>BCGQ01000002.1:1044215-1204510 GCA_001599355.1 Nakazawaea peltata
GAAGAAGTAGAGGTGGTAGCAGCCTTGGTCTTGTCGAATCTACCATCCTTGTGAGTACCAGAAGAAGTAGAGGTGGTAGCAGCCTTGGTCTTGTCAAATCTACCATCCTTGTGAGTACCAGAAGAGGTGGAAGTAGTAGCTGGCTTAGTCTTGTCGAATCTACCGTCTACATGGGTGTTAGAGGTATCAGTACCAGTAACAGTGACGGTGTAAACGTTGTCAGCAGCCTTAACAGAAGAGGCAGCAATCAGCAAACCAATAGCCAAAGTAGAAAACTTCATCTCAATAACCAATTAATCGTATTCAACACACTATCAGCGTCTCTTCTAATTCGAATATAATTGCAATTTTTTACAGACAATCTTGGAAAAAAAAATATGGAGGAGGAACAAAAAGCGCTCAAAGAGGTTGGTTTTCTCCTCTTCGGGCGGTATAATAGGGGACAAGCAGGAAGAGTCGGCTCGATTGTTATTTTTTTCTGTTTTTTTCAAGGTGTAATTGCCTAATTCGGCATGGTAATTTGGGCAATTTGTAAATAAACGCATGAGACAATGTCCTTATCGGGGCAATCAGGGGCTGACAGGTTGCGGGTTTTTTTTAATTTTCTCGCAAAAGTCGGAAGCAGCAGAGCGAGGGCCAAAGCCGAGGAATTGGGTGTGCACGACCTAAATTGTCGTGGAGGAGATGGAGAAGACTGAGGCTTAGGGGGCTTTATGTCAGACGACGAAGCTTAGAGGTTATATGGTGATCCTGATGAGATTGCAATTACAAGTCTTCAGCATTGCTCTCTTCTACGTTCCGTCAAAAATACGTTTATTAATAGCAAGAGGAGAATACTCTTCCGAGTACATGAGAGGGAGAAATGACTATGATAAAAGAGTTAAAATATATAAGAGATGATAAAAAATGAGAGATGATAAGAGATGGTAAAGGGTAAAAGAGGTAAAGGTAAAAGAGATGATTAAAAAATGATAAAAAATGATAAAAGACAAAGACAAAAACATGACGTTAAATTAGATAAAAAATATTGGAGTCAAAATCAATTGAAATTAAAAGAGCCTTGGTTTTGATTGACACCAAAGCCAAATGTCTCTCCATTCAGATCTGGCAGCAAGCCACCCATCTCGTCGATATCTCCATCTTCTTCACTGAAGTATCTCTCGACAATGCTGTACAGCTTCTCGTAAATCTTGTCATTCTCATTATTCTGACAGTTGTAGATTTTCTCCATACCTCCAGCTTCTTCGATGTATAATGCATTTTCGTTGATAGCTGCACCACGCAGTTCCTTGTCCATCTCACCCATCTTCAAGATGTTTTCTAACAGATCCAAGGTAACTTCCATGATTTTAGGATCGGCAATATCCAAGATATCACATAATGGCTTGATACAACCTTGTTGTACTAAGTATCTGATTTGATCTGGTCTTGATAAACCACCACTCGACAGGTTCGAGATGGCCCAACAGGCTTCTTTCTTGGTCTTGTAATCACCGACCAGTAACAATCTGATAACTGGTGGGATCAAATTACTGTCAATAACAGCTTGGATTTGATCACTGTTACCAGCAGTAATGTTGGAAATGGTCCAACACAGTTCCTTTCTGATATTTTCCTTTGGAGAAGATAAGAGAGGTAACAACAGAGGCAAGACACCGGAATTGATAACAATTTGAGTTTGCAAATCATTACCAGTGACGATATTACCAACGGCTCTTAACAGAGGAGTTTGAACCAAAGTAGAGCTATGGCCCAACAATTCAACCAATCTCTTTGGAATTCTCAGATCAACTACAGCTTGAATCAGTTCACCTGGTCCATCTGATAAATAAGAAATAGCCCAACAAGCGTCGATCAAAGTTTCCACATCGACAGAGTAAATCAACTTCAGTAAAGTTGGTAACAGAGCCTTGACAATATTCCAATCTGGTTGTGGGTTTTTACCTCTACAAAGGTTAGAAAGAGTCCAAGTGGCAGTTCTAACCAAGGAAGTTTTGGTGGCACTGAAAAGAGATAAAACTGGAGCCATGGCACCACAGTTCAAGACATAGTCTCTGTACATAGTGGAATCACCTGCAACGTTACCAAGGGCCCAAATCAGCTGTTCCTTGACTTCCATAGAGTTAGAATATAACAACTCGACGAAAAGTGGTACGGCACCAGAGTCAACGACGATCTTGGTCTGATTAGAAGAACCGGATGCAATGTTTGTTAATGCCCAAGCCAGTTCCAATTGTAAAATCTCCTGTTGATCCTTCATTAAAGATACCAAGATTGGAACCACGCCACTTTGTATTACTAAATCGATTGGAGGGTTATGTTCACGGGACAAAACCTGTCTGAACTTGACGGTCAGCAGCAATTGAGACTCAAATTCCGAAGATTGAATTTGCTCCATCATTCTTGGCAATTCCTTCAACAATTGGTTGTAGAAAGAAGAATCGTCGTTCAAATCGGCTTCGTCATCGCTGTCCTCATCTGCCGCGGTAGCCAGGGAAGCTCCAGGTTGCAGGGAAAAGTTACGGCGCTTACTTAACAGCTTCTCATCTCTCTTCTGTTTACGTAACTCCACTTGTTGAGTCTCTCTTCTTCTTCTCAACTCCTCTTGCAGGAATCTATTCTTGTTCTTATAATTAGTCCTTCTGTACTCAGGAACAAATCTTTCAGTGGCGTCGGAGTCCATCGCGCTAGCAATATTTTCTTCGAATACGCGTGTCTTGTGTCTGTCTTTAATAGATCCAATCTCTAGATCAATGATCCAATCCACTCAACTCCTCTATTACTGTCCCTTACTGATCGAACTGTGATTGATTTCGCCTTCAACAAACAGCAGAGGAAAAAATTTTTTCTGTCAGCCTTGCTTGGGATGTGCACGACCTTTTGGTAGAGGGGGGGGGTTTATCCCCACAGTAAGCGCACAAAATCTGAGGGGCCATCCCCACCGGCTTATCGAATGATAATTGAAGGTACTACGGGGTATTTTAACTGGTGGAAGTATTGATTGATTATAGGTATTTGAGACTTACGTCTGAAGCATACGAACTGGATTATCTCGAATCATGCTCATGCTCAGGTCCCTCCATCTGTCTAGACAGTTACCTATTGTGGGGAAGTTGTCCCCTCTTAGTGTGATGCAGTCAAGACACCTTTTCTCAAAGAGCAAAAGTAGGAAGTCTGTACTGTCGGCTACTAATAACATGAACCTTGATATCTCGGACGATGAATTGAACCAAATCAGAGATCCTGCCACTTCGGATTCCCTGAAAATCCCATATTATACACTGGGTCTCAATTTAAGACCCAGATTCTTGTCGGCTCCAGACTATGTCAAGGCCCATACCCCCATGTACATTGGAGCTTATCTGAAGCAAATCAGTTTACTGAAACGTGTCTCTGTCATTTTCGGTCTCATTGGAATCTACCTGAGTAAGATCATGTTGGACATTGATTTCTTTCTCCCCGAGATGAGTTATCTCACTCTGCTGGTATCGCTGTTACCTTATCCTCTGATCCAGTTTTTCTCTAGTCCGTACGTTGTGCTGATTCACCGTGTCATTAACGACTCCAGAGAAGCTTTTTTGTTCACCAGATTAAATTATTCAGGGTACAAAACTGTTGATAATTTGGTTTATTTTGACGACTTGAAATTGAACTCTTCAAAAACCCAATTTTGGTACAATTTAATTTCACCTGATCCTGATAATCAAATAGCTAGGAAGTATTTTGTTCATGATAATGCAGGTGGGATTAAAATGGATCGATTCTGGGGGATTGTAGAGAAACAGAGTGGTGTCAATAAAGGTAGAAACTATTGGTGAATCTGTGTATATATTTATTTATCTTGTTTAAATTTCATCTATTTATTTTAAGTATGCGCTTCCCCTCACTTCAATTAGAATTAATTGATCTCCCCCTTTATACCCCTTTGCCCCCCTTAATATTGCATCAAATTCTTACCCCCTTGCCCCTTTTTAACTAGTGCGTATCGTATTGCCCTTTTTGGCAAAATGTGAAAAATCGACAAAATCAAATCTAACGATCAAGAGAAGAGTGAGATAACAGCGTAAAGGAGTATCGTAAAGGAGTAGACACGATGAAAGTAGTATTACAGAAGGTCAAGAACGCATCGGTTACTGTTGATAACCTGATAATCTCCCAGATTAATAAAGGTCTTCTCTTGTTGGTAGGAATCTCAACTGAAGATACCGAAGAAGATGTGGTCAAACTCTCATCCAAGATCTTGAAGCTTCGTTGTTTCGAGGATTTACAAGAGGAACTGGGCACCAATACCAAATGGGTAGGTAAGCCTTGGAGTAAGAGTGTATGTGATATTCCGGGAGGTCAGATCTTGAGTGTCTCCCAATTCACCTTATATGGAACTGTAAAGAAAGGATCCAAGCCAGACTTCCACAAGCTGCAAAAAGGAGAGTTACTGAAAGTGTTGTACGATAAGTTTTTGGGTGAATTACGTAAGGGATTGGGAGATGATAATGTTAAAGACGGTCAATTCGGCCTGATGATGGATGTCAACTTGTGTAATGATGGTCCAGTTACCTTGGTTTGGGATACTAAAGAATAGATGATATGTTAGATTCTAGATTATATTATGTAAAGCTTTATGAATGTTTCTTCCAAAATGGCGAGAGTGACCGAACCGGCGAGAACCCCCGAGATCTTGTAGGAACCAATGATGACCCTGAGATTTGAGGAGTCAATTGAGGTGATGGAGATGATGAGTTCAATGATTTTTTGAAGATGTTTCTTGAACGAGATCTGCTTCTTTCACCTTCTCCAGTGTGAACAGAGATATTTGATTGATCATCAGATGAAGGACTGAACGACATCATGAGATTCTTGTAGTACTCGGTGTCTATAACGACGTCTTCATCGTCCTCATCTTCTTGACTCACCAACTCATCAAGACTTAAATTCAGTCTCTTAGACCGAGGTACTTTTTGGATACAACTCTTGCTTGATCCTCTTAGAAGCAAAGGTCTCAAAGTTGGTCTGACTACCACTACAGGGACTTCACTGTATTGCAAACAATATTTCGACATAGATTTTGGAGAAATGATATTCCTAAGACCTTTTTTAGGAACACCACTCGTACCAACGACCAACAAAGAAGGGTCATATTCTTTAATCAGAAGCATGATTTTCTTGCTCACTTTGGAAGATACCAGAGTCTCCAATAAGATGCTAATTTTCTTGTTTTGTGAATTAAAACTAAATATCTTGTTAAGAATTTGTTCAGTCTCGCGTGCATAGTCTGTAGAGTGTCGATTAAGCATGAATTCTTCTTTGTGAATCACCTTCAAACATACGATAGTGTCTCCATCGTCCATCAATTCATCAATGACCCATTTCAACAGGGTTTCGGAGTATTCATGATCGTCATATCCGCAAAGGAAAGTTCTCGAGATCCTGGTGAATTTATAGTCCTTGTGTTTAGTTTTCACGATCATCTGAAGCTTATTAGCAGTCTCACTAGACAAAGTATTGAAAGCTATTCTTCTATCGTACATCGAATTTGAGGAATCAGTATTGGAACGAGGAGTAGCTGAACGACTACCTAAAGGCGATTTCAAATTGGATTTTAATCTACTACCAGTCGGTGTCAAAGGAGAACTCTGTACAAGACTACTAGTTGTACTGGACAATACAGAGCCTTGTGCTGCATAGACAGGAGTAGGTTTGGCAATTTCATTGAGAGTCAAAGTAGATGTAGATTCCATCAATCTCGATTCCACTAAAGATTCACCATCGACATCTTCTCTTGTAGTGTTATTGCTGTCATATAAAGTAGCGTTAAATCGTGTATTTCTAGTGGTCTCATCTTCCAAGATCAAGCTTGGGTCGAGATCCACTAAATCATCTATGCCAGGTGATTTGTCGTCTCCTGTCTCTGTTTCAACTTCACCTCCTACCACAGATTTCACCAAAGCCACATCAACGGTACTCTTATCTTCTCCTTCTTCTGTCAGCTTATCTCCTAAAGGCGAAGGAGGAGAGCCGAAGGAAGCAGAGACTGGAGAAGGGGAAGGAGAACCGATTTGCTGTGCCAACTTCTGGCGTATGCTACTAGCTCCACCGACATTCTTGTCTGATGACAATATAGCGTCCATTTCAACCTGATTGATCAAGACTCTTAGACCCAATTCCTCTCTGTGACCTTTTCATCTCAGCTGTATCAAAAAAAAGACAGCCGCTCACTGCTGGAACCAAAAAGGAAAGCTCCGCTCTGTTTCCCAAGTTGGGCGTGTGACAAAGTCGTGTATCCTGCAACAGATAAAAACACTCACATAGTTTAATTTCGCGATAAGAGAAAGATGCGCGCAGATTGAGTTTCCAGATTTTGAGGTCAATCACCGAAATACAAGGGGGCTTTTTTTAAAGTATCTGTTAAATGAATGTAATTATATAATATATGAACTGAAAGGATCATGAATATAAAGCAATGGGTATGATGAAAAAATCCAAGTAGCGGAGCGAGATCTGTAAAATAAATAAAAACATGCAAAATCGTAGAAGCAAACAGTCTAGTAACCCTAGTTTGTAGAAACAGGAGAATCCTTCTCGATAAAGAAAGGCCATTTGGCGTTATTCAAATTCTCAAGATTCAGAACTGGGGCCTTATCAGCTAATGTGAAACTGAACCCGGTGATAGTCAAAGAATATTCATAGGTGATGGAACCGCCGATGTCGATAATCTTATTCTTCACCAGTTGGATTCTCTCAAATGGAGTCTTGTTCCCAGATTCAAATACCAATATATATTTGCCTTGTTTCCCGAAATCTTTCTTCAAGCTTCCAGGAAGCCAACTACCGGAATTTTGGTTGGAGTTACCAACAGGGAGTGGCAACAGAATAGCGCAAAATAGCAACGAAAAGTATATGAACAACTGTGATAACTTCATTTGTGTTGTGGTGATGTGATGAGATGTGATGAGATGTGAATATGCCTGTAATGAGATATATATATAATGTGATTTCAAGCCTGTATTTTTTATTTGTTTACCCTCAACGTTTCGTGGTTCGTGCTAAAAAATAATTTTATATCCTAATTCAGCTTTGGTGTTCCACTTTTTCGAGATGAGAATATGTGGGAGAATTAGGCTTTAGAGCTTGACAAGATGCGTATCTAAGGTACCGTCTGAAAATGAATCAGATGTTGAATACAGAGTAGTATAGGAGCGAAAGATGTTCACTATATATATGGCGGCACGACAACTAATCTCTGTGGGGAAACGATATTGCTTAGAGTTACGCCAGTGTGACTTTATTGTTTAAATAAGTAGTCTAGTGTTTAGCGGCAAGCGAAAAGAGTTACTGATTGCTCTTGCTTGCAAATCCTGCAGGTCACAGGCGTGCTTTCGAGAAAAAATAAGCATGAAACAAGTACTCTGTGCAGTGCAAACAAAGGAAAAAGTACGAATTTCATGCCACTTGATGCGCACTCACCTGTTTTGGTTTTTCCCGGTTTACCATACTGCTTATAAAGCCTCATAATTCATAGCCTGGTTTTAACGTATGCACCAGTTTCTGCAAGCGTATTACGCTTGTGCGCTAGCCAGATTAGAGAGAGACTAAGGTAGTTGAGTGCTGTGTGGATAGGATTACGAAAGGTAAACATAGAAAGTTGATGATACCAAGGGTTTGTAGGTTCTCGCATTCCTTCCGTTGTTAACACGTAACTTGTTAGCCCACGGGTTTATTCAAGGATATTCTCGTAAACAACTCTATTGAAACATACTGAACAATAAGCTCTGCGAAAGACAGTGACAAATTTCTTGTACTTTTTACTCTTTCGCTCCCTTTCCAATTTTTTTTTTTTTACCTTTTTCAAGCTGGCAGTTACAAACAGAGGATCTACGGTTATAGTTCGGTAAGGAAGGTGCTTAACAATAGTAAAAATTTCAGGTCATCCCGGCAATGCCCAAAACCTCAAAAGTATACGAGCTGAATATGAAATTTGTGACCCATCCTTCAACTTAAACCTCGGGAAAGTATCTTTTGTGACAAAGTTGCATCCTTCAGATTAGTATTGCAGGTATAAGTAATCGTGTGGTCGGGCAACCTAATATTAGCAGCTCTAAACTTTACTTTGTTTCTCAATATTGCTCATCTTCTTTAATGTCGATCTAACTAGCAGATCTGTACCGAAATTAATGCTAGTACAAAATTATAACGCTCATCCATTTCTAGAATATATAAGATATATTCGGTAAGATTAGAGAAGGATCGGTGAGGTACCAAATAATTCTTGCATGAAATGGGGATAACCCTGATTTTCATAGATTTTCATTCGGCTTTTGTTCAACTCCAACAGCCATTCCCTTTCCTCTTCTTTCCTCTCCACCCCTCTATCCCGCTCCCTCTATTCCCCTCCCACTCCATCACTATCCCCCCTCTCCATTTCATTCCCTCTTCTTCTTTTTCCTTCCTCTTATTTTCCCTTACTTTTTCTCCCCCCCTTTTTCTCCTTTCTCCCTTTAAAATTCTCCCTCTCAAATTCTCCCTCAAATTCTCAGTCCCTCATTTTTCACACACACGCCATTTTAAAAGCCTTCTAAAGTGTGGAAAAAAGGGGCTCACAATGACAGAAATGAAACAAATAAAGTCGGTCGCAATAATTGGCGGAGGTCCAAGCGGTATAGCCACATTATATGAGCTTCTAAATACGCTTGAAGATGGTTCTTCCACCGTTGGTCAAGACAATCCCTCTACAGGGTCATCACCTGCCTTTGACAGGGTCGTGATGTTCGAAAGAAATGGCGCCGTAGGCGGTACCTGGTGTAAAACCGAATGTGGAAAGGAAATGAGAGGCCCAAATTTACCAAATGATCTTACAACGAACACATATGATAGACCCGAGAATTGTTTCCAACCTGTCCCGGTTCCTATCGATCTTACTGCCTCTCATACATATGAAGATCCCTTAATTAAGGCTAATGAGGAAAATTATGCCGACGATCTTTACCAGTGGAAAAGTACCGGTGTTTATGATGGGTTATTTACAAATATTCCATACAATTTGATGACTTTTTCCTTCACTCCCGATCTTAAGTTGCCTGATCGTCCTATCCTTAAGACTTTACAACCATGGGAGGAAGTATCGGAGTATTTGGAGAGTATCGTCACTGATAATAATCTTGAGGATCATATAAGACTCAATTCTAATGTAGAACAGGTTACTAAACATAAGGAAAATGATAAATGGACCGTTACTGTTAGGGAAGGTTCAAATAAATGGTACACTGAACAATTTGATGGTGTAATAATCCTGAATGGACGGACATTACCTTACTTTCCAATAATAGAAGGGATCGAAGAGTACAAGAACGCAAATCCCGAGACTTTGATCCAGCATTGTAAAAATATCCATAAACCACATGAATTAAATCGTAGAAACAAGATCTTGTTTATTGGTTGCAGTGTTAGTACACTGGATCTTGTTCAATATTGCTTCCCTCGACCATCCAATGAACCTAGTGTGTTTATCTCCAGAAGATCTGCTTTGAATCAATATGACTGGGTCAATTATGCTACATATTCTTCAGGAATAATAGGTAAACCTGAAATTTCCAGATTTAACAAAGATGGGTCTGTAGAATTCACCGACGGAAGTATCGAAAAAGGATTCGACCATATCATCTACTGTACAGGATACCATCAATATTTCCCATTTTTGGATAAACTTGAGAAAGACACCTCTACAAACTACCATCAATTTTATGATAATGTATTTAGTACTCTGGACCCATCTTTAGCTCTCGTTGGTACATTATATACGGCATTTTTCTTCAATAGAGCTGAAGCAAATGCTTCTGCCATCGCTGGAGTATGGTCAGGGTACAAACAACCACCTCAATCATTGGATATCACAAAGTCTATTCCCTCAGTATTTAAAGTATGGGACATCAGAGACAAGTACATGCAATATCTCTTAGATAAGTATGGTACGAAGAATAGAAAGAACCCTCTTGATTCCCCTTCAAGAATCGAAGCAATTAGAGATTATGCCGAAGGTTTCAGAACTGTGGGACAGATCTTCTCAGATTTAAAACATGGTATCTACAAACATGATGATGTATTTAAAACAACTTAATCGTATTCAGCTTTAGTATTTTTCTTTCGTATCACGTGAGTTCTAATAGACGAGTTCAATTGAGGCTCAATAACGTAGTCGACAATACTGATGTAGTCACCTTCGAATCCGACCCATGGACCATCCAATTGATCTTTAAGATACGGATAAACGTAGTCTTGGAATTGCTCTCTTTCTTCTTCTATAGTACTTCGTCTTTTACGAAGATGAGGAGCTCCTAGCAGGGAAATTGGTTGAGGTGGAGCTTCTGAATGGGTACTCCAAATGGTATCATCTGGGTTCTGAGTGCTATTGGCGACAGCCACGTTGGAATCAAATATGGATTGTAACAGGATATATTTCAATAACGGTTCGAATAATCTTTCGAACCATACCATCACCAGGATTGTCAGTAATAATAATGGAGCTAAACACAGTGCTAAGATATACAGTTGTTCAAGCAGAAGCGTCCCTAACATTGTCAACTCCAAGAAGACCAATCCAACACAAACACGACGGACAATAATGGGCCAGCATTTGCCCGTGGAGTGTCGGAGATGAATTGTAGAGTACATCAATTGGTACTTATAGACATAGTAACCAAGTAAGAAATAAACGAAACCTGAAGCGACAATCTTAGTAGAAATTACCGAGTAGATCAAAGTAATGATGAAAATCAACATATGTTGAGGTAAGATCATCCCGAAATCGAAAATGGATGGTTTGTATATCAAATCTCTCAAGGATCTTGGTGTCTGTGAACTTCTACGGAGTACTAAGTTCCAAAATAATAAACATAGCACATCCAATTGGATCAATTTGAAGGGGAACATTATAAGACCTTGTAATAAAATCAAATCGACATAAAATAAAGACAAGTTCTTGATAGAACTCAGTAAAAGATACAGAATCTTGGTTGTGTCTGTCAATAATGCCCAATAATTGGATAAAGTACCAAAGAGGGTGAATACCAAGAAGAAATTAAAGAAATTGTAGATGAAATTCTTCTTGATCACCGACAATTCGATATCTCCCTTCGAAGTAATACCTTCAAATTGAGTTAAATACGAAATCAAATATGGTAAGCAAACATTGATCAATGTCAAAAGATAAGTAGGCAAAAACCCAGTGATAATAGTACTCATCCATTTATTGTTAATCAAGTAATCTCCGAATTCTGGCCAAATCTTGCGGATAGTTTTAACGTTAAGTAACTTGGCAATATAAGAGATTGGGAAAATCAATAACATCGACACGACAAGGATCAGGAACTGGATTAAATTTCTTTTCAAAATCTTGGACTTAACAGAAACCACAAAGTTCTCCCAATTGATATCTACAGGCGAAGGCAGAGTCTTCGTGATCAATTCCATCACATTAGACGAAAAGATCAGTTGAGCACACATCTGAGCTGATGCAACACTATCCATAGTGACAAAGGCTACACCTATAGGTTTAAATTGATCCGGATTGGATTTTAATTCGGTAATTTCTTCGTCAATCTTGATCAATTGAATGATTTTACTTTGGAGTGTCTTGTCCTTCTTGATATGAATGGGTAAAAGAGACGAATTTTCATCTATATTTGAGTACTCTATCTCACCATCTGGGTTCTTATTCAATAAAGCAGATGGGTTTCTCTCGAATATCTTAATTTTCAATCCATATTTCTTACAGTACAACAACTCTAACTCATCTAATAACCGTCTCCTCTTATCGAACTTCTTTTTTAGTAAAGTATAATCAAATACAGTGTTCACTTTAACGACTTCTCCTACGGAAATCTCCTCTATATGTTGTTTAAGTCTATCTGGAGCCATGAGATGTTTGGGGATATGAGAGATCCTAATGGTGCGATCGGTGATGGAATTCTGGGATCCGAGGTAACTCTGACGAGTCTTAATGATGACATTAGTCATTTGAAGCATGAAATATACCACAAGACCAGTGAAAATATACGTGAATAAAGCATACACCCATAGATAAGATTCAGCCAATATTGAGTCATCATCATCATTAGAGCCATAATACACCTCAGAAAGCAGAGAAAGCGATATCCCATCTCTGTCGTACTTTCCAGTGGCATAGTATCGAATTGGACTCAAAATCAATATGGAAAGCAACGCTATTGTCCCCAATGTTTTGACACATAACTTGAAGAAGCTCAAATACACAAAGTTATCTAAGCCGCTGTTGCTTAAAATCTCCGAATCGGTGATTCCGTGCAAAGTATTGATCCAACCGAAGAACGACAGCGGCATAGGAGTGAGCTCATTCTTCATTCTGAACGACCTGATCTCGTATACTTGAGGAAGACGCGACCTTAAGAAGCAGAACATCCAGAAGATTAGGAGGCCAGTGAAGGAGCAAATGGCTATCTGGGCTTGGAAAACACGTTGAGTCTGGGCTCTAGGATCAAACCCTGGAAACGGGTCATCACCGTCATCATCACCAAACATGATCGTGATATGATTGTTGGGGGGGGGGGAGAAGAGAGGGATAAATGGGTTTAAGCGCCATTAAATTGATAATTTGCTAATAAATTAGGGGTGATGGAGGGGTGATGGAGGGGTTACCGAGGGTGGGTTTACCGAGGGTGGGTTTACCGAGGGTGGGGTTACCGAGGGTGAGTTTACCGAGGGTGGGGTACCCAGTGCGGGGTACCGACGGTATCTAAGGTGGATACGGTGAGGGTACAAATATCTAGCTACAGATGCACAGAGCAAGCATATCAGACCAGGAGAATCAGAACCAACCATGTAGAAGACCAATAGATGAATACTTATGCAAATTAAACTACTGATTAAGCTGGTCAACCTACAATACTTAAAGTCCATACCTTTATTACCAATAAATCCCCTTCATTATTCAAATCAAAATTAATGTTGCAAGTTCGGGTTAGAATTATTAGTATTGGTACTACCCGAACTTGTTCTATACAAACTATTATTTAAACTAAAACTGTTTATCTGATTTAACATGAGATCTGGCAGTGACAGAATCGATTGTGATTGTACCGGACCTGTAGTTTGTACCAGATTATGTGATTGTTGCTGTTGTAATGGGTAAGGAACCGAAGACATGAATTGCGGTGTCATTACTCCAGTTGAAGCAGCAGTCATCGAAGTCGGAGTCGAACTCTGAGAGTATTGATACGATTGCAGTTGCTGTTGCAGTTGCTGTTGATCCATACTTTGCAGAGAAAACGATGAGGTCCCATAGAATGGCAGCAGCAGCAGCAGCAGTTGTAAACTTCCTTGACTTCCATTATTAGACATCGAATAACCTCCCTGAGAATGGGTCATCAAAGAATGAAGTTGTTGATTACGACCACCATTACCTGTATTACCACTGTTGGAACCAGATCTAGGACTTCCACACTTCAAGCAACAGATATTCTTTGCAAAATTATGATACATACATTGTTCACATTTCCAATCACCAGCTCTGAAAGGTACAGAAGATGAGTTACTTCTACCTCCAAGGTTTGGTTGTCCATTGTGATGATAGTTGCTGTTACTGTTATTATGGAGATGATTATTATGATGATTATGATTGTGATGGTTATGATGATGATAGTCAGAAGAAGAGTTTCCTGGACCAAGCAGAAGATTGTTGGCACTACCATTTCCCTTTGGATACATAGATTCTTGAATTGCAGCAGCACTTGCTTGTGGGAATGAACATCTGAAACATGCGGTTCTTCTTTGGAAATTCGAAAATCCACACGAAGGACATGTCCAATCTCCAGGTCTTGGTCTATTTTTAGATGAAGGGAACGGAGTCAAGATTTCTTGCGATTTGTCCAAGACGCTCACAGAAGAAGGTTGGACTTCGATCACCTTTTCATTCAATGTTCTACTGTTCATGGATAATGAGTCAACAGCTTCATCATGAGTAGCAAATATAGCAAACCCGTTAGCAGTTGGCTTATTAGAACTGTTGTTACCGTTATAAGTTTCGTGGCTCTTTAAAGTCCAGAAAGCGATAGGTCTACCACCAAATTGGGTGAACCAACTTTCCAATTCTGATTGAGTAGTATCAATTGGAAGATTCGACATGTATAAAATCTTTGACTTCTCTTGGAAGAATTGCTTCAAATCCAAATGAGAATCATGTGGCTGTTTCAATATGGCTAAATTATATGGCAGTAACTTGACCAATTGTCTTAAGACCAGTAAGGTGATATTGACCTCATCAACGGCTCTCTTAGGAGAACTCAATTGGAATGGGACAGGCATTGAAGGAGATGAAGGTTGGAAATTCGATAAATCAACCTCAAGTTGTAAAAGCATTTGGTTCACCGGAATATTACTTGGGTTTGTGATAGGAGATGAGCTTGAAGAGTAGTATTCCGGATGAACAAATTCATGCCATCTCAAATATTCTTTCTTCAAATCAAAATAACGCGATAACTCCAAATAAGGTGGTAACATAATAGATCTTTCTCTTGATTCCTTTGGTAATTTCATTCTCAAATCCCAACTGTTCAAAGTGACAAAGGTAAAATCTAAATTCTTCTTGATCAAATTTTCCTGTAAGAACAGGTCCAATTTCAGAATGGCATCCTTCAAAGTGGAAGCAGTCTTGACATGGTCCCAAGTCAAAGATGTCAGATTTGTACAAAGTGGAGTGATAGGTGTGTTGATAGGTTTAACCAAGACTGAATCGGTGTGAGACTCTTCCAACGTAGAAGTGTCGACTAAACTCCACAGGATCTCGATGATCTCCGAGGAATCTCTTGGAACATAGACTCCATTGTCATCAGCAGTCGTGGAAATGTGCAAAGCGACGTAGAAATCCGACATGATAATCCAATTAAAGACGTGAACACCAACAAACTAAAGAATCCTAGAAATAAAAACACCAACAACCGCTGAAAACCAATGAAAAATAATATACAAAACACAAAACCTCTTCAAATAGATCCAATACCCAACTCTTACTGATACCGTGATTCCTTGTTACACTCAAATAATCCCCTTCTCTCGAATAATCACCACTTTAAAATCAAGATCTTCCTGAAGAATTTTTAGTCTCAACAAAAAACGTCGAAAGTGAAAAATAACAAGCGTTTGTTCCTTGGGGAAAAAGTCTTTTTTTTTAAGCGAGAGTATTAAGTTAGAAGAAGGGGGTGGAAAGTAGCTTGGGGGTGCGATTTTGGGGCTAGAGGGGTGGGAGGAGAATGGAAAGCAGGATAATAGAATCTTTGAGGGCTCAGTATTCTAAATCATGTCTTAAAATTCCCAAATCTTCATTTCTCCTCCTTTTGACTAGACCCCTTCTTGCTCCCCCTTCTCCTATTTTGAGTATTATATTTACCGATGAGCGCGAGCAAAATACGAAATCTCGAGGCCCCTTCAAAACGGTAGTAGCGCATTTGAGAGTACTAATAGACAGGTCATCATCATTGGAAGAGAAGAGGGCTTGAAATTGTGAAGACAAGGGGTGAAATTTTGGCATTTCTGACTCATTATGGAACTACCCATCTTAGATTATAAGCAAAGAGTGGGAAATAGTTCGGGAATTCCTCGTCCACTGCCCGATTTCGGCGACGATCCCGATGGTACTAAAACTTATCGAAAGAGGTACCTGAATAAATCGAATATTGATTGGACTTATGAATATGAATTGGATGAATTGAATTTGGCGCGGGCGTTACAATTGAACAGCCTTCCATTTTGGAGGAAAATTATCTATAGAAACAGCGTTTCAATGCTGCTTCTCTTGGTAGGTCTCATCATTGGACCCGTGGCTATTGTGATCGATGTACTTTCAAGGAATTTGAACGATATCAAATATGGGTTATGTATTCCTTCGGATGGGAATTTCCGTTTCGTTTCGAGTGTGCAATGTGGTGAAGACGACTGGAAATTATGGTCTACCATAATATTTGGCTCTGTAGTCCAGGACAAGGAATCTCTTTTCCATTACTTCAACAATTACCTAATCTATATAATATTCTCGGTCTTATTTGCATATTTGGCTACTCTATTGGTCAAAAGACAACCTTATACTAAATACAGTGGTATTTCTGAGTTGAAGATCATTTTATCTGGATTCATCTTGAGACATTTTTTGAATTTCCAGATCTTGATTCATAAACTGATTGGTTTGATTTTGGTGATTGGCTCTGGTATTTGGGTCGGCAAGGAAGGTCCAATGTGTCATATTTCTGCATGTATAGCAGAATTGATCATTCAGCTCTTCCCTAGACTCAGTGCCAATGAAGCTTGGAAAAGAGAAGTCATCACTCTGTCTACTCTGGCTGGTATAAGTGTAGCTTTCAATGCTCCAGTAGGTGGTGTATTGTTCTGTCTCGAGCAAGTGAGAACTTATTTCCCTGTAGATCGATTAATGTGGAATTCATTTGTATGTGCTACTGTTCTGGTTATGATGTTACAAATGGTTCATCCATTTGCCAATTTGATCTATGGCCAGATCTTCACGGTTACCAATGATTCTCAAAATTGGTTAAATTACGAAATTATACCCTTCATGTTACTCGGAGTTATTGGAGGTTATTTCGGTATTATATTCAACAAATTAAATGCCAAGTTTGCCGAAGTCAGAAATGTCGTCATCAATAAATCGATGAAGACAAAGATTTTGGAAGTCGTAGTATTGGCTTTTGTCACCCTGTTGATATCTTATCCATTTGTGATCACTAGAGTACCTTTAACAGAGTTAATTTCTGTACTTTTTTCAGATTGCAAACAATTGGGTAAAGGAAAAGAAGGTAACAATGCTAGCGATCTGATTCTTGAGGCTTTGTGTTATGAGACTGATAAGTTCCCATGGGGTGTAATCTCATTGCTTTTCTTCCTGTCGATCCAAGGATTCGCTCTTGCCCTGTATAGTTATGGTACATTTATTCCGGGAGGTGTATTGATGCCTTCTTTATCGATCGGTGCTATTATTGGTAGATTCATGGGTACGTTAATAGAGTACTTACAATTCCAATTCCCGACATTATCGATTTTCCAAAGTTGTTCGTTGAATTCATATAACTGTATTACTCCAGGTTCTTATGCTGTTGTTGGAGCTGCTTCTTTCTTATCGGGTGTTACTAAAATGAGTGTTTCTGTCGTTGTGATATTGTTCGAATTAACTGGAGCCTTGAATTATGTTATCCCAATCATGATCGGTGTTATGCTCTCTAGATTTATTTCGGATTTAGGAAGCGATAAATCTTGCTATGAAATATGGTTACAGTTACAAAATTTACCTTATTTGAGACCTGGACTTGATGAAGAATTGAAAAAACCGTTATTGTCAATGATCACCGCAAGTTCATGTATGAGACCTAATCTGGAAGTAGTATGCATTTACGATGAAGAGATTACCGATATCCTGTCATTAAAGCATTTTGTCGACAGATACACTTTCGAAGGGTTCCCTGTATTAAATAATAGAAATGACAAGCACTTGATCGGATGGTGTTCTAGACATGAATTGCTGTTATTGCTTTTGGATTTCGAAGATCTGGAATCCCTGCCATCGGTAATTATGTCATTCCAGAGTCATGGGGTCTTAAATAAGATCCTCTCCAACAGTGATTATTTCATCGTATCTTCTAACCTTTCCATTCTTACATTATATGCGATGTTCGATAAGTTGTCATTGAAGTTACTGTTCTTTATGAAACCTGATGAGCGTTTGATTTTCGAGAGCCTTATGACTAAAAAGGATTTAATTATGTTGACAGAATTAGATGAGCATAAGTTGATGGAATTGTCAAATCAGCGTCCACATCAACCGGGAGAATCTCAAGAAATGGAACAATTTTTGATCGATGATGAAGAGATGTAAGATAATGGATGGATTTATAAGAAGATGGGTGTATAGGACGAATGTGTAAGAAGAATGTAAGCGTTTATAAATGATTGGAAGAGTCTGTAGGTGATGAGTCGGTCTCTACTCTCCCATTGTTCCCCTTCTCTACCTCTTCACCCCCCTTCTTCACCCCCCAAATTGGGGGTTATTGGTACGCGCACGACCTTTCATATCTTGCTCACCCTCAAGAAACCAGCTTAATTTAACGATAAGAGTTCACCATTAGGAAGAGCGGGTATCAAAGAAGAGGCTAAAAATGAGTGAAGAAGTTCCCAATTGGATCCATGCTATGAGTGGAGCGTCTGGAGGAATTTTATCCATCCTGTTAACGTATCCATTGATCACATTATCTACGCGTGCTCAGGCCAATTCGAATGAGAAGGAGCAGAAGGGTGAAAACAATCAGGAGAAGGCAAAGAATGGCGAGAACGACGAGATCGACAAGAAAAATGCCATAAATAAGTACCTGCAATTACCATCCTCTATCAAACACCTCTACTCAGGCCTAGAAAGTGCCCTCTTAGGTATCGGGCTCACCAATTTCGTCTACTATTACTTCTATGAGATGACTAAAAAAATGATGCTCTTAAAGACGAAGAAGAAGAGTTTAAATACGATCCAATCGATGATAATCGGTTGTATTGCAGGTAGTATAACTGTAATTCTGACCAATCCCTTGTGGGTTGTCAATACTAGACTGACGGTCATGCACAAACAACATAAAGATTTGAACACATTACAAATTTTACTTGCTATTTTGAAAGAACCTCGTGGATTAGCTCAATTATTCAATGGTGTATTACCTCTGTTGGTGTTGGTTTTGAATCCTATCATTCAATATTCGTTCTTTGAGCAGTGTAAGAACTTCATAGTTAAGAAGAAGGGTAAATTATCGGCCTGGGATCTGTTTTATCTCGGAGCTTTGGGTAAATTGATAGCTACTGGGTCCACATATCCATATATTACGTTGAAAAGTAGGATGCATTTACAGAAAGAAGGTGCTAAGAAATCTATGTACCAGTTAACCAAGAATATCTTTCATACTGAAGGTTTACAAGGTTTCTATAATGGGATTGGTATGAAATTAACCCAATCGATATTGACTCTGCTGTTTTTATTCTACTTTAAAGAGAGATTAGTCGGGGTAAACTATGGGATGTACAAATTATTGAGGAGATTGAAACTGAAAAATGCATCATATTAAATATTGTTTCATGGTCTCATATAAATAAAACACAAAAGCATTGGATGGGATCAGTCTCATTACAGTCACTCCACAGCCAGTGTAGAATCGGGATATCCCACCAGATTTATATATTTGTGCGGCAATTTGAGCATATGTGGAGTCTGTGTTTGACGTCTGCATGACAGATTTCACCGTATCAACGGGGAAGAATGATAAGTTGTATGCGATTCCCAGCAGAGCTCCAGAACAAAGCAATTGGATAGATGACACTTGGGTATTTTTATTCTTCTTTTTAAATCCCAGTAATGCAAATTCGTATGTTCCGAACCAGAACATTGTTCCTCCTGTTTCTCTTATCAATGTAGATGACTGTCCTTTCCAGAAATTGGCAACACCAGGTGTCTTCCCACCTCTTCTATAGATCTGTTTCAGTAATTCGACTATCGAGGAATGAGTGGTGGAATGTGAACCCAAATTATTGACCTGCATTTGACATTTGATCAATTCCACCGGGGTCAACACAAAACTAGTCACGGCTCCACTAATACCTCCCGCCACCACTTTCCATCTGAGTTCTAACTCCTCCGATAAAGGTTGGTTCAATATATGTTTAGAGATGAGGATCTTGGAGAGATCGTAGGTCCAAAATAATGATGCAAACTCCAACAGCAGACCTGCCATTGGAGAACTCAATCCTTTATAGAATCCCGACATAAACCCTTCATTGATCCATGTCTGTCTTATGCAATCACTGGTGTTCTTGAATAATGGCACTGGAAGAGACTGAGAATATTGTAGTCTGACTTTGATAGTGTCGAATGGGAACTCTATAACTTTACCTAGCGCACCTGAAACCGAGCCTAGAAAGATCTCTCTCGCACTCTCTTCCAAATAAGAGACTTCTTTCTCCATTACCAGATATTTATGCCTTGTCCAATCCCATCTCTTCCAAGTCTCGACCAGATTGAAAAATGCTTAAGCGCGATGACTCGACTACTTGATTGGGATATTGGGATATGGTACACTACAACATATGATGGCAGATATTTTTCTGATCAGTACGTGTCAATAAGGTCCAGAATAATATTTACGCGCAATCTATGCGTAAACTCCAGAACACCACTCACCCCAACCCTTAAAGGGCAAATCTCCCAAAATTTCCATCTCATAACACACAATATCAAGGGCAATATGCCCAAACTAAGGGCACACCCAAAAATGAAAAATTTTTTCACTTTCATCGAGAAAATTTCCTCATAAAAAAAATTTGCCAGTTCATTTATTGAATTGTTAATTGTTCAAGGAATAGTCTGTCTATATTTTGACTTAAAAGTGATTATCCAGTTTAAAAATGAAATACTTAGCTGCTTACTTATTGTTGACCGAAGGTGGTGTTGAGCCAACCAAGGAACAAATCTCCACTTTGTTGTCCTCTGTCGGTGTCGAAGTTGAGGAATCCAGAATAGAGTCCTTGTTGTCCGAGTTGGAAGGTAAGACCGTTGACGAGTTGATCGCCGAGGGTAACACCAAGTTGGCTTCTGTTCCAACTGGTGGTGCTGCCGCTGCTTCTGGTTCTTCTGCTTCTGCCGGTGCCGCTGCCGCTGAAGAGGAGGCCGCTGCTGAGGAAGAGGCTGCTGAAGAATCCGATGCCGACATGGGTTTCGGTTTGTTCGACTAAACAGCTTAATTCATCTAGCATCACTTCTTAAAACAAACTTAATCAGATGGAGCACTAAGCAAAAATTACTTTACTATTAATTTAGACGGGTTTTATAAATATTAGGGAATAAACTCCATTCATTGATTTCAAAATTTATGCTAGATTTCGTAGACTTCGTTAGATGTTGTGTCCGATCTTTTCTATTAAGATCCTGGTCTTGTTGATTTGTTCGATGATTCTTGGGTTGGAACTGAGGACAAGGTTCTTTTGAATTAGTTCAGGATCTAAACTCTCCTTGATATCTTTGAGGAACTGGTTATATTGTTCGAGCCTGGAATTGAATAATTGATACAGTTTGATATTCTCAAGTAGACTAGAAGTCAAATATTCGTATTTTTGGAGAATCTCATCCACATCTTGATCCATTTCTTGTTCCAGATTTGCTTGTTGTTCTTTGAAAAGAGTATGAAGATCTCCAACAGACGGTAATTCTTCCACTAATTGTAGCAATTCCGATTCCTTTTTCTCAAATAATGTAAATTGATGCTTATTCTGATTCCCTTTCGTAGTAACATCTCTCATTCTGAACGGGATTAAAAGCATATTCAACTCCAACAAATTCTTATACTGTTGAATAGCGCGACTTCTTAACAGATTTAACGTCTGCAATGCTATCAAATGGATCAGTTGTTTGTTATAAACCCTCTTCAACTTCTTACTCCGTTGCACGTTGACTTTGACAAGTAACTTATCGACCATCGCAGGTTTAAGATCATACTTTGAGATCACATCTTCAAGTGGTTCATCTAATATTAAAGGTCGCACTATTTTATTAGCTTGAGTGTCTATGATATTCCGAATTTGATTATATGACATAGTTGATGGGGCGCTGATATGAGTATAGTGATCTGTGGGTGACTTTCAGTGAATTGTATGACCTCAATAGTATTTGCGTACCGCCGTTCAAGCGTTATCTGTAACCCCTCCGTGTCTTCGCCTTTGTTTATAAATATGATCGCGTCTCGTAGCACAATACGAATATCACAAGTGAGCAATGTACGAAAAAAGCAAATTTGCTGCCGCAACCTCGCATTTGATTTAAAATTTTAAAATTTTCACATTTAATTTTTAAGAGCCATTTCAGAACGAAATTATAGATGTTGATGGAGTATTGAAGGATGAATAAAGTGGGAAATAGTATATTTTTGATCTGTCCGATGTTATTGATCGCGACAGATTTGATTGCATCGAGTTATTCACGTCCAAATAATTTGGTACTGTTGAAGAATTTGAATAAGAAATCGAGACATCATCAGAGGCGGAAGGCTGAGGAGATGCCTGTTTTTAGTTGGAAACGTCAATGATCTGAATGCGGGCATAAGGATTGGGATAGATAGCATAATAAATGATACCATATAGAAGATGTAGAAGTACTAGGTGGGACTGGCCTGAAGAGGGTGTGAATACTACGTAGAAACTGCAGAGACTGTAGAGACTACTTAGAGACTGGTTTAGGGGGTAAAATATGGGGTGACTGGAGATGAAGGAGCTAATAATTAAGGTAGAAGTATATGAGTGTAGAATATAGGAGTTGCTTACAACTGATCAGACCATATTAAGGAATAGATGATACGTGTGGATACATATGGATACATATCTATCTTATCCCGTCCATCCATCCATCCAGCCACCATCTACCCACCCACTTTCCTATCCACCTTCCCCCATTCCCCTATTGACCCCCGTTAACCCCTTTTCTCGGCCGTAAAAAGTAAGCTCACCTCAGCAAATTACTAATCCTCATATACTTCCCGATTTGGAATTTACCGTACACGACCCCATCTCCTTTTTGTAAACAAACATCTATAAAAGTTCATAAAAGTTCATATACCTCAACTGTATCCAAAGATACCGTCACTACAACACCATGGATAAAAGACTCTCACATAAGCTGTCAGCTCTAACAACGAGTAAACGTGGCCGAAAGAAAGATCACATGGAGCAGTTCTTATCTGCTCCTCAAATGCTCCTTAAACCTTCACTCTCTCAACTACGATACATGATCTTAGTTGAAGGTTTGAACGAATCAATTACCGACGCAGGTTCCGTCCACCCCTACAGAATTTATATATGGTCTATACTACTTCGCGCACCCCCAATGGAAACAGACGAATACCTTTTATTAGTCGAGCGCGGCAAGTCCAAGCTGTACGACAAAATTATTAATGACACTTTTAGAACTCTCACTACTGATAAGGAATTCCAAGGGCGGATACCTGAGAGTAGTTTGATTCGTGTACTAACGGCATATTCATGGTCAATTAAGAACCCTTCGTTATCACCTTACGTTCAGGGTATGAATGTATTGTTATCGCCTATATTGTACTCTCTGAAGAGTGAGCCCGAACTGTTCAAGATATTCCATCGGTTATTGACTTTCAATATCCCACAATACGTGACACCCACGCTTAAGGGAGTTCATAATGGGTTGAAATTACTTGATTTATGCCTTGAGACTATTGATCTGAAGCTTTTCCGTGTACTTAACTCGAAATATTTGAAATCAGAGATCTATGGTTTTGCCAGTGTACTAACATTGTCGGCATGTACTCCACCATTGACAGAGGTGATCAAATTATGGGACTTTCTTTTCAGTTATGGGTGCCATATGAATATTTTATTTGTTATTCTGCAATTAATATTGATCAGAACTTCTTTGATAGAGAGTCTGCAACCAATGACATTGCTTAGGAACTTTCCTCCATTGAATGCTAGGGAGATAATAAAGTTGAGTGTAAGCTTTTTGACCAAATTACCAGAAGAATTATATGATTTATTAGTTAGACATACATATGAAGATATAGAACAGGATTTGGAGAGGTATTATGCCAAAAGATGATTGAAATTACCAGCTAAAGAATATTTAAATAGATATTTTTATAAGAGATAATCAAGGTTACCGGCTATCGCGGTGATGACAGCACGCTCACGGAATTTATAACCTGATAATGACAGCAGCAGTTTCAGAGCATCTTCAGAAGATTCAAATTCCACATAAACACGCCCTCCTACTGACCCTTGAGCAATTTCAACACCACGAACATTACCGAAATTCAGACATTGTTGACGGAATTCAGATTTAAGCTCTTCAATCACCTCTTCTGGTGCCTTGAAATCCTTTGAATCAAGACAATTCAAAAGTAAAAGTACATTAGAAGATTGGAACGAAGTTCCAATCTTCCCCTCAACTGCATCGACAAGATTTTTATATGTGATACTGAAATCTTGTTTATAAATGGACTCCGTTAAATTGAAACATACCACTTTATTGTCATCCAACGGTTTATCGTGGAGCTTAGTGAGAATTGATAAATCTGTTGAGTCTAAAATGGCTATTCCAGTACTCTCATTCGTGATAGAATTCACAAGTAATTTAAAAGAAGTTATCAGTACATCTCCAGCTTCAGTATTGATCCATTTTTCAACCTCTTGTCCAGATTTTGAAGATGGGATATTGGTGACTGCTATAGTACTTGGTTGGTTGGAGACAATGTATGTTGCCGGTCTTTCAAGATCAAGAACAAGCTCTGATAATGCTGGAATAGATTTCCCTTTGAGCAGATATGTAATAGTAGTGACTTCAGGAGTAATAAATTTAAGAACTAAAGTATTTTCACCCACTTTAGTATGACTTGTTATAGCAGAAGTAGACTGTCCTGTAAGAACATCTTCAAGAGTGATAATAAAGTTATTGAGATACTGAACAATGGCATCTTCAGTCAGTAATGAGAAATCTATCTTACGTAAGATCAATGTACGTGCCAGAACTGAACTGGAAGGTTTCAATTTCAGCTCCATTTCTGGATTAGCAACAGCAGCAGCTTCGGCTTCTAACTCTTCGAGATTTTTACCTTCTAAAAGAGCTAATAATTTACCATAATCGAGATCTACTCTACGAGCACCCACTTTTTGGAAAAGTCCTATCAGTTTCAGATCTTCGGCCTTTAACTTTTCATAGTTTTTTGGGGGTAAGTCCCATTTTGATTTGGACTTGATTTGTTCAGATACTTCTTTCAAAGTAGGGACGGTAGATAAATCGACTCCTGCGGCGAAATCGACAAAAGTCGATCTCTCACGGTTACGAGATTGTGATTTATAGTGCTGATCTCTGAATCTGTCTCTGTCCCTATAATCTCTACTATCTCTATCTCTACCATCTCTACCATCTCTTCTATAGTCTCTAGGGCCTCTAGAGTTATAGTCTCTATACCCCCTGGAGTCCCTACTATCTCTGAAATCTCGATCTCTGAAATCTCTGTCTCTGTAGTCTCGATCTCTAGAATCCCTTACATCTCTAGACTCCCTTCCATCTCTGTAGTCTCTCCCCTCCCTTCCATCTCTATATGGAATCCTCCGATCATTTCTCCCTCCTCTTGGGCCTTGAGGTGTATCTAAATTGTTAGTAAATCCACTCCGAAAAAGCTCAAATACCAGACTAGAGCCACCCAATCTGCTTCCAATCCAATATCAGCACATTTATACTCACTTCTATCCATTGCTGTTCTCTTCAATCCACCTCGCTCTTAGCTACCGCTCTCTTAACTAACTACCTCTTCTATATGAGAAAAATTTTTGACTATACCTATTATAGTATTTCCTAATAGGGTACTTCTAAATGAGCACCTAAATTCATAGAATGCTCTCATCTCACCCAGCTCGCCTAGCTCACCTTTAGTCGTGTACTCCCAATTTTCTTCAACATCAAAAAATTCTTCTCAAAAGTTGTAAACAAACTCGATCGACTAAAGAACTCTTCAGTGAAGGAGTATCTGAAGATTTCGAAAGATATGTCTGCTCATCTCAATCAGTTCTTCAACGTAGGATCAAGCGCCGTTGGTGGAGGCGCCAATTCCACCTCCAGTACTACCAATGACGCCACCCTGAATGAAAAATTAGACTTGAGAAATGAGATGCAACAGAAGAGAGCCGTCAAGAAGACCTCCAACAAGACCAATATCATTGGAAACACCGGGCTTGGAGTGAACTCTGGATCCTCGGGAATCAGGCCAGCTCAGTTTTTCTCCTCTTTACAATTCCAAGGCTCTGGCCCAACGGCGTCATCTCTGGTCACGTCTCAACATCATCAAATCAGTAACGATTTTGTATCATCGCCATTGAAATTCAAGATCCCGAACCTTTCCAAGTTGGCGCCTCTTGAAATGGCCACCGAATTCGTCAATGGTGTCAATAATAAGGACAATGACACCCCAGCCTTGAGTGAGGTCTTCACCAAGTACCAAATTGACAACTATAATTTCAAACCGGTGACGGGATTGCAGAATTTCACCCGTTTCGAGAAAGTCTCCATCCTTAACATCCCAGATGAGATCATGAAGGAATACAGCAATACGAAATGTGTGACATCTATGGGAGTTTTCCCTGAATTGAATAAATGCTGGCTCACAGTTGACAATAAGTTGATTTTGTGGGATTTTGAAGATATCACCAGTGCTAATTATTCGACAATTGATGAGATTAAGCATACTATTTTGCTGGTGAAGTTGGTCAAGCCAAAGAAAGGTGTCTTTGTAGACAATGTTAACTATTTGTTGCTTGTTTCTACCCCAATGGAGATCCATATTTTACTGATAGAGTACGACCTGAGAGTTAATAAGATGGATATTTTCAATACTGGCATGACAGTTTCTGTGCAAGGACTCATCGTTAACAATTTCATCACTTATGAAGCTACTGGAGATATCTTTTTTACCGGGTTAGGTGATGGTATTAACGTTTGGAAATTGAATTATTCTAGTAAACAGGATTGGTTCACTAATAAATCTTCCAAGGAATGTCTTACAAGGAGCGGAATTTCGACTATATTACCAGACTCATGGAGCGGGGGACTTGGATTATTCCATTCCAATTCCACCATCCCAAACCCAGACAATATCAAGCAAGAATATATCACTCAATTAGAAATGGACCAATCCAGAGGAATATTGTATACTTTATCTTCTAAATCGGTGGTTAGAGCTTATAAATTGAGAGTTGACAAGCTGAATAATGTCACTATTCCAACTGAGATATCCAAATCCGGAAACGACATGTTGAAAGATTTGAGTACCACCACCATAAATATCCATTCACCATTATTACTGAGAAATTCGTTCAAAATTTCAAAGATATTCCATGTCTCGAAACTGGAGAGTAATAATTTGTATCTTATTGTGGTTTTGGACAATGGAACTAGAATTTACTTGAATGGAGCCTTTTACGCCGGTTTCCGTAGTGCTCAGAGTCTGTCAAATTCACTGGGTTTGACTAGATTGACGGCTAGTTTTGTCAAATTCCCACCTCTGGATTTCCAATTCTACGAAAAAATTGAAAAACGTAGTGAGGATCGTAAAAAATTGGAATTACAACAAAAGACCTCGATTGGCACAAACAATAATTTGCTGTTCAACTCTCTTTTAACAAAAGATCAGTTACTGCAACTGCAACTGCAACAACTGCAGCAACTGCAAGAGTTATTCACTCCATTGGAGTTGAAGACAGCTCAAGAATCATCTTCATTGTTGAAAAACTTGAAGACCACCAAAATTATAGCTCCAGGTATCTATTTTGGTATTACAAAATCTGGTAATAAAGATGGAGAGGATAAATTATTCGTATCTCTTCCAGATTATGGAGTATTAAAGAAGGACAAAGTGTATGTTGAAGATTTCGAGTTTTTGGATACTTTTGGCTCCATTCATGATATCATTCCATTGAATATCAAATCTGCTTCTGATGTAAACTTATTTGCAACCCAATATGTGGATCCTCCTCTTAGTGTCGCCATTTTGACTAGCAGTGGATTGCATATTTATCGTTATAGAACACCTGATCTGATTTTGGAGGATTCTTTGGAAGAAGATACTTTCAAGGAGTTCTGTGCCAAGTATGGATCAGAAGAGGCTTGTTCTACTGCGTTGTATTTAGCTTGTAAACATAGTAATTCTGAGCTGTTTAAGACTAAAGCTCTTCAATTCTTTGTTACCGGGGGTAAAGACGGTGAGATTAATAAGAATTTGACTCCTGTGTTGGATAATGTCGAGTTGAGTGACCGTTTCTTTGGATCATTGATGCTCATATCGAGATTATTTAAACATGCATGGGACAAGGAAGTATTCTCATTGGATTCCCAAGTGGTCCAATTTGACAAATCAGGTTTCGTTCAAGAACTGACAATGTTAAAGAAATTGAATGAGTTCAAACTGCAACAGCTCCAACCATTGAGTGGATTAAATTTCACTAAACTGGACATTGAGTATATTTTGAGTTCTGTTTTAGTCGTGGGAGGTTTCTTCGAGAAAAATAGTAGTAAAATTCCAGGTTTAGGATTACAAACTCAACCTCTGCATCCTCTGCTGTTTGGAAATGGAAATGATCGTAATCTTGATATAATTGTCCAACTGGAGAGTATGTCATTCCGTACTCTTCTCCAATTTTTGGACAGCGTAAAAGAACTGTTATCATTTTTACTTGTATTGTGGGATGAAGCCAATCCTTCCACTGGTTTCAAAGATATCTTCCAGTACTTGTCATTACAATCGCAATTAGATTTAAGTTGTTTGACTTTACAAGAATTTATTGCTCCTCGTACTCCATATGTCAAGCAATTGATCAAAGAAATTTTAAGTGCAATCATTAATAAGAATATTTCTCGTGGTACTAGCGTCGAATTTATCACTCAATCTTTACAAGAAAGATGTGGTACTTTCTGTTCCAGTGACGACGTGATCATCTATAAACTGATTGAGAATTTCAAGAAAGCTCGTGAATTATATTTCAAAGACTTTGAATTATCAAAGAAATATCTTTCTACTCTGATTAAGCTTTTCGAGAAATGTGATGACAAAAACTTGAATTTCGAAATTATCCAAAGTTGTGTCGATATCATGATCGATATGAAACTGTACGAAGAAGTGATCGGGTTCTTGTTGGAATTCTCGAGCAAAGAATCTAAGCCAGTTAAACATTCATTTTATAAAGATCAAGCTCAAGCAGTTCAAGATAAACTGCAAGATTTGAATAAGAAATTACAATACTTCGATTTGGTATTCAAGATTTTGATCGATATCGGTCAGAAGGCCAATGCCTCAGCTAATAATGAATTCGTCCTGTTAAAGAATTCCCTGTATCAAAAATGCTTTAACTTCAAGGACAAATTTTTCCAATTCGAATTATACAAATTCCTTATTTCGCAAAACAACAGTGAGAAATTACTTGATGTCAATGGTGAGTATATTTTGCCATTTTTAGAGGAATATTCTTCCAATGATATCAATATTGCTTACTTGTTATGTAACTATCATTTAAAGAGGGGTAATTATTTGGAGCTGGCCAATATTTTGGTCTCGATTACCATAGCATTTGAGGATTTGGATGATAATACCAAGATCCAATTGCTCTGTAAGTCCAAGGTATACTTGAATCTGGCTGATTCGACCAATAATAGTAGTAAATTGAGTGCTGCTATCGATGAGTTGATCAATAGTTTGGTTTCCAGTGATTAATGGATAGCATTTTACGAATATTGACACTCCTGAGCACTTTATTAAATAAATAATCATCTCTACGAATATTTTGTGTAGCAATTTCCTGAGCGAAATACTAATTAAATTCATTTCTTTACCGCTTATTTCGATTAAATAATTTTCAATTTGAGTCGATTCAAAGACCGTCATCAAGTACTCCCCAGAACACTTTTATCATGTCAGGTGGAATTCAACTTTCGAAATCCAAAACATTCTGGAAACAAGCAGCTTTCATTTCCGGAGTCGCCATCGTTGCTGCTTATAACGTGAAGCAAAACATCTACCTTCGTAAGCGTCAGCAATACAGACCGGATGAGTTGGAGATCAGTCAATATGAAAGCAAAGATGGTAGCGTGAATGATATTTCGAAGATCCGTCCTGGTTTTCCTACAGAGCAGCGCGATCTGACTCAGAGAAAAAGTGAATACGAAGGCACTCCCGATAGTTACATGGTAAGTAAACATCATAACACCAACCCGAGATAAATTTCATACTAACAAAGAGCTAATTTAGACTAAGAAAAGAGGTGATAAGTTCAGTTACGGTATATGGGGTAAATAAGTCTTGTAAATAATACATTATACACAGTATAACTTTTGAATTTATTTAGATTCTTCAAAGTAGTCGGCCATTTCCTTGTCCAAGTCCTCGATGGTCTTCTTAGGCTTCTTAGCAGGCTTCTTCTTTGGTTGAGGCTTCTTGGCAGCTGGTTGAGCCTTTTTGGCAGCTGGAGCTGGAGCTGGAGCGGCACCGTTAGGCTTTTTAGCCTTCTTGGACTTCTTTTGTTGAGCAGCAGCGACGGCAGCGGCAAGAGGGCTAAAAAATGTTAGTAAAAATATGTCTAAATAGTACTATAAATAATCAGTTTTAACTTACTTGGCGGTGATTCTGGCACTCAAAGGCTTTCTGGTTGGGTCAACAACGATCTCAACCTTCAACTTTTGACTTCCGTTATCAATTGGAGCACCGTTAAACTTCTGGTAGGCAGCAGACAGCAACAGAGGGGTTTGGAATACAATGGTAGCAATACCCTTGGATTGACCTCTCTCGTTGTAACTCAACGAAACGGTTCTAATCTTTCCGACTTGAGATTGGAAGAATTCCTATATTAAAGCAATTAGTTAGCATCATGAATTTCCTTAATAGGAGAGCTTATATCCTGGAGAGATGAGAGTTTGACATAGTCACAATGTCGTTCCCTAAAGATTATTAATCTGAGTACTAGACAATTTTCGAGAAAAGAAACCTGGAAAGTTCTAGCCTGAGACAAAACATAAAATACTGATTCCAATTACTCCCTGTCTGCTCACGTATCAGGGGAGTCATGAGGAGGAATCATTGACATAAATCAGTGCATCTTAATTAAAAGGACCGATCCATTTGTATTTTCGTTAATGTCTCGAATACATTTGTATTCTTCAATCCTAGGTTATATTCTTTTCTTCTGAGCATATTGTATATATCCTCTGTGACACGATGGAACTTTTTACAGATTCCATTTCGAGGTTTGTATTGACAGTGGTCAACATAGTCCTTTTTAAAGTTATTCAATCATTAGCCAGACCATAAAAGACTGGCTCAACAATATGATAACATACTCTCTTATGAGTGCGATCTGGACCAGCCAGATCTTGTCTCACTCTCTCGCTCGAGGAAGGCCCAAAAAAATGAGCCGGCGTCTCAACCACAAAGTTGAACGCCGAACAGTCCGCAAAAACATACCTTGATATCCTTCTCAGAAATATCCCTTGGCAAATTGTGGATAGTAACCTTGGCGGTGTAACTGACATCGCTGGCAACAGCCTTTGGAGCAGTTGGAGTACTACGAGGAATGGTAATACCCTTCTTAACAGCCTTCTTTGGAGCTGGCTTGGCCTTACCGACCTTGCTGGAAGCAGTGGTGGCGGTGACCTTCTTCTTCTTTGGCTGAGCCTTCTTGGCTGGTTTGTTGGAGGCGATGATCTCGTCCAATGATTTGTCTAATTGAGCTGACATTTTGATTGATTGATCGGTAATTTGATCCTAATGAAAAGGGGATTAAAATTGATTTGAAAGGGCGTTTTTTTTATAAAATTCGTCGGGTGGCTGGTTATTGGCACGTGGAATATAATGGCAGTGAGGAATATTACTTGAATAGGAAGGAGAGAGGTTGTGGGAGGTTGAGAATAGTGCGCGTGAGACTGCGAGAAGGATCTTATTGAGCTGCATCTAATTTAGGGGCGATAGGGCAGAAGTGGGGGCTCGTAAGGTGAAGGGTGGAAGGAGTGCAAGGAAGGGGGAGAAATACGTGGAAGATAAGTGGAAGAAGTAAATATGAGGAGGGATTGAGTTATTTAGTTGATTCTTTATTGGGTTAGATCTGTTAATATCTGTTAATATCTCTCCTCGCACCCTCCTTGAATGTCTAAGTCTGCCTAAATATGCCCTAACTATACCTTAATATGCCTTAGTATGCCTTAATATGCCCAGTTCACTATGAAATAACTTGAAATGACCTTGCCCCAGTGTGTTCTTCTTTATTTTAATAAGGTCGTGTAAATAATATCAATAATTCATCTAATACTAACAACCTAAATAGATTCAATTAATACTAACCTTAAATTCAAAATTTCACCCTATTGATCCTCATCTCTCTCACCTGATAACTGTGCCCTTTCAAATTTCACCCAAACTCCTCCCCTTCCACCCTTGCTATCCCGCCTCACCCCCTCCCCCTTGCCCACAATATGCCCTTTTCTGCCCCTGACATAGAACAAAGTCTCCAAAAAAAGACGAAAAAAGGCAAAGCTTAAAAATTGTCCTCGACAATCAGACGACAAGGCGCTTCATCGTGGTGATAAATCAGTCAAAGAACCCGTGAATTCGAATCTTGGAAGTAATCAGCACCCAATATGACGATAGAGTTGATCTTCGCGTCGGAATTCGACCTCAATTTGGGCCCCCAGATCAAAAAACAGTACCCCCAAACCACGCCTCATCTTAAAGACCAATTGGAGTTTCTTTCAGAGTTGGTGATTCCAGATCAGCTTCATAATAAGGCCATTGATAAGGAAGATTTCACGTTATTCCCCATCTACCGTGATGTGGAGACCGGCAGGKACAAATACACGAGGGCCAAACCCTCCGATTATCAGTTGATGTTGTTCACTGTGTGTAACTACAAATTTGATTCGAGTATTTCTAGAAATTACTCCATACGTTCGGTATCTATAGTGACGAGGTTACCATTTTTCAGTGTTTTTAAGCCTCTTATGATCATGCTCTTGGAACAGCACTTCCAGAACCCAGCTGACTTCACCCCAATGGAATCCTTCTACAGAGAAGTTAATAAGCACGACTTGGGAAGGTTACTGAATTTGGTCAAGTTGGATTCGATCTCAAGGTTGTCGTACTTGGAATACTTGAAGGAAAATGAGTTCAATGGTGAGTTGCTGGGGAAGTATACTCTTTGTCTTCGTGACACCAAGACTGGCACTGATATCTTTCTGGATTTGGTCTCTCGTTATAATCAGAACAAAGAGACTATTGAGGTGATGGTTCCTATGACTTTACAGCTGGGAATCACCGTCAATATTCCTGTAAGGGTCTCTATACACTCGATGATCGGATCTCCAGTCCATTTCTTTGGTTATAATCTCGATCATGATAACGTTATTAAGACGTTCTTGTCGACCTTATCTCAAATGACACTTAACTCATCTCTTTCAAGTATTGAGCAACATAGGGAACTTTTCAGCTTGGATTTGGATGACGTCTTCTCTACACCGCCTCTCATTGTCTTAATGAATGCTGTGATGTCCAATAAGAAGATTGTCGTCTTATCTTATACCAAATCTATCGTGGTTATTGTGGAATTTATTCTTTCGATGTTAATTTTGTTCAGCCCTGAAGTTGATGATACAAATGCCGATATTTTACAGTTCAATGCTTTCCCATACTTCGATATCAGCAAGATGTACGTTCTTAAAGGCTTGAAAGGGTATATTCTCGGGACCACGAACCCGATTTTCAAGAGTATGCCAAGCGATGATGGTTCAGATAATATGATATGGGATTTATTTGTAGATTTAGACCTGAACCAGATCGTTGTGGGTAAAGAAGGCTTCAATATGAGTCAAAGACAGGCTAGTACAGTTTCTAGAACTAGTGTAATGTCCAATGGTAGTAATTCGATCGTATCAAATTTGGCTTCTTTGGATATAAATGGAGCTACTCTTGCTCAAGAATCTCAACCACCACAGTCTAATGGTAAAAAGAGAAGTCAATTTGTAAATTCTATGATGATAAAATTCCCCCAATCACTCAAAATTCGATCCAAATCTGTCTCTAGTGCACCTGGATCTAAATCCAAGAGAAGCTCTGCACTGCAAAGTACTACTAGTACCACAGGAAGTGGATCTATTGTAGATGAATATTTGCGTGATGATTATTCTGTATATACGGCTCATGAGTCTAAGTTTGATTTCGCCAAAGCTTTAAAAGTTTATTATAACAGTAATTCTGAGACCGTCAACAGACTCCAAGATAAGAGCAGTTATCATCTGCTGCTCAATATCTTGCAACTGATAGAGAAGTTGAATGAGGAGGTTGCAAATAAAGAAGATGATATTGTAATTTATATGCTGTTTATGCGACAAATGCGTGTTTTAGGGGTCGACTTGACCTTGAGAACATTGCAATTGAGCTACAACTTGAACAAATTGATCGTTTATAGGACAGATATGTATGAACAAGAGTTTAAAAATCTTGGATCTGACCGTACTGTCGATCAGCTGTTAGAATCGATGAAAAATTCGGTGCTTTCTTTACAAGAGAATCTCAGTTTGATGATCCCATATGGATTCAATTTATTTGAATTTGGAGAGACAGAAAAGAAGATGCTCGAATATTATAATGCTGAGCTGGTGAAGAACTTGAAGTATGTAAAATTATTATTACTCCCGAAGTTGGAAATGAATGCCTCGACTATAAATGATGCTGTTGTCGTTGGGGATTTTGGTGTAGTTGATTTTGCTTACTATATTGATCGGTTATTCACATTATTTGTACAGTTGAATGAGATCGAGGTGACGAGGCTACATCAATTTTTGGAGACATTCTATCATCTCCTAACTAAAGTTCCTGATCATCTGTTAGTTAGTGTTTTATATTATATGACACTGATTACAAGGAAGATCAAATTTGGGGGTAGTGAGAATAGTTCGGAGTATATTCAAGATTTTAATAGTTTGCAAATCTTGGTTCTTATGCAGAAGTTTATTAAATTACAAGATGAGACACAGTTGCTTATTCAGAAGATTATATATAGGTTTAAAGCTCATTGGTATTGTTCTATTAAGATTGATGAGCTGGTGGTTGATTTTGTTGATTAGGATAGTGTAATTATGACGATGATTGAAATATAAGTGTAGAAATAGATTATGAGGGATTATTTGAATGTGGATGTAGATATGAAATTCGAGCTGGGGTTGAGTGTGTGGTTTTGAATTTGGGTGACTTGGGGGTGATTTGGGGTGATTTGGGGGTAATTTGAAATTGGGGATAATTTGGTGTTACGATGTTAGGTTATGAGTTGGGTGTTTTTGTTTGGTGTTATGATGTTTATTGTGTATCGGAAGGGTGACGATTAGAGTGGGATATGAATGAGATTCACCGTGAGGTATTGGGCATTGGATCAGAAAGATGAGTTGAGAAGTAAGACACAATTGGAGGATCGCCTCTTCAAATCTTATCGAGTTATTCCCACCCCTATTATCCCCCCCAATATTCCTTAATATTCCTCACCTTTCTCTATTATGCGAGTGATGCATACAACACGCAGAAACAATCAAAGTTTGCAGATGATAAATAGTGTAGAGTGTAGGTGGGTGTGGTGGGTGGTTGAGATGTGTATAATTAGGGATTGTGGGGCTATGGGTGATCTGGAACTGTACAACCGGAACTAGGCAAATGACCTGGGACTGGGAAACTGGTCACCATACTAGGTGCTCGGAACAGGCAATGGCACCAAACTTGGCGTAACGATGTACGTTGGTGTAACGATGTATCTACATAATCGGATACTGTCAATAATCTTATCATTTATGTTCTCAATTTCAGTTTACTCCCACTCTTTGATCTTGACTATCTGCTCACTCTACTATCTACTCACTCTCTTCCCATTCTCTGGTATTACCCTCTACTATTATACCCTCACACCATCCTCTCACACCATGTTGTCGAATCCTCGCTTATTCGTTCCTGCCCTTCCCCGCCCAACGTCTGCCCTTTTCCAACCTTTTTCTGCCCTCTCCCACGGCAAAAAAATTTTCGCACCGCCTGACCTAGGTACTATCTACCAATTGGAGTTGGACTGGAGTGTTCGGGAGTAGCAGCCTAAGGAATCATTTGTGTATTTTGAGGCTTATTTGAGCAGACGAGTACTACGGAATCGAATGACGAACTTGATACTCAATTTTTGGTGGGTCTTCTGGGCTCTCTTATTGACCCGACCAGTAAGGGCCTCTCAAAGTTTCATCTACGATTTGACAGCAGACCAATATCATGACAATTGTTTCTTCATCACCAATTTGAACCACTCGTTCATCGAGTATAAGGATCCGTATATCTCGGTTCATCTGATGGTCAAACAATTCGACAATGATAAGGGTGAAAAGACAAGAGTCGACTATGAGATCAATGTGATTTTACTCAACGAGAAGGACGTGCTGCACACCTCTATTAAGGATACTGAGATTAATCATTGTACACCGGAGATGGTCAAGGAACATAAGTGTGAGGCTGAGAAGCTCGGAGTCATTGATGTGCAAGAGGAGGTCAAGCATGCCGTACTGAATGTCATGTTGCTGACCAATGGGGCCAATTTGTTGGTCTATCCAATTTTGGAGACTGGTTGGTATTGTACTTTTGTTAAGATTCATCCGTTCAGTAGTAATGATGCCGGTTTGGATTTCCCGATCCGTTTCGAGATCCAGCAATCCATTGGTGAGTTATCTGTTCATGGATATGAAGATTTGGAGACGGGAATTCTCATGTTCTTGCTGTACTTGGCTTTCGGAGCTGGTTATTATTATTATAATTATAAGTTTACTCAAGGTTTGGATATGAGTGATTATTCGTTGCTTGTCAAGGTTAGTCGTTTCCAGAAATTACAGAATTTGTTATATAAATACTGTGTCTTCAATGCCGTTTTATACTTGGTGACCGTCTTGAGATATAGTGTCATCAATGTCACTACATATAATCATGATTATGTTCTGTTGAAGTTATTCCAATTCTTCGAATTGGTGTCAAATACAGTGTTTACCACATGGATCGTTTATGAGATTTTGCTATTCAGTGACGGTTATAATTTGATCAACAACAAAAAGAATTCTCTTGTGAACATCATCACTACAAGGCTGTTGACTTTAGTACTTTTCATCAGTTTTGTCATCTTTGATTTGGAGTCATCTTCCATTTTCTCGATCCAGAGTTACTTGTCTGATTTCTTCAGACCTTTCACTCAACAAAATGAGTTGAACTTGAGTATCTCTCAAGTTGGAGGATGGATGTTATATGCTATTTTACTGATGGTTGTAGTTAAGATTTTGTTGAATTGTATCTCCACTATCAATATGTTGAGATACCGCAACTCTAGTAGGTTGATCAAGAGATTCTCCTTGACCATTGCTTTGATTTTGATGACTCCTGTCCATATGTTTGTCTTGCTGCCGATGTTGAACTCATTAGAGATCAGCCTTGGGGGTGGTTTAGGTTATTTCTGGTCCTCCAAATACTTTGTATACACACTTTTACCGTTTGGAACCATTTTGAATTTCCTTAACTTTGGTCTGGTATGTTATATTTGGAAGGGAACAGATCTTGTCGATGATCTGGAACTGCAATCACATCATGTAAGAGATGGAGTTGATGATGAGGAGGAGGAGATAGAATTAACTAAGTTATAAATGTATTATGATAGGGGATGGATGTAGGGACTGTAGGTGTAGAAACCTGATGTCGGTGGGGTGAGTATCACTGGGGAACGAATGTAGGTGAAGTAAATTAAAGAACTGCTGATCTGGAACGTCGTGTATTAAATCCTAATTTCTTAGATCTTTCCCTAATTAGGAAATAAATATACCCAAAAAAATTCTAAATTAGGAAATAAATTTACCCCCAATTATCTCAAGTAGGAAATTCCTCGTTTACAAAACACGCACTTCCTAAAGAAAATATTCTGCTGCTTCGTATAAATTTTATATACGATCGCGCACTAAGCATATCAGCAGATAATTCTATCTATACGAGGGGATCTCAAAATCCAATGATCTTCCCCTCGTCGTGGCTTGCTTGCCTTCTGATGTTGTTATTATCCTCGTATCACTCCATCCGGTTCTCCTCTCTCCATAACTTCGCCTCTTTCAAACCCCTTCTCCCTGGCTCTGCCTCCCCCACCTTCCCCGTCCCTTCCCTGCAAATTTTGCTCCAGAAAAAAAAAGGCACAAAATTCGCAGCTTAAATTTTTTCTCTTAAATTTGACCCATTTGTTTATTAAGTCAACAGACTAGACGAGGATAAAAAAGTAGAGATGGACAGTGCTATTGCTTCAGTTTCTGCATACGCGTTCAACGCGACATCCGGTCGTTTCGGAGCAGGATTCCCAAGATCCAAGACCGACGCCTTGATCCAATACGAAGTGGCTAAAAGTTACTTGCAACAGTTGTCTTGGTTAAAAATCGGACTGATTCTGTTGGTACTTTTGTTGGTTTATGATCAAGTGATCTATCAAATCCGTAAAGGTTCCATTGCTGGACCTAAGTTCAAGTTTTGGCCTATCATTGGTCCATTTTTAGAATCTTTGGACCCAAAGTTTGAAGAGTATGTCGCCAAATGGAATTCTGGTCCTTTGAGTTGTGTTTCCATTTTCCACAAGTTTGTTGTCATTGCTTCTCAACGTGATTTGGCTCGTAAAATCTTCCAAAGTCCTCTGTATGTTAAGCCATGTGTTGTTGATGTTGCTGTCAAGATCTTGAGACCTACTAATTGGGTCTTTTTGGACGGTCAACAACACGTTGATTACAGAAAATCTTTGAATGGTTTATTCACTAGAAAGGCTCTTGAAATCTATGTTCCAATTTGGGAAAAGTATATGGATGTTTACATGGATCGTTTCATTGAAGACACCAAGACTGGTCCAACCGAGTTCTTCCCTCATTTCCGTGAAATTATGTGTGCTGTCTCATTGAGAACTTTCTGTGGTAGTTATATTACTGAGGATCAAATTAAGGAGATTGCCGATAACTATTACCGTGTTACCCTGGCTTTAGAATTGGTCAACTTCCCTATTATCATCCCATACACCAAGACATGGTACGGTAAGAAGATTCTGCACGAGACTATGGAGGTATTTGCCAAATGTTCTGAACAAGCTAAGAAATATATTAATGAGGAAGGTGGAAAGCCAACCTGTGTCATGGATGCTTGGATTACTCTTATGAAGGAGGCTAAGGAAGCTAAGGAATTGGATCTGGAGTCAAAACTTTTGGTTAGAGAATTCACTGACAAGGAAATTTCCGAACTGATCTTCACTTTCTTATTTGCATCTCAAGATGCCTCTTCTTCTGCTTGTTGTTGGTTATTCCAAATCATGGCTGACCGTAAAGATGTCTTTGAGAAAGTTAGACAAGAACAATTACTGGTCAGAGGTGGTGATGCTTACAAGAAATTGGATGGTGCTTTGATCGACAGCATGCGTTACACCGAGTCTGTCGTCAGAGAGACTTTACGTTACAGACCTCCAGTCTTGATGGTTCCATATGTTGTTAAGAAGACTTACCCAGTCAACGAGAACTATAGTGTTCCTAAGGGAGCCATGGTTATCCCAACAACATATCCATCTTTACACGATCCAGAAGTTTATGAGAACCCAGATGAGTTCATCCCAGAACGTTGGCTCGACCCAGAAAGTCCTGCTAATAAAGGTAAAAAGAATTGGTTAGTATTTGGTACTGGACCTCATGTATGTTTGGGTCAAAGGTATGTTATGATGTTGTTTACTGCTTTGATCGGTAAGCTGTCCATGTTTGTTGACTTGGAACATATGGTCACTCCATTAAGTGAAGAGATTAAAGTATTTGCTACTATTTTCCCTAAAGATGATTTGATTATGAAATGGAGAAAGAAGGATCCATATACTGGGGAGGTTGTAGAGTAGATATTTATTGGTATATTAAGTGGTACATTAATAGTACGTTATAAATTAAATACATTGAAGTGTTAAGTTATAGTGATTATGTAAGCGTTCCTGATTAGGGTATTAAGTGTCCTAATTAGGAAATATATGTATGCACGACTTTTCTCGCTAAACGTTATCTGTAACCTATTTGGGAAATTGTATGTACACGACCTTTACTGACTGATTCAAAGGCTTCCTGTGAGATGGTCCGTAAGGTCACCTCAGGATACAAAATGCAATACCAACTACATGTAATATGAGGCTAAACTCTGGTCAGTTTAAGTCATCTATATATTAATTACTCCATCGATAACAGTTACACAATTTCCCCCAACTCTAATTTCACCATTCTCATATAATTCAACAGAGATCTTACCGTCTCTTCCCAACATGATACCTTGTCTCAAACTAACTTTAATAGGGCCATAAGCCGGTTGTTTCAAAAGTCCTAAAGATTTAAGATGAGACCCAACAGCTCCAGCACCAGATCCACAAACTGGATCCTCATTAATACCACTATGTGGAGCAAAAGTACGAGTCTCGAAAAGAGGCAGATCAGAAGTAGACTCTCCAGCAGGGAACTCTCCAAAACAACAACACCCAGTAATGCCAAATTCTTTCGACAGCTCCAGTAACAGAGTCATGTTAGGAGCGAATTTCAAAACTTGGTCACGTGACTCGAATCTGATAACTAACCATTTTGGACCGACATCGAAAAGGGCATAAGACAACAGTTTAAGACCTTCTGGACCGCCTAAGGTGCCGACAATACGTTCAATTTGCAGTTCGGTGAAGTCTAATTGAACCTTACGGGCGAGCTTGAAATAGTATTTTTCATCTTCTGCGGTATAATTGAGATCGATAAGTCCAATGTTACATTGTTGGATGAAAGAGGACTTGATTTGGACGTCATCGCCGGCAGCCTTGGATACCAGATAGCAAGCACCAAGAGTAGGATGTCCTGCAAATGGAAGTTCACCATCTGGACAGAAAATTCTCACTTTATAGTCGGCACCAGTTTCGGTTGGTGTTTCCAAAAAGATAGTCTCACTCAAGTTTGTCCATTTGGCGATGAGGGCCATTTTCTCGGTGGAAATGTTATCGGCATTATAGACGACGGCCAATGGGTTACCTCCGTAAGGTTTGTCGGTGAATACGTCCACCTGCTTGAATTTGTAAGTGGTAAGAGACATGACGATTTCTGGTCAAGGACAGAGAGATTTGTTATCGGGGGAAATAGAAGGATTATATAGGGGAGCGGAAGGGGCAGTTAATTTTTCCGAAGGCAGGGACTGTGAGTCAGCGGGGCACGAATGGAGAGGGGTGGTGGCCCTTGTTGAGCAAATAATTAATTTCTTGCAAGGCTGTTCCACCGTTCGTTCTGTGTGGCTTCGGTTGTCTGTGTTATGCCCTTGATTTGCCCCATTTTGCCTATTCTGCCCCCACATGGTCCCTGAAAAATTTGTCACCAAATCACTTCATCTCCATAAGCTCTTGCCTCCAGGAGACTCGTATCGTCCCATTGCGTTATCTTAAACCGACTCATATCACTGCTGATCTTCTAGTTTTGTTTCTTACTAGTTCCATCTGCCAATAATGTCCCAAAAAACTCTCCAAGCCATCAAGTTCGATTCAGAAACTGTGGAGTTAGAGATTCTCGATCAGCTCTTGATCCCTTACCAAACCGTTTACTTGTCTGTCCGTAACATTGATGAAGGATTCGAAGTCATCAAGAAGATGCAGGTACGCGGAGCACCTGCTATTGCAATTGTGGGTAGTTTTTCCGTTGTTTGTGAATTGAAGGCAGCTGCTGAAGGTGCACTTCTGACTTATAAAGCCGATGATTTGAAGCTGTTTGTAAGTCAATTGAGTACCAGACTTGATTATCTTGTCACATCTCGTCCTACTGCTGTCAACTTGTTGAATCTGTGTAATGACATTAAACAAGTCGTACTGGATGTATCAAGCACACTGTCTGCCAATGCTCAAGCTGTCTATGAAGCCGTCAAACTGTACGCAATCAAGCTTTATGAAGATGATTTGATCAATAACTTCAAGATTGGAGATAATGGATATGAATACATTGCTACTGACTTGAAATCTCAAGGAATCACGTCGGGTCCTTTCAGTGTTATGACCATTTGTAACACTGGATCTCTTGCTACTTCTGGTCACGGTACCCTGTTGGGTATAATCAGATCTTTGTGGAAACGTCTGGCCGAAGACAAGGCTCTGGGAAAGCCATATCTTGACCATGTTTACGCATGTGAGACTCGTCCATATAATCAAGGGTCTCGTCTTACTTCATATGAGTTGGATTATGAACAGATTCCATTCACTTTGATCACCGATAACATGGTTTCTTTCTTAGTTGAATCCTTGACCAACAATAGTGACAGTGAGAATGTCAAATTGCCTAATAAGCTGCCACTTAAGTATATCATAGTAGGAGCTGATCGTATTGTGAAGAACGGTGATTTGGCCAACAAGATTGGAACTTTCCAATTGTCGTTGATTCTGTCTCTGTACTCTCCGGCCATCAAGTTCATTGGGGCCGCTCCAAGAACTACGATCGATCTCACTAAATCCAGCGGAGCCGAGATTGTTATTGAGAACCGTCCAGCTATTGAATTGACTACATTAAAGGGAGCAGAATTGGACCCTGTTACTGGAGAATATGTCAAGCAAGATGAAAATGTCAAATTGACCAAAGTCCAAGTACTGACCCTTGGAATTGATGTTTGGAATCCTGCATTTGACGTTACTCCTCATAGATTGATTGATTGTATTGTTACAGAGGATGAATGGATTGTTAAAAAGGGAGGAGAGTTTGATCTTTCAGTTAAGAAATGATATACAGGCAACGGCATGTACCTATGATAGAAGGTGGATACCACGCACTATATATGTTTTATATGCTATATGATGTCACTGAGGGTATCCTTATCTGTTATATATTCTCCTCATTTAATGCAACTTGTTATAGTTAAACTTAAGTTAACATCTATTGTAAATGGGCTATTGTAAATACAATTTCCCAATCCACCGTGCATGATCATCATGTCCATCTTCCCCTCTCTAAATTTCCCGAATTGACTATCTCTAAGTGATCTCATGCGGGGTTTATTACCCAACATATTTGAAAAGGGGTAAATCTTGTAACGAATAGTCAAAATTATTAAATTAAGGGGTGCATAAAATTCGGAACGCATGTGATTAGTGAGAATAAAGAATATTGCAAGAACAAGGAGGAATCCCTGTCACATGCCAATCACTTGATAACGGTAGCTCATGCATTAATCACATGCTCGTCACCTGCACTAGTCATATATAAAGCAACTAATCTTCAATTAAATTCAAGTTCATTTAGATCTGTAGATTTTTAGATCTAGGAAAATTTTGGTAATTTGTAAGGAAATGGTGTCCTAGTAATAATTGCCGATCCCATGGTGACTTACTAATGATCAGTGACTGTCCCATCCTAATCTACATCTCATAATCTAACTCTTTTATTCAAATCACTATTTTTTTGGTTTTATATTTTCTATTCAACACTTTGTTTAAAATCCATTTCCAAACCCGAATCCAGTTGGTTGTAATCCAATTGGTTGCAGAGGTCCAGTCAGCAATGGAGCACCCATTCCAGGTCCATTAGTAAGTAATAAACGAGGTCCAGTAGCTGATCCATTACCAGTCTCATCACCTTCCAGTTCCTTCAGCTCCAATTCACGTTTCTTCAAATCCAGATGAACCAGATCCAATTTCTCATGTTGTTCACGAGTCTTAGTCAATACATATGGTTTAATGTAGTCATCCAACTTGTGTAACCAAGCCAACTCCAATACTACATCGTAACGGATCAAGTCATAACAAGAGTATAACATAGCAATGAAACACTCAATGTTACCGGTCTCGACAAAGTAAGACAACAAGTCTTCGGCAATGTCTTGCTTTTGAGACAAGCAAGCAGTCTCAATGACATCTTCCCATAACTTATCGATCTTCAAGATACCCAACAGCTTAGCCCATTTCTTGTTGTTACGGTACAAGATAGCGGCGATTTGACGGAAGAAGACCAACTCGTGTTTCTCCAAACGCTCGGCTAATCCAAGGGCATCGAACTTGTCATTCGATTCTACAACACTACGTAAGGTCTTGTAATCCTCTTCCTCGATCAACAAGTCGTGGTACAGCAGATTAACTACCGAGTTATTCTTGTCCAAAACAGAGATCAAGAACGGCTTGATCATTGGCAAGTTATCGGACTTTTGGAAGATACGCACGACTCTTGGTAAATCGATACGAGGAGCCAAAACACTCAATAAATCAACTAATAATGGAGGATGTTCATTGACGTAGAAGTTCACCAGTTTGTAGTAGATTTCCAAGTTGGATACCTTGACTACGAGTTCCTTGAAAGAGGCGTGGTCGAAGGCCGATTCCGATCTCTCCATCATAGTCAAAGCAGCATTGTCCCACTCATCGTAATGACAGTACAAGAAGATTAATTCTGGCCATAAATGCAGCAGCTCACAGGCACGGATCACCTTTGGAATGTTGATACGAGACCAGAACAATTTGAGGTGTTCCATGGTACGATCTGGGGCATATTTGGTGTACAAACAGGCCAACTCGGTGAACATACCCATATGAGCACGTTCCAAACCTAAACCTGCCTCGAATAACGAGATTAATTCGTTGAAATAACCATGGTATTCATACTTAGCAACGAGCTCCAGCAATTCATCGGCATGAACAATCAAGTTCAAACCACAAATTTGCAGTAAACGGAACTCCTTGTTATCGATACAGGCGTCGTTGACTTGTTTCCAGACACTGATGTTGGACAGTTTACGGGCACAGTCAACGGCTGCTTGGTAATCTTTCAAGTAAACCAAGGTAGAAGCCAATTTGGAGTAATTGGAGACCGAGGAGAAGAGCAATTTGGCCAGCTCGTAGTTTCCTTGCTCGTACAACTTGTCTCCGATAGTTTCCAAATCGGCAACGTTGGTCAATTGCAAGAAATCTTCAATCTCAGTCAAACTGTTGGCGTTGGCATAAGCATTGATGATAGCACCATCAATCTTTGGCTCTCTCAAGGTTTGTCTAGCCATCTTTAAGTATGGAATCAACTCCTCTTCCTTACCAGCATGCTCGGCAATCTCAATAACGTTGTCGAAGTTCGAAGGATCATTCAGCTTGATATAAGATTCGATCAGTTCTGGGATTCTTAAACCGTTCAATTGGGCTCCACCTAATTGAGACCATAATTCTGGCTTATCCAACTTCTCAACGTATTGTTCAGCACGGTCCAAACTCAAGATATCCTCACACAACACCTTCAAAGCTTGAGAATGTAACTCAAACTTGTCATAGACCTCAAAGGCCTCCTCGAGTAAGCCATTTTCAACACAAATAGAACCGATTTCTTCAGGATCATAAGAATCCAACTTGTCAATGTAAGAAGCAACTCTTGATGGGTCCAGTCTGACGGCAGTCAAGACAAGCAAACCTTGTAAAGATGGGTTATCGTTGAATGGAGAAGGTTCCAAGATGATCTTCTCCAATAATTCGATCAATTCAGAAGGCAAGTCGGCTTCCATGAACAGCTTAACAGCGATCGAGATAGGTTCTGGGTCTTCCAATTCAGGAATGGCAGTTCCAACGACTTGGTCGATCAATTGACGACGGTGCAAATTGGAATCATCCAAGACACGGGCCCAAAGTTCCAAATCTGAACGTTCCAAAAGGTAACGCAGTTGATATTTGTACATGGCGTTCTCATTGGTGATCTGGATCAACTCGTCATCGTTTTGTCCCTTCTTATAAGCAATATAAGCGAGGAATGGGTCACGTTTCTCACAGTATTTACCTACAACACGGGTGTCATAGAGATCATTCTCCTTCAAGAACTTCTCTGGGTTGTTGTTGGAGTCGATGTAGATCTTAGCGAGTGTATCGTGAACAGCCTTGTCGGTAGAAGCACCAGAAGAAAGAGTAGCCTCAAGGTAAGGCAACAAAATCTTCAATCTGTTACGTTTTTCAACCTCATCTACAAGTTCTTGGATAGGAACAAGACCAAGAACCGATTGTAAAAGAGACTTGATGATACTTTCGTCACAATCAACGTCTAACAATGCAGCAACTACAGCTGGAGTACGTGAAGCATTGACTTGTTGGACGTAAATCTCGATGAACTTGAACAATTGGTTCTTGTACAAGTACAAAATCAAGTCATGGACGTAGTTATAACGATCACAAACGACAATCAAAGGTAATTGGTCGTCCAATTTGGCCTCCTTCAAGAAGTTCTTAACCTTCTCACCATTGTAAACGTTGTTTTCACGGACAACACGTTCGATTTCTTTGACTTGACCCAATTTAGCAGCCAGTTGAATGTACTTAAGGACAACTTCTGGCTCTTGGGTAAGGTTGACGACCGACAGTAAGTAGTAGTATTCACCTTCGACACATTTGAAGTCCTCAAAGATCTTAATCAAGGTAGGAGCACCGATCAAATCTGAGTATTTGGTGGCTACTTGAATAACAACCTGCAAATTTTGAGCCATGTTCTTGCTCAACATCTCACGAAGACAAGCGACACTTTGCTCAACGTTCAATTTACCGAAATAAGCAACCAACCAATCAGCTGGTAAGACATTGGTATGGATAATGACACGTTTGATGTCTTTGATATCTTCATAATGCTCCAAAGCACGTTGGAAAAGACCGGCTTTCTCACATAAGACGGCAATAGAAGGCTTGTCATAGTGGGAGAACATGTTGTTACCCAAAATAGCATCGGCGACTTGAGGCAGGTGTAACAAATTGACCTCTAAAAGACGAGTTTGCAAATGTCCTTGCAGAGGTTCATCTGATTTCAAGGCATCCAAGAGGAACAGAGTACCTTGTTGGATGTAATTTTGAGAAAGGAAAACATCTGCGGTCTTGGCGACATCCAAATCTGGTTTGGAGGCAAGCAATTGAACGGCAAATTCACTCAGCTTATCTGGGTTCAAACGTAAGATGTTCTGGATCAAAATAGTGTAATCTGGATGGTAACCAACCTTCTCACAGTAAGGCAAGATCTTGTCGAATTGGTCAAGTTCAGCGAGGGCTCCAACTACCTTGACAGGAACATTAGCTTTATAATAAATCAGTAAGGCAAGTTTTGTATCATATGGCTTGATAATGTCACCCAATTCTTCAGAACCAGTCAACTTGTCCTCTCCTATCCATTTCTCCAACAACTGTTTACGGTCTTGTTGTAATACAGGTTTAGCCAATTCTATGGACTCGAATTTGTTCAATGAACCTTTGTCAAGTAAGATGGAAAAGTATTGCAAGATTGGAGAAATTTGGCCTGGAGTAGCCTGAATGTTCTTCAATTTGGCAATGGTGTCAGGAGTTCTAAGTTGCTGAGACGACAGGGCAATCTTGGCGGCTCCAGCATAATCTCCAGTCAGTAAACTTTGTCCAAATTGTTGTTGGAACAAGTTCTCCAGTCCCGGGAATCCACCTCTGGAAGAAAGACTCAACAGCAATGGAGTATTGGCGAGTTTTTGTAAGACATAAGGAACGATACGATCTTTGGCGATCTCGACACTCAAAACTTGTCCACTACGGTTGACACAAAGAATACCAGTGGCTTCATTATAAGCACTAGCGGTGAAAACGGACTCGGAAGAGATACGGTTGACAAAGATGTTAGCACCAGACTCCAAATCATAAATATGGATGAACCCAAGCTTAGTCAACAAGTAGACAATACCATATTTATCAGAAACTTGAAGAGAAACCGGGAAATCGTTTGGCAGATCCAGAGGGAAGAAAATATCAACGGTTTTCTTCTGGAAAACCGGCAGACCATCGGTGTGGTCAATCTCAATGATATGCATTTGACCTCCTGAGACCCCACGGTTACCGCAAACAAACACCTGAGTGTCGACAGAAGCACCTTCTAAACGGAGCTTGGCGAATTTGGACACGTGACCCTCGATAGCCTGGGAGATGTTTCTCAGTTTGGAGTAAAGTTGGATATGACCGGCGATACGGCCGTCTTCTTGCAGGATACCGGTGACGGCGAACCAAGAATGCAGTTCATTGGCGACGAAATTGATGATCTGAGCGTTATTCAAACTGGCGTGACGGTCGGCAAGCTTAACTGGTCCATTGTTAGTACCGTCAAAGATATTCCAAGTGAAGATTTGCGACAGGGTGACCAAACCAAGCACCTGAGAATCGAGCCAGCGCCAATAAACAACAGGCTCGGACATGGTGAAGGATTTCAACCGTTGTTTGGACTCGAGGTTGAAGATCTGAAGCGTTGTTCCATTGGCGCGTAACGAGATGATCATCTGATCCGGGTGCATGATGGCGTTGTCGGCGGACATGTTCTTTCTTGTGACGGCGTTGTTGTTTTTCAAGTCGATGATGGCGACCGAGTTGCCGCCCGCGCCCTGCTCACGTACGCACACGTATCTGTCCGACTCCAAAGTGGTGGAGCGGAACTCGAGCGACAGTGGGGCGACCCCAAGGGCGGTCAACTGGGCCAATTCGGTGAATTCAATGGGGATATCAGACATCGTTAGGACGAAAGGCGCAGTGCTTGCTACTCAATTCGGCTTTAATTGATGGATTGATTGCTCAATTGATGTGGAATGGAAGAGTGGGTTTAAATGTTTTTGAGGATAATTTTGGGGGGGGCGGCGGCTTTCTGAGATTGATTTGCTGGCAATTGGGGTGCGCACGACCAAATTGGGGCACGGATCAAGGAGGAGGGGGGCATGACAATTGGGGAAATTTACACGACTAAATTGATATATCAGGCAGTTATGTTATAAAGAGAGGGATGATAGTTGGAATTGGATGATCTGTTTTGACTCGGTAGGTTGGGTCTGGTAGGTTGTAGTTGGTAGGCTGTAGCTGGTAGGCTGTATCTGGTAGGCTGTATCTGGTAGGCTGTCTCTGGTATGTTGTCTCTGTTAAATAGCCCCTGCTAAATTGTCTGTTCTCTTTCTTTATTGTTTTTCCCCAGCTTACACTTCCGTTTCTGCCCTATCACCCTGCCCCGATCACTATTTCCTGCCCGATAAAGCTCAATTTTTCATTTTTCAGTCTCAGAACATCATAACACCAATTTCCATACTCTGACCATTTCAACATCATAACACCAACAAACACCCCCAATACATATAGACCATTTCATAGTTTACTGATCATTGTCGGCTGATCGCTTGTCTCTCCTCTCTACTGCCACTCCCCCTACAATCATCAATAATCTAATTATCTATTTCATTTACGTAATTGCTTCTCAATAAGACTCAAAATACCAACTCCATTGGCATATTCAGTCCATTGATCCTTCGTTTCAAACTCCTCTACATTATCTTCGTAGCTGAACGACTTTTCCAACCATTCATCATAGCCCAATCCTAACCCCTTCTTTTCACAAAGATACGACCAAATAGATTTGTAGCATCCTCCTAAAGCACAGGCGTCATTCAATTCAACTTTATAATCACCTTGAGTAGCCCCCAAAATCGAAGCGAATTTCTGGATAATTTGAAGATTCTTGGCTGCTCCTCCTACATAGTAAACTTTATTAGGATGAGATGTCAACAGTTGTGGAGATTGCTTGATTCCGTCACTCTCAATGGTTCCATACTCTTTCAAAATATCCAAAGCCTTTTGTTGCTCATCACTGAAAGTGTTTGCATCGGAGTCGGATCCTTCTTCTGCACTAACCATCATTGGACCAGCTCTCAATCTACAACTTAACAGTTGACTCTCTACAATACTGACTACATCCTGTTCAACAGGCCATGAATCTACCTCTTTCAACTGGTGGTTGGAATACTCGAATCTCCTGGTCTGCAGTAAACAGTTAGGAACGATTTCTCCCTTGTCGAAATAGACACCCAATTTAGATCCACCATTCAAAGGCTTCAGCAGAGAAAGAATCTCTCCAAATTGAGTCCAATCCGACCCATTACCCCCATTCAACTTCTTATTGATCTCAACACGAGGCAATGACCCATTACAGTAACAAATCATACCCATATAAGCATCTGGGATCGTTGGATGTTTGAAAAGATGGTAATTAGGAGAAGAAACATACTTATCGGTAACCAATAAAACAGTAGTGGAAGTTCCCAAAGAAATCAAAATATCATTTGTAGCTAATGGTAACAGCAAAATAGTTGCAAGATTATCACCAGTGAAAGGATAGATTTGACAGTCTGGAGGGAATCCATAACGTTCACAGAAGTACGGAGAGATTGCCGAAATCAGCTTGTAACCTACTTTGTCTACAGAAGGGCCGATTTTCAGTTTCAACAGATCTACAGCCAGTTTAGTTTTCAGAGGGTCAGATTCTCCGTCAATCTTTGGATGAGCACTTGCCAGTACCAGGAGCAAATTATCATCCCATTTGGAGGCACCAATATCGTACAAATTCATACCACAAGCATCGGATTCTTCGATATTGGTGATAAAACCAGTGAACAAAGAAGCCAAGAATGAAGAAACCAATGAAATACGAAGAGTAGCAGCGTAGATCTCAGGTTTCTTCTTAGATATTTTACGAATTTGAGAACCGGTAAAACGGTAGTGCAGACGAGAACCAGTAACTTTACTTAATCCGAATTCATCCCCAGCAGCTTCCTCAAAGAGAGGTAATTCTTCTCCGGTGGAATGATCTTGCCAATTTGGAGAATGGTTAGTAGCAAAACAATCCAAATCAAGTTGTTCTCCTAAAGACTGATCAGCTCTTAAAGAAGCCAACCTGTCAGGCAGCAGCTGGGACCAAAAAATTGACCCATGTTGCTGACAAGAACCACTCATTCCCCGCACTCTGTTGAATGGAAATCCATCCAGTTTCATATTTTGTAAAATCAAATCTACCGATTCGATCCACATTTCGACCGGAGAATAGATTTCTCCTGTCTCATCGTTGCTTCTGACACCATTACGAATGTCGTATTTCTCCAGAAACTCGGCATCGAAATCAACACGGTAAGTCTTGAAATGTTTGAGCTTGTCATCAGTGACGATGATCTTGATCAGCTGGGTGGACAAATCGAAACCCAAAAATAAGTCGGACATTGTTAATTAATTCTTGTTTTTCGAACCGTATGGAGGAACAATTACACCCAAAGCGACTAAATATCCAATTCCAAATACCAAATACAGCACACTGTAATCTTGTAAAGCGTAAGATAAAATACACAGGACGGTGGCACTGATTGCAAGCAAGGATTTAGTTTTGACGGCGGCAGATTTTTGGGATTCAAAATCGATTGCTCCGAATTCAAGAACAGAGTTCATTTCTATTCAATTTCTCCGTATAGATTAAGCGGTCAAGAGCCTATTTATATCCCCTCTCATTTCTTGACCCGCTTCATAGTGAGCTTATTTTTTTGTGTGATTCGACGGCTACGTGGCGTCCTGAAAGGAGAGGTGTTGCTTACCGCGCGCTTGCGCGCTTGCGCTCGCGCGGGCTGTTTTTGATGGTGTGCGGATCCGGATAAGAGAGGTGGACGGCATCGGAGTTTCCCCGGATTTGTGTTGGTTTGGGTTCGGGGGTCGGAACGAAGGTGGTGCGAGGGGTGCAGGCGGCGTTGGGTGATGCGGATGGCATGCAGGGATGGGTCACGTTATTATGGGGGGTTGACGGGTGGATTGATGGGTGGAGGCTTATCTTAAGTTAGGGGTTGGCTGGCTGGGTTGGGCTGGGGTCAAGTCAAGGGACTGACTGATGATCAGTAGAACAATCCTGTTATTTGTGAGGGGAATAATTAGGATCTGGGAGTAGTTTAGTTAGTGATATGCACGGTTGACGAGTCGGTTGGATCCGGTCTTGGCCAATCAAAGCTGCTCATCTTGACGCATAATGCACCCCACAATTTCACATATCAAAAATCGGGTCGTGGTATTTCCGATCTTTCTTAACCTACTCATCTACTAACAATTCCACACTATCAATTATATTATCTATTTAAATTTCTTAGTAGCTCTGTTATCAGCTGGTCCATCAACCATTACCTTAATGGCCTTACCACTCTTCAACAGTTCGTACAGCTCTTCAATTTCTTCAAACTTGTATCTATGAGTAATGAACTTAGAAACATCAACTCTGCCACTAGAAATCAAAGTGACAGCAGTACTGTAACAACCATCATCGTATCTACTAGAACCGGTCAAGGTGATTTCCTTCTCGGTGATGAAGAAAATAGGGAAGTCGTTCATGGTTTCGGCTCCCATACCAACTTGACAGTACTTACCCTTGTTGTCCAAGAGACGGATCAGTTGGTTGATACATGGGGAAATACCGGTACAGTCGAAACTGACGGTCAGAGGCTTTCCTCCAAATGCAGCGATTTGCTTGGCTCTGATCTCCTCGTAACTCAAACCTCTGTCACCAGATCCATTGTAGATATGGGTAGCGACACCAAGAGTGTCCTTGGCAAAGTCCAACTTGTCTTGGACCAAGTCACACAACAAGATCTCGGTAGCTCCGTACAGCTTGGCGACACTGGCGACGACCAAACCGATAGTACCAGCACCAATGATGGCGACTCTGTCACCGAATTTGGTACCTACTTGGTTGTTGGCATGAACACCAACACTTAATGGCTCACACATGGCACCTTGCTCCAAAGACATGTTGTCTGGCAACTTGTAAAGGAAATCTTCTGGCAAGACGTAGTATCTCAGCAAAGTACCATCGATTGGAGGAGTCAGCAGGAACTTCATATCTGGGTCCAAGTTATAGTAACCGGATCTGAATTCCTTGGAGTAACGAGAAGGAACACCTGGCTCCATTGCAACGTTGTCACCAACTTTCAAAGTGGTGACCAGAGAACCAACTTCAACGACGGTACCAGCACTCTCGTGACCCAAAACCATAGGAGAGGTAACCTTGAAGGAACCACATTTGAACTCATCGTAGTACAAGACATCAGAATGGCAACATCCAGTTTTCTTGACCTCGACCTTAACGCCGTGAGGCTCATCAATGGTTGGGATTGGTCTGTCCTCGAACAGGACCTTTTGAATACCGGTCAAGACAATCGATGGGTTGTCACAGGTGGCGATATCGATCATTGGATTAGAAGTGAGATTGAAAGTAATATATGTTTAGAAAAACAGATAATTGGCGGTACTTTTTCGATGCCGGTCGAATTGCCTCTTATTTATATCCGACTCAATCTTATTTTCTCCACCAAAAAGTTATTTACCCCAGGATTTGCTGCACCTCTGTAATCCGGAACTGCGTGAAAAATTTGAAGGCTGAATTGTGGGGCTCCGTTAGGGGGAAAAAGGGGCAGCGCATGGAGATTGTCCCGACGAGGCAGGGGGGACTATTTTGGGGGAGAGAAGGATCCGGGGGAGATGGGGTGATGCGATAGGCTATGTATTGTGGGGAAAGGGGATATGAAGGGTATGGGAAGGAGAAGAGGGAAGGGGGGTTACAAGGAAGGGAATCAAGAGGTATAGAGTCACGGAGGGGGTGGAGATATATGAGCTATGAAGAGGGTGGATTACGGTCTTCCGTAAATAGTCTTCTTGAATTGAAATGACAGGTTTAAAAAGAGACGATTCTATTTTTGGGTTACATTTTTGTAGTTTAATTTTGTAGTTTAATTTTGAATGCTTATTTTGGTTGATCGAGTGATTTTTCCCCAGAGAAAAAGCGCTTATTATTTTCGTCCTGCTTTTCCTATCTTTCCATTCTTTTTCTGTGTTTTTGTCCTTTTCCTTTGCTCCTGCTTCGAGTGTAGTGGTTCCAGATTTATTCTTTCAAGATTTATTCACTTGGTATTTTCTTTCGGTTCTGAGTTTATTTCTTATATAGCATATATTTAAGGAGAGTAACGGGGTAGAACAGGGAATAAAAAGGATTGAATGGTTGAGAATTTTCACCTTACATATTTCAAGTTATCTGTTTCAGCACAAATGCCAATTCTGAATTTGATAACTAATCATCTCAATTCTCCAAACCTCTTCCACCCCACTCCACCTCCATCTGCCTTCGTTTTCAATGGTCCTCCATTTACCCCCCACCACAATATTTAATAAAATGCTACACAAAATCTCCCTACCTAAATTCGTAATATGCTGATCATAAATCCGCGTTTTTGTACCTTACACGACCTTCACTTGCAGCCGCTTCTTTTAAGCGATAAGATTGAAATCGATAGTTCAAATTCAATTATATTACATTTATTCGATAATAAAAACTAGTGGAATCGAGATGTCTTACAGTAAGGGACATTCGTTCAAACAAAGCACGCAACAGCGTCGTGCCTCGGTGGTAATTAGTGGCTCATTGGGTCGTGGAGGAATATTCACCCCGGCCGATTTCATTGATACTCCTTCAAAGAAGCCTGTTTTACTGGATGAAGAATCACTTTTAGGTGAAGAAGTTCTGTTGATGCATGAAAATGGTGTGGCAATTGCTGGATATGATAGTGTGCTGATCCCCTCTGCTGGAATCCCTAAAAAATCGGTCTCTGGACCTACCGGGAACTCCTTGTCACCTTCAGCCACACCTGCCGACGGAGCTCACAATCTTTTAGCCGCTACACAGTCTCGGGAAGAGATCTCTCTGGCATGGGAAGACCTGATACACAACGACAAGATAACCCAGGCTTCTGTATGGCTTGAACTCCGTACTTTGATCGCCTCTTCCATCCCATTGATCATCACATTTGTATTTGAAAATTCTCTTAGTGTTCTGAGTATTTTCAGTGTTGGTCATTTGGGATCTGTCGAGTTACTGTCGGTGTCTTTGGGTGCTATGACACTGAATATCACACTGTACTCCATCATTCAAGGATTGGCCACGTCTCTTGATACTTTATGTGCTCAACTGTACGGTCTGAACAACCACTCGTTAGTTGGTCTTCATTTCCAGAAGGTCACCGTACTGATCTTTGCCGTATTTGTTCCAATTTTCATTTTCTATTGGATTGGGGGCCATTGGTTATTCACCAAGATGATCCCTGACCCAGTCAGTGCATTGCTTCTGAGTAACTACTTGAAAGTGGTGTCTTTAGGTGTTCCGGGCTACATTCTTTTCGAGACAGGTAAGCGGTTTTTGCAATCGCAGGGAATTTTCCATGCCTCTACTTACATTTTATGTATTTGTGCTCCATTAAATCTGTTAATGAACTATTTGTTCGTCTGGAACAAATATATCGGTATCGGGTACCTTGGACTGCCAATCCTGGTCCTGATCAACTACTGGTTAATGCTGCTTGGTCTTCTCGTTTATACTTTATACACTAAAAGTGACGTCAACCCTATGAAATGTTGGGTCCCTATCAATTGGAAGTTCATCACCAGTGACTGGGCCTCAATGTTCCGTTTACTGTTACCGGGAGTCATCATGATCGAGCTGGAGTTCTTGCTGTTCGAGCTGTTGACTTTGTTGTCCTCCTATTTGGGTACCGATGTCTTGCTGGCTCAAAGTATCGTCACCACTATGCTGTCTTTGAGTTACCAAGTGCCATTCCTGATCTCGATTCTGTGTGGTACCAGAGTTGCTAATCTCCTCGGTGCCTCTTTACTGAATTTACTGAAAGTCCATTGTATGGTTGCATTGGTGTTTGCTTTCTTCATTTCTTTGCTTAGTTTCTCGCTGCTTTACTTTGGAGATGACCAGATCGCCAAGTTCTTCACCAATGACGAGACCACTATCAAAATTGTTTCTAATGTGATTCCATTTGTCGCTGTGATCCAGATTTTTGACGCCTTGAACGCTGTCAGTGCAGGTTTGTTGAGAGGTCAAGGTTTACAGAAGATCGGAGGTATCGTCAACTTGGTCAGTTACTATTTGGTGGGTCTTCCAGTGCTGATTATTCTGACGTTCAAGTTGGATTATGGATTGAAGGGATTGTGGCTTGGAGCAGGAGTCCTGTTATTAATCATTGGAGTTGTGCAGAGTTACTATGTTATTTACTCTGACTACGACGAGTTAGTCCGCGATCTGGAGAGACGTAATGCTTTAGAAGAGTAGTTTAATTGTAATAAAAACTGGCATTTGAAATTTGTAGTGACTGTGTGTCAGTGTGTCAGTGCAGTGTCACCATGACGCCCTTTTTAGCCCAGCTGGCGACACTCGACCCTTCAATTTCCCGATTTGGAAATGAAAAATATTATGTAAAAAAAATTTCACCTGTCAGAGGGATGAGCTCTCGAGGATTGAAGGGTCTTAAAATCGGGGATCACACAAGGTAACGGGACTGATACGGAAATGGGACATGATAATACCGATAATATATGGATAAGGAACAAGAATTCTCGAGAAATCCCCGGGGAGCTGCAAGAAAATGCTAGAGCCACACTGTCACTGATTGGTGTCACTAGTAGTTCTTTGGGCAGAGCAGAGATGTTGGGAAGTAGTTTCAACGGGAGACATTCTGGACACCATGATATTGATCGTGATTTGGTCGATTATGATGGAGAAGGTGATGTTGAGGTACAAAAATATTTAGAAGAGCAACTGCATTTGAAGCAAACCAAGCAGGGCAAACACAAGAATGACAGCAGTGAACAGTTGGAGTTACGTGGACATAGTAGTGAACAGCAAGGAGAATATGGTGCAATAATAGACGAAGATGAGGTTTCAGATTCAGTTGAACTTCAAAATGAAGTAGGAACCTCGAAAGTGTCGTTTTGGAATGAGTTTGTATCTATATCTGCAAATTCTGCCCCATTAATTGTCACATTCTTTCTTCAGAATTCTCTCAATGTCGCTTCTATTATGAGTATAGGACATTTGGGGGCCACAGAGTTGGCTGGTATCACATTAGGATCAATGACACTGAATGTAACTAGTTTTAGTGTGGTATCGGGAATTTCCACCTGTCTTGATACTCTTTGTGCCCAACTGTATGGGGCAGGAAAGTACCATTTAATTTCTTTGTATTTTCAACGATGCAATGCTTTGTTATTAATGATTATTTTACCCATAATTATCGGTTATTATCTGGTGGGTTATCGATTACTATATAGTATTACTGGAGATGAGCAGACTCTGCATTATCTGCTGCAATATTTGAAGATCACCGCTGTGGGATTACCAGGGTACTGTTTATTCGAGACTGGAAAAAGATATCTTCAAGCTCAAGGTGTATTCCACCTGTCGACATACGTTTTATTTGTCTGTGCTCCGGTAAATGCTTTCTTAAATTATTATTTAGTATGGGGTCCTGGTTCTCCTCTTGGATATCTGGGTCTGCCTGTCGCTGTACTGGTGACTTACTGGTTAATGCCATTAGGTCTTTTCTTATATGTCTGGAAATTCGATACCAGTTTACAAAAGTGTTGGAGATGGTATCCTATCGTTAAGATATTCCAAAATTGGTCAACTTTGATTCATTTACTGCTCCCGTCTTTGGTTATGATTGAACTGGAATTTATCCTATTCGAATGTATGACAATATTTGCTTCTCGTTTGGGGGTAATAAGTTTACTGCTGCAAAGTTGTGTCGCCAGCATTTCTCTGTTGGTATGGCAATTGATTTTCGCCATTTCGGTGCTGCTGTCGACCAGAGTACTGAATTATTTAGGACTGGGAAGACTCGAGGCTAGTAAAATGTGTTGTAGTATTTCTTATTGGTTTGCGATTTTGGTCTCCATTATGAACTGTTCACTTCTTATCATCTATGCGAGACCAATCAGTTTTATATTCACTTCTGACCCCCAAATTGCTGAGATGGTTGTAGATGTGATGCCAACTTTGCTGCTTTTCCAATTTGTAGATTCCTTAAACAGTGTAGGAGCCGGTTGTCTTCGTGGTCAAGGTCTTCAAAAGATCGGAGGAATCATCAATTTAATCAGCTACTACATTGTTGGATTACCTTTCAGTTACTATCTTACATTTGATAGAGAATTCGGTATCAAAGGATTATGGCTCGGTACTTCCTTCCTGTTGTTGATCAACAGTATAGTGGAGATCGTCTACGTTTTCTTCAGTGACTGGAATGTCTTGTATGAACAGCTGAAGGCCCGTAGCAGTGATGACCTTGCATAATTCAGAAGGGGGTTAGGACAGTATTTCCGTTTAAGGTAATTAGAAGACATTTCCCAAAATAGCAACCAAAATTTATATACCTTCAACCTTCTCCATATAAAGAGTGTAATCCATAATTTATTTATTAGTTTGATTTTGATCAACTCATTGTAGTGTCATAGTTGTTGAGGATGTTCTGGTGATCAATTACCTCAATGGAGACGACTAAAGATCTACGCCGTCATCGTCATTAGAGATGGTCTCACCTCTCCTGGGGATTCCACAGGCCTTTTGATCTATCAGTTGATGACGGAAATCGAATACCAGTTCCTTTTAATGGTGTGTATGGAGATCACTACTGCTTAGATGTGGATTGGTGATGAGATTTTGTACACTATAAGGCAAGGGAGCAAATTTTAAATGTAAATATACAGACTATCGGCCCTCATACTTTCCCTCTAAAGTTGAAACTACATCTAATCATATCAATCTCTCCTATAATACCCTACAACTGGTCATGATAATAAATAAATCGGATAGCCATCTATTCAGATAGTAAATGTTGTTAACTATATACGGACTAATATCGCTATGGGAAATACATAAGATATTTACTCATCTTCTTCGACCAAAGCACCAGCTTTCTCCAACATCTCCAGCAACTCACCGGACTGACTCATGCTCATGACAATATCACAACCACCGACAAACTCATTCTCAACGTATAATTGAGGTATTGTCGGCCATTCACTGTATTCCTTGATACCGTTACGAAGGTCGTCATCTTCCAAGACGTTGTACAGGGCGAACTTCTCTGGGTTGACACCTTGTTGACCCAAGACCTGGATAGTAGCTCTACTGAATCCACACAGAGGAGCCATTGGAGTACCTTTCATGAAAAGAACCACTGGAGCTGACTTGACCAGCGACTCGATCAGTTCTCTTGTCTCATCAGAGAGGAAACGGACAAAGCCACCACGGTTGGCCAAACTGTTCTTGAGCAACAGAGGGGTGATCTGTCTAGTTGCTGTTCTTCCAGCACTGAATACCGATCTGCTAAACATTGTATACCTTTCTTGTTATAAGAAGTGCTTACTCTTAAGGAACTCACCCCTTCTCTTTTTTTGCCTCTTAGTAAGCTAAATCTATGGCGCTTGGTGATTGGAGAAAAATTTTAGAGAAGAGTCGTGCATTTGAAACCAAATCACCCAGGGGCCGGGGGAAGTCGTGCATGTTATACCGAAAATGCAGGTGAAAGAACTGGATCTAGATTGATCACATGAAAACTGCTCGGGAGTTCCAAGGCGTTGGACTTAGATCGGTCTCGAAAATTCGGTCGATGGCCTCAGGCGTTATTGTGGCTATAGTCTCTCTGACTAGGGGTAGCCGACCACTCAATTCTTCTTGGTAACTGCAAGGCTTGCCGTGATATGACGCAAGGTGACGCGTGAACTTTATGAAATACCGAAATATAGATCGTTGACAATGCACTCTATATGGATACCTAAACAGGAAATACGCACGTCGTCGAAGACGTGTCGAAACTTCTCCAAATTGGAGGAAAAAAAAGGCTCACCCACCTACGGTTGCAGAGAAAATGCGCAGATTGATGGTTACCACGCAAATATACCAGGGTTGTTAGTGTGTGAAGAAAAGCACCTTGAGGAGCGTTTGGGCGAAAAAGGAGAGACATTGTAAGACATAAGCCATGCCGAACTTATATAGCTTGCAGGATATCGTCAATAACAGAACATCTTAGTTCTAGACTAAAATGGAGGAAATCACCGTAACTGAATCAGTTTTTCAAATCAAATCAGGATTTTTCTTTTTTTTTCTCCGTCTTTCTTAACGGGATTTCACATAGAGTTAAATTAGACTGACCCACAGGTTAGTTTTACATATAGAGCAAATAGCGCAATATGCCCTGATTTACACAAGTTATGAGATTAGTACATGAAATTTTGTTATCTAGCATTGGTTTACAATTTGATCCACGTACTGTATGCATTGCAGCTAACTAAACAGACCTCACACAAGTGTAAAACAGTGACTCCATCAAGGCCAAGAAGCAAAGTAGCAAGCACAACCTTCTTCAATAACTTAACTCCAAACAGATAATTGACAACTTCCTCAAAATTTGCCGTAAATCCGTAACAGTGGTCGAATCACACTACTAAGACCCGTTAAATCAAAGCCTACCGGTGAAAATTTATTTAACTTTTTCCTTCGTTGGAGAAGATATTGGGGCCGAGCGGGAATGTTGCTACTAAAATTAGGAATAAATTGTTTCCGAGAAGTCATCCAATGATCCCAAAACAGAAATGTGATATTATTTGACCCCTCAGCATCCGGGTGGCAGCAATGTCGAATTTCTAAGAAGCTTAGCTCGGTAGGAAATGAAAGGGCCCCGAGATCAATAAGTGAGGTGCACCTGATGGAGGAATCGTGTTTGATTTGAAAGTGTTCTATTTTTGTCTCTACTAGTTTTTGTTTACCAAGTCTCTGACCTTTGTTGTATTTCCTAATAACCGTAGTTGTTTATTAGATTTCCCTCAAACATGGCCCCTCGTTTGCCTTCCTGCTCTCTTTTGTTAGTCGCAACAATAAAGGACACACATCAAGGCACTGTTTGGAGAAGATTTTAGCATAACTGGAGAAAAAAACTGCAGATCATTTTCAATTTTTTCTCCGACCCTCTCTTTTTGAATTAATACCACAGACTCAATGTAATCTCTATTTTGAATACAAGACTCAATTGATGTATCTAGATAGGCTATAGCATCCATTCAGCCAACTAAGTGATGATTCCAACGTCGTAGATTGGACCCTGCCACCCACCACCTCAATACCTACTCCCCATTCCCCATTTCTTATTTATAGAAGCTCACGAAAAAATTACTACTAATATTACTTCATTTTTTTCCCGACATGCGCCTGCGTGCAGCGGCTTCTTATTACCCCCTTTGGTTTCTTTTTATAAATCAGATAATAGGATTATAATTACGGTTTTAATTATCGAAGCATGGTCGGGCTGCTCTAAGCTTGGACGTCCAAATTTAATATAAATAGAGTCTCAAATTTCCAGTAGTATCAAAGTTGTAGAAGTTTCTTTATCTCCATCTTTTTTCCATAAGAGTAAATCAAAGATGCAATTATCTAGATCTATTTCAATCTCAATTGCTTTGGCTCTGAATGCCATGGCCGCTTATGTTCCAAGTGAGCCATGGTCCACTTTGACCCCAGATTCTCCATACCCAAGTGGTGCCATCACTGATTACCCATCTACTTTTGGTATTGCCATTTCTCAAATTTCCACCTCTGCATCTGCCGAGGCCACTGGAAATGCTAAGAGAGCTTTGCCACAATTGGTCAAGAAGGATGTCACCCAAATCGGTGATGGTCAAGTCCAAGCTACTACTGCTACTGAGAAGACCACCGAGGAGGCTGCTACTCAAATTGGTGATGGTCAAGTTCAAGCCACTACTTCCACTGCCAAGAAGACCACCGAAGCCGCTGCTACCCAGATCGGTGATGGTCAAGTTCAAGCTACTACTGCTACCGCTAAGACCACAGAGGCCGCTGTTACTCAAATCGGTGACGGTCARGTYCAAGCTACTACTGCTACCGCTAAGACCACCGAGGCTGCTGTTTCCCAAATTGGCGATGGTCAAGTTCAAGCTACTACTGCTACCGCTAAGACCACCGAGGCTGCTGTTTCCCAAATTGGCGATGGTCAAGTTCAAGCTACCACCAAGACCACTGCCGGTGCTGTTTCTCAAATTGGCGATGGTCAAATCCAAGCCACCACTAAGACCGCTACTGGTGCTTCTCAAATTGGCGATGGTCAAGTCCAAGCTACTGATGCTGCCAGTTCCGAGGATGATGGTCAAATCACTAACGTTGAAGGTGATGACACCTCCGACCCAGTTACCCTGGTCTCTTGTTCTTCTGACTCAACTTTGCTGATGACCTTGAACAACTCCGTTTTGACCGACTCTTCCGGTAGAATTGGTTCCATCGTCGCTAACCACCAATTCCAATTCGACGGTCCTCCACCACAAGCCGGTGCCATCTACGCTGCTGGTTGGTCTATCACCGAAGATGGTTTGTTGGCTCTTGGTAACAACACTCACTTCTACGAATGTTTGTCTGGTACCTTCTACAACTTGTACGATGAGGACATCGGAAGTGAATGTTATGAGGTTGTCTTCTCTGTTGTCGATTTGGTTGACTGTTAAGAAGATTGTATATGAGAAGTTGATTTACAGGACTCTAGCTAGCTAGGAGGTCTACTATAATTTCATTTTGCATCAAGTCCCAGATATATTTTGTTTTCTTCTTTCGTTTGAGAGGTCTTGGGTTGTATGGCCCAATTCTTCTATTTCTTTCGTTATGTATCATCCCTAATACATTATATCTATTATTTTCCATTAAGAGTAGTGAACTTTACTTAATTTTTGTACGCTTTACCTAGGCAAAATAAAATTGTACAACCTTTCTGATGCTGGTTGGTTATTTTTTAGGTTAATTGATCACAATACTTTTACCAGGGGGGTTTCTAATTTTATCGGAATCCTTAGATTTATGGCATTACCTCGAGAGTGGCGAGAAGAACAACAAAGTTGTTCAGAACGAAACACACAAAGAGCGAATAATCCGTCAATAGACGATATGCGTGAATTAATCCGGCTTGTCGCAGCTTGTCTAATAAGGATAAACTACTGTGAATTAAGGGGTATGGTAGAGAAAAGACCCACGTAATGTAGCGCAGACCTCACCCAACGTTAGAATTTTGTTAGGAGATAGCGTGGGGCCACAATTGCGCGCACAACGAATAGAAAAAAACCACGCGGTGAAGGGCGGTGGCGCCGGGTAAGAAAGCGTGGGGCCTTCTTTTCGCACGGAAGAAAAAGGGTCCTCAGTGCCGTAATTTTAAGGGTGGCTCAGAATAAGGTATCTCATCGGATATCGAATCACCTTATTTCCTATGCTTCGAAGGCGACTCGGAAAGGGGTAAAATTGTAGAGATATTTCAGAACTGGTTGCATTGAATTAATAATTGAAGATCCGCTTTTTCACTCCCCTCATTTATACAGGCACCTGCCTCCTTCAATTCCTCTCGTTCATTAAGGCCCAATAATTAATTTTGGGCTTGCTCTCTTTTGCATGGTTGTCAGATGATGCTTTTTTTTTTTTTTGTTCAGTCCAAAAAGTCTAGAGTTTTTCCGAATGGTTAGACAGAGCCGAAAAATCTCTCATAGCAACTAAAAAAAGAAACGAGATTCGGAATGCGCACACCACACCATCGCATCTGTTTAACTACTGCAACATCATCGGATGGCCTGAGCAGCTGCAGAGCAAGGGGAACGTTCCGAAAATCATCTTACGGACTCCAATTCCTTCAGGCGGCTTTGATATAAATATGAAGCCAATTCTCACGTTGCTCTCTTGATTCAATTCCTTTCTCTATCACATAATCATAATATAATTACAACTTTTCATACCACATACATTAAACAATGTCTGGTCAAATTACAATCGGTCAATATCTTTTTGAAAGATTGCTGGAGATGGATGTCAAGTCCATCTTTGGTGTCCCAGGTGACTTCAACTTGCGTTTGTTAGACGACATTGATCTCGTTGAGGGATCCAGATGGGTTGGTAACGCCAACGAATTGAACGCTGCTTACGCTGCTGATGGTTACTCCCGTGTCAAGCGTATGGCCGCTTTGATCACCACTTTTGGTGTTGGTGAATTGAGTGCCTTGAACGGTGTTGCCGGTGCTTATGCCGAGCACGTTGGTTTAGTCCACATCGTTGGTACTCCAGCCACTTCTTCCCAACAAAAGCAATTGTTGTTGCATCACACTTTGGGTAACGGTGACTTCACTGTCTTCCACAGAATGTCCAGTGAGATCTCCGAGACTACTGCCTTCCTTGAAGATGTTGAGAAGCTGCCAGAAATCATTGACAACTTATTGGCTACTGCCTACAAGTTCCAACGTCCAGTCTATCTTGGTTTACCAACCAACATCGCCGTTGGTATGGTTGACAAGTCTCGTTTGGACACTCCAATCGACTTGTCTCTTAAGCCAAATGCTCCTCTGGTTCAAGAAGAGTTCATCGAATCTGTCTTGGATTTGATCAAGAAGGCCAAGAACCCAGTCATTCTTGTTGATGCTTGTGCCTCTAGACACGGATGTAAGGAAGAAGTCAGTGAATTGGTTGCTCAAACTCAATTCCCAGTCTTTGTCACCCCAATGGGTAAGGGTGGTATCGATGAATTGAACCCACGTTTCGGAGGTGTCTACGTTGGTTCTCTTTCTGAGCCACACGTCAAGGAATACGTCGAGTCTGCTGACTTGGTCTTGAGTATCGGTGCTTTATTGTCTGATTTCAACACTGGTTCGTTCTCTTACCACTACCAAACCAAGAACATTGTCGAGTTCCACTCTGACCACTCCAAGCTTAGATCTGCCGTCTTCCCAGGTGTTCAAATGAAGGAGCTGTTACAAGTCTTGTTGAAGGATGTCAAATCCCTGGCTGCTTCTTACACTCCACAACCAGTTCCACATGTTAAATTGATCAACAGTCCAGCACCAGCCAACACCCCAATTTCCCAAGAGTGGTTATGGACTAAGGTTTCGTCATTCTTGAGAGAAGGTGACGTTGTCATTACCGAGACCGGTACCTCGGCCTTTGGTATTATTCAAAGTAGATTCCCTAAGGACACTATTGGTATTTCCCAAGTCTTATGGGGTTCTATCGGTTACACCGGTGGTTCTACTTTGGGTGCCGTCTTGGCTGCTGAAGAGGTTGATCCTAACAAGAGAGTCATTTTATTCATTGGTGACGGTTCCTTACAATTGACTGTTCAAGAAATCTCTACAATGATCAAGTTGAAGCAAACTCCATACTTATTTGTCTTGAACAATGACGGTTACACTATTGAGAGATTGATCCACGGTCAATACGCTGACTACAACTGTATCCAACCATGGCAACACATGAAATTGTTGGACGTCTTCGGTGCCAAGCCAGAATCTTCCGAAAGTATCAGAGTTGCTACTACTGGTGAGGTTGATCTGTTGTTTGCCGATGAAGAATTCAACAAAAACTCCAAGATTAGACTTATCGAGGTCATGTTACCTATGATGGATGCTCCAATCAACTTGGTCAAGCAAGCTGAGTTCTCTGCTAAGACCAATGCTCAACTGGAGTAAATCTAACCCCCCTGAAAAATCTACAGTTTTTCCCTATATAAAATTTGCTTTTTTGCCCACATATCATGAATAATGAGTTAATATTGATCTGAAAAATACATTGTAGGTTTAGTAAATTCAGTAAATTGACATCACGATACCATTAACCAAGAAGAATTTGTCATAGGACTCGTTTCCAGCAGTTGTTACTCTCACATTAGGTGATATCGGGTCTCTTTAGAGCTTCGGATATTTTTCGCATCACGTGTGCACCTCTTCCGAAAATCCCACCTTAAATCTATTTTTCAGAGCAAATTAGAAAATTTCCTATCCGACCTTCAGAACGTTTGCCGAGAAGTGTTTGGAAATGCCTTGAGATTCTGACGGGATCTCAGATCTCGGTTATGGTATAGATAAGGCTGTCAATGGAGGTTCTGCCGACTTATCTTATCTTTCAAGAAGACCGGATCAGTTAACCGTCAATAACCAAATATCAGCCACCAGACACCGGCTTTTATTGTCTGAAGGGGGGTTACTTTTTACCGTTGCGTTTGTGTAGCGATTTTAATATGCGCGCCCCTTTTAAGTAAATTTTGGGGGTGATTTAATTAGGTAGCCGCTGTTAAACCACTGAATCAATTTGAGTACTTTATTATCGTCTACACTATGAGATACCAAATCAAATTTATTACTCTCCTTCTCTGTTTCTGGACTCTGTGCCATTGTTTAAATCCTATTTCTATCCGCGGAAGACATTTCGTCGATTCCTTGACAAACCAATTGGTAAGTCCAAATAAGCTAAACTGACCTTAGTGAATGTAACTAACTCCGTGACTTTTCCAGTTTCTCATAAAAGGTGTAGATTATCAACCAGGGGGCTCCTCTGGCGTTACTTTGTCTAGAGACCCTCTTTCAGATCCCAATCTGTGTGCCAGGGATATTCCCTTATTTCAGGAGTTAGGAATCAACACGATCCGTGTGTATTCAGTTAACCCTGAGTTGAATCATGACAAGTGTATGTCTATGTTACTGGAGCTGGGTATTTATATCGTTCTTGATGTCAATTCTCCCTTGGAAAACTCATATTTGAATCGGTACGAGCCATGGACAACTTACAATGAGTTTTACTTGGAACATATTTTCAAAGTAGTTGAACAATTTGGTCACTACCCAAACACTTTACTGTTCTTTGCTGGAAATGAGGTTATCAATGATCACAGATCAGCTAAAGTTAGTTCAATTTATATGAAGCTGGTAGTACGTGATTTGAAAACTTATATCAAGAAGAATTTACCTAGAAAGATTCCCGTTGGGTACTCTGCAGCTGATGACCTTCATTATCGAACTTCATTGGCGAAATACATGGAGTGCAGGGATAAATCTGATAATGATCTGGACATAGACTTTTATGGAGTCAATTCATATCAATGGTGTGGAAATCAAGATATTCATTCTAGCGGCTATGATGCTCTTCTTCGAGATTATAAAGATTTCACCAAACCAATATTCTTATCAGAGTTTGGGTGCAATGAAGTAACGCCGAGGGTTTTCCAAGAAGTCGAAGCTATATATTCACCTGAAATGGTGAAGGTCTTCAGCGGAGGACTTGTTTATGAATTCACAGAGGAGCCTAATCATTATGGGTTGGTGTCTGTGGATTCAGAAGGAAATGTAAATATTTTACCAGATTTTGACCTGTTGAGGGCTAAGTTAGAAGCAACGAAGAATTATATCCCGGTAGCTACTTTGCATGAGTCCAAGAAAACTCAGCAGCTGCCTTTTTGTGCTGATCAATATGAGAATTTAGATATATCTCATCATCTACCAACCACATTGGCTCTGAACTTAATCCAACATGGTGTACCAGTTAGACGTGGAAAGCTTTTAAGTCTCTCAGACTCTGAAATGCAAACTACCTTCAAAGTAGCTGATTCACAAGGAAACATCAAACAGCTAAAGATCACAAAAATCCAGTCTGAGTCTGGTGCCGAATCTTCTGGAGATGTTCTTCCTTCCTTCTACAATAATGGTAAGTGAATTTCTAATCCTGGACTTATCTTAACATTCTACTAACATAACAGGTGTCAGCTCCAGATTTAAAACAGATCTCGCAATGGGAGGAAATTTGATTATGATTATGTTAACATTATATATAATATCACGTCTCTGGTAGTATCAATCATTTGTAGCCGAAAACATCGACTCCCCAGAAATCCTTTTCAATTGGATCGTATACTCTGAGTTCTCCTAATTCTTTATGAAGGTTATTGATCGATTGAGCATCCTCATCAGATAAGGTGATAGTCTTCAAGTTGGAAATGATTCTCGATTCAGAGATAGATTTCACAATAACAACGAGGCCCCTCCACACTTGCCATGAGACTACTATTGTGGCCGGAGAAACGTCATACTTCTTACCAAGAGTTTGAATTAGTTCATTTTTCAAGATCGGAGCACCTGTGGATCCCAAAGGAGAAAATGACTCCAAAACAATCCCATTCTTAGTGCAATACTCGAATAACTCATGTTGGGGCAATTGAGGGTGATTCTCAACTTGGTTGATCAGTGGTTTAATTTCCAGAACAGCCAACAACTTCTCCAACATAGAGATAGGAACGTTCGAAACACCTATGGCCTTAATCTTGTTGGTTTCTTTGTAGATTTTTTCCAATGTCCTCCATGTAGCAATCAAGTCTCCCACTAAGTCGTCATTTACAACATCAGCTACAGTCTCACCTTTTTCATTGACTTTGGTAGGGTTCTTTTCATCATTGCCATTTGGATTCAAAGGAACAGGCCAGTGGATAAGGTATAAATTAACATAATCGAAGCCGAAATTTTTCAAAGACCGGTCCAACAGCATTTCGACGCGGGAGTGATCAGTACACCATAATTTGCTAGTGACAAAGAACTCTTCTCTAGGAATACCAGAATCAAGAATGGCCCTGCCAACACTTGACTCACTACCGTACTTCCAAGCACTATCAAAATGCCTATAACCAGCCTTAATTGCGGTCGAGGTAAGATCGTAGAAGTCATCCTTCTCTGGGTGCCATGTCCCAAATCCGATAACTGGGATTTCAGTTCCATTGTTCAACTTGGTTTTTTCAGTATTGTTAGTAGCCATTTTCACCTCTTCCAATAACCCTTGATTGTCTTCTACTGTACCTGAGCCTCAGAAGGAGAAATAAATCTGTTTAAATATTGCCTAAAAGTTGAATGATCTTAGAAGGGAATACCGTTGTTTGAGCTTTTTTTTGCTATAGATACAGCAACTATTGCTAATCAGTGTTGTTAACTGAACAAACCCCCCACGCAAGAAGGTATTTCTCACGAAACAATAGGGGCGCGGGGGGTTGCATATTTTCAGGTAAACCCCGAAAAAGATCTTTAAGCGGGATCTCAGATCTGGGTATTTTGGGGGTTAGCGCAGGAAAAGAGCAATTGAATTGGTTGAGAAGGTAGAGGGCGATAATCAAAAACTGTGGCTTATTGATGGATATATAATACTTGTTGACTAGAGTGATTTACGGAGGTCGATAAAGTTTCAGTTACAAAAATTCGAATTAATTTGCTATCTGTATTCTTATTCTATAAAGATATCTATTTCTGGGTACCGAAAAGATCGGTCTTCCAGAATCCTGCAGGATCACAAACTCTGAATTCACCAACCTCATTGTAAAGCTCGCTGATCAGCTTGACATCCTCATCAGCTAAAGTTACAGTCTTCAAGTTGGAGATAATTCTCAGCTCGGTGACGGACTTTGGCAAGACAACGACACCTCTCAGTACTTGCCAAGAAATGGCAATGGTAGCTGGGGAAACATCGTATTTCTCAGCAAGAGCTTGGATCTTCTCGTTCTTCAAGACTGGAGCACCAGTGGATCCCAATGGGGAGTAAGCCTCGATGACGATGTCGTTCTTAGAACAGAACTCGTACAATTCTGGTTGAGGCAATTGTGGGTGGTTCTCAACTTGGTTGACAACTGGCTTGATCTCCAGAACAGCCAACAACTTCTCCAACATCAGGGCTGGGACATTAGAAACACCAATAGCCTTAAGCTTGTTGGTCTCCTTGTAGATCTTCTCCAATGACTTCCAAGTCTTGATCAAGTCTTCGGCGTAGTCAACATCCAAGATATCAACAACCTTCTCACCATCGGCACCAACCTTGGTTGGACTCTTGTCATCGTTACCTTCTGGGTTGAATGGAACTGGCCAGTGGATCAAGTATAAGTCAAGGTATTCCAAGCCCAAGTTCTTCAACGAACGCTCCAACAGCAGCTCAGCACGAGGGTGATCAGTGTTCCACAATTTGGTGGTGATGAACAATTCCTCTCTTGGAACACCAGAGTCAGCAATAGCCTTACCAACGGTTGGTTCATTACCGTAAATCCAAGCAGTGTCAATGTGCTTGTAACCAGCCTTAATAGCGCTTAAGACACCATTGTAAGCGTCCTCTGGGGATGATTGCCAGGTACCCAAGCCGACAATTGGAATTTCGGTTCCGTTATTCAATTTGACCTTTTGAGTGTTGATAGTAGCCATCTTATATCTTAATATTCGATTGTATATAGTATTCAATTGAAAATTTCAATTCAGCAAAGTTACTGTTTAAATAGGATTTCAAGATTGCATTTTTTCCCAATCAGAGAGGGAGGATGGTCGAAGCGAGCGGCTAACACAGATAAGATTTAGAGAGAAGACTAAGGAAAAATAGAGACGATGTGAGGGGGAGCCACAATGGGGCTCGGATAAAATAAGTCTAATTGCTGTGTAAGAAGAAAGGGGAGTTGGATGGACTATTGCTAAGCAATTATAAAGAGAAGAATCGTATGACGTTGAGCCAGAAACCTCAATTAGCAATCAGATCGCTACCAAATCTCCTCGCCCATAACCAATAATTCCACCCAACGACGTCATATCCTCTGCGCTGTTGCTTCGCATCTACCTTCTAGAATTGTCCACAGATTTTAATCCACAGATAAACTGTGAGTCAGCGGGAGCTATTCCCTAAAGGGGGTTCGTCGATTTAGTTGAAAATCTATAATTTGCTAAGAAAATTCTACAATTCGTTCATTATTCGTTTTTATTCCCATACATTAGCGATTTATTAAAAAATTAGTAGACGAAACCCAAAATCTTACCAGAGACGTGCTTTCTTCTGGCCTCCTCGTGGTCCATGATACCAGCAGAGGTGGTCAAGATGACGAAACCGAATTGTCTGGCTGGCAACAAGTTGTCAGTCCACTTCTCAATGTCACCAATCTTGACGTTGTATCTTGGGGAGATGACACCACACTTGTTCAATCTACCGTTCAATTGAATGACAATCTTACCGGATCTGTGGTCATCGATGTATTCGAATTCTCCAATGTAACCTAAAGTTGAGTTAGTAAATTTGGACAGCTCAAAGCTATTGACCTATGTGAAATACAAGTATTATTATTCGATCAGAATGTAGAGGAAAAGTAAACAACCACCAAGTATTGAGATCTCCGAAGGAGAAACCTGGGATTGTGTAAGAAATCATTTCCTCTTGGGATTCATTCTTCCTGAAATTTAAAAGACAGCAAGGGACTGCTATCCGATCTAACCATCCAGTTATCATTCAGGTGTTAAACATAAATCTGATCACATAATAATACTCAGCAAAACAGTGCGGTCTTTTTGCACTATCTACTTACCGTGCTTTTGCATGACAGACAAGAACTTGATGATAACCTTGGAAGAAGGTCTGATCAAGACTTGACGTTTACCGGTCTTCTCGGCGTTGTTAATAGCGTTCAAGGCATCAGCTAAGGCAGAAGTTCTGGTCATTTTGCTAGAGGGAGAGTTAGTATTTTACAATATTGAAAGACTCAACATGGAAACAGTCCCAAGGTGTGTACTACTAAACTCAAATCTAACCAAAGCTGATCTATATCTAATACGGGTGTCCCGGAAAGTCCTGGAGCCGTAGAGAATAGGAGAGAACAAGCTCTCCTCTAGGATGGGGTATCACAACATATAATCGACATTCACTTACAAATCTTATGATGAGAACCTCATCACAACACTTGCACATATTCTTCGACCATTTCTGATTTCCCATTCCTAGGCAGCCTTAGCAATTTGAGCCGTAAAAACGACAAAGTCTCGATACCAATACAACACCACTGGAACTCATTTCCATTTTTCTTCACCAGCGGTTCTTCCAAATAGGTACATACTATTATATATGTTCTATTAAGAAGTATCGATACTCTATATTGGTCTATGAAAACTGTAAGAATATAAGAAAGATTTTTAAAAAGGGGGAAATTCTGGGTGAAAAATTTTTTCGCGAGGGAGCGTAAACGTGCTGAAAGTTACGCTTTGTTGGGATGTAATTTACTCGTGATATTTTTGAGTCGCACACGACTAAATTGGGGGTGTTTCTACGAGACTTTAAATAAATATTAAATTCAAATTATAACATATGCCATTAGAATAACCACTCGAAGTATCTTTCGTAGAATCTTTGAGCTTTAGTGGTTCCGTGTTCACGTCTGTGAGCTTCTTTCTCCTCATCAGCTCTCAGACATTGCAGATCAACAACCTCTTTGTAACTCCATAAATCAGCGTCCTTAGATGAGACTCTCTTACTCTTCTTAATGATTTTATATCCGAAAATGAGGATCAAGTAGACTGGAATACCTATATAACCGGTGATAAAGTCTTGGTAATCAAATTTACCGACAAAGACACCGAAATTGTTAACTAAGGCAACAATAATGACAAAAAATAAAGTGATGTACGAGAAGTAAGGTTGGAATGGAGCCTTGTAAGGTAATTGATCTCTGGAGACACCTTGGGTCTTCATAGCTCTCATGAAACAAATGTGAGCATACAAAATAGAAATCCAGACCAACAAACCGAAGATACTGACGACGTTGACAAAGTACTTGAACACGGTTCTGGAGTTGGATGAAACGTTCATGAAGGCCAACAAACAGAACAAAGCACTGAGAATGAACGAGTAGTAAGGAATACCAAATCTGTTGGTTTTGGCAAAGAATGCAGGAGCTTGACCGTTGACAGCCAAACCGTACATTGTTCTGACAGAAACGTAGAAGTCGGAGTTGGCAGAACTAAGAGCAAAGATAAGAATACAGGCATTAACCAAATGTGGTAAACCACGAATACCGGCATTCTCAATCAGAATGACAAAAGGAGAGGAAGCAGCAGTTTTACTGGAGGAAGATACCAGCAGCACCAATCTTGGGTCATTGTAAGCAACAAGACTTCCAACGAAGAACAATGAGACACAGTAGAAAATCAAGATACGAAGGAAAGTCATATTGATGGCTTTTGGAATGACTTTTCTGACATTTCCATCAACTTCAGAAAGCGTGACGATCAATAATTCCAAACCAACGTACGAAAAGACAGCGGTGACAAGAACAGAGATAAACGAAGCAAATTTACCAAGATCATGGTTGGAAACTCCCTCGTAAGACTTGAATGCCCCTGGATCTTTCCAGTAATGGAATGCAATAATACCATCACTGGCTGGGCCGGCACCGAAGAACAAGCAGATCATCAAGATAATCAAACCGACAATAGTGATAATTTTCAAGGAAGAGACGTAAAACTCAACTTCACCGAACAGCTTCACTCCAAGACTATTAATGGCCAAGATCAACACCATGTAAATGGCGATCCACACACCTGGGTTTAAAGTGTCTCTACTTACCCAATACTGCATAATTAAACTAGCACTAGTCAACTGGTTTGGAGATGAGATCAAATAATCGATCAAATAACAATAACCAGTCAGGAAACCCATAGCTGGGTCGACGTATCTTGAAGGGTAACCACTTAAATTTGCTGGTAAGATGATCCAACAAGACATTTCTGCCAAAGCTGTCATAACACCGTAAACTAACATACCAACGAAGACATACAGAATAAAAGTCGATCCAACACCACCGTTATAAAGGGCACTGTTACTTCCAACCAACAAACCGGGGCCTACCAGACCACCGATGGCAATCATAATCAAGTGTCTCTTCTTCAAATCCTTTTTCAACTGGACAGACTTGTCCAAATATTGGTCTTCTCCATTCACATTTTCCAAATCAGAGGCATAGATTTCATTAGAACCCTTTTCAATCTCATCCGTAGAGGAGTTCCCCTCCTCAGATCTTACCACCTTTTCAGCCATATTATCGAATATCCTTTTTCTACTCTCCGATTATAAAGAGCAGCAGCTCCATTGATATATAAACCGATTAAGCCAAGACCTGCATTCACCCCCCTCATCATTCAAACTATTTTTTTTATTTTGATTATGTAATCCCTTCTTGTATTCCTATCTTTCAAAACCATGACCGCCTCTCATTATACGTGGAATGCCATAGTCATCATCACTCCATCTCTAATTCCCCTCGCGGCATATGCCCCCTTCTATGCAGAACACTAAGCTATCGAACGGCTTTAGCGAGCAGAAAAAGAAACGATTTTGAAGGTCTGCGGCATTGGGGGCGTCAACTGCCGAAAGGGGTAAAAAGCTGTATTATGCTGAGGGGTTAGAGAGACAAAAACTAAATTGATATTATGCTGAGGGGTTATTTACAGGTTTATATAGTTATGGAAATGGAACTGGGAGCCATCATGGAGTCGAATTGCGGATGGAACACGAATTGAGGAATCGGAACCAATTATTGAGTATCGAGAAACCCAAGCTATATCACTGAAATAACCATATTTGGAGGGGTCTGATTCAATTATGATCGAATGTTCAATAATTTCTCTCAGTACTCCGTTTGATATGGTGGTAGACAACTTTGACAATCCAGTGACTAACATTTTTATCATCAGGATATAAGTTTTATAATTGACATTGTCTTGGAATCTTTGAGAAACTATCGATTCCGTTGAGACTTGGTTCTTTGACAGAAGTAATTTCGAGTATTCCTTGAATAATTTAGAATCGTGCTTTAAAGTATGCCATAATTCGGCAAACTTCTTCGACATGAAATCACCTCCATATTTGATCATACTCGAAGCTACATCTGTTGCTATTAATGCAACTCTGACATCTTCATCACTACAAAGATTCAATACGAGCGGCCATATCTCTGCGAGTATAGGCAACAAACTTTGCTTTGAAGTTGCCAAAATTGGTAAAACCTTCCCAAAAACCTCTAAGATACGTACTTGAAGCCGGATGGACTCGGTAGAAAGTATCAACCTATCTCCATACAGCATCATCTGTTGTACAAGAGCGTACAAATCAGCAGGGATATGTGAATCCCAACGGTTTTCTTCTTCTTCTTGTTTCTGAAGTTGATAGTTGTCTATTTCCTTCTCTAAAGCAAGCTCTTCATCTTCATCGTCACTGTCTTCTTCATCATCACTATCAGGGATCTCACCAAAAGGTTTATTAGGGTGTTTAACAAGAGGAATTTCATCTGGGAGTTCCCTGGTCAAATCCAAGTTACGATTTCTGGTATCCAAAAGCTTCTTCACATCATCAATACTGGACATTCCCCAAGGACGTTTGTGATTTTCAACATTTCCCAGCAAGACCTTTTCCTCAAAATTGTAATTTTTCAAGTATGTGCCATTGATTTGGTCCAATATAGTATCGAAAACAACAAAGAATCCCTCACTCAAAGTATCATACCCATGGTACAAGTCGAGTAACGAGAACATTGTCTGAACGACATCATTTAATTGACTCACCAACTCCATACCCCCTATTTTAATCAACACCATCAATACCAGAGGAGTTCTTGGAGTGATCAGATCAGAAGTCAACCGTAAACTTAACGAGTCAACCAAATAATCATGATTAGCATATATCAACTCAGTCAAAGACCCATTATAACAATAAGAAGCTATAGTTGTAGCAGCTGCCTGAGCATGCATACGAATCTTGTCGTCTGAGGATGCAAGACTATCAATCACAGGATACAAATAATCGATTAATTCATTTCGGAACAGTTCTCCTCCCATTACTTCACAGCACAGTGCAATACTGTCCAATCCGATGCACCGTTGCATAGAAACAACAAGGTCAGGATCCCTAGTTTCTAAAGACAGTAATAATTGATTAGAACCTTCAAGAACCTCATATATAGTCTGCGACTCAAAAGTACTTAAAGAATACAAATCACCATCATCATCATCTCCTACTAAGAAATCATCTACGTTACTACTAGACTCTCCAACAGATCTCGACTTTAAACCCTTCATCATCTTCGTAATCAAGTACAATGAAATCAGCTGTTTCCATTCTGAACCATCTTCTCTAAGCAATAACTGGGTCAGAACTTGTAACCACTCACCATTATTTATGGCTCCTACACATTTAAGAAGATTCTCAAGCGCAAATTCCACCTCTGGACTATAGAACTTAGACAAGACTAACATTTCCTTAGGGGGAAATTGAGAATCAGAGCTAGCTCTTAGAGACACCAATTCACTACTAAGATTAGAACCCTTGGTGACGGACAGAATATTCTTACTCTTGAAACTTTTAGTATTAGTCTCACCATCCACGTAATTATTTAATGTGGTGGACAAGGTGTCTATGAAATTTCTTATGACATAATGGCTTCCTTCTACCGGAACATTCTGTAGATAGAAAGTCATGGAGTTCAAGTCAGCTACAATTTTATCCTGATTAGATGACGACAAAGACAGGGGTAGAAGAGAGATTTTGGAGTCTAATTTGGATGAGACAACGTTCGAAATTCCCGTCTCTTGAATTTTCATCCAATTGGAGATCTCAATTTGTAACCGATCATCCCCATTTAAAACAGAAAGACAATCCACCAACGCACTTGAACAATTTTGCAATGATTTACGACATCTAGATAAGATTTCCTCGCACATACGAAGAAGCAGATTCTTTACTTCATATCTATTATGATCTTGAAGTCCTGTGATCAAAGGAATCAGCAGCTGGAGTTGCCCAGAAGTTGCCTTAAGCCACAGAGTGTTTCTATAATGAGAATTTGAATCCAGTGGAATGATGATAGCAGTTTTATTATCGTCAGATGAAGCTGCATACTCCAGAACCAATTTTAAATCATTCTTCATTCCCTCTTTAGTATCAATAGTGCCTAAATCTCCATCATCAAAGACTTTCACAAGAATATATTGTAATACATTGATAGTTTTCACTATGATGGTATAATGAGTAGAGATACCGTTCTTTTGGGCTAATAATCTGGTCAATTTCGATACCGTCAGAGGAAGGACATGACAAAGACTGTCTCCAGTAGTCAAATGAACGCAAAATATCAAATATAATAGATCAAGACACCAATATTGCAATTGAATTGCATTTTGAGTGAGACTATAATCTAAAAGAAGACCTATTAATTGCCCAAGTAAGGCAAGATGATGAGAATTATCACTACTCAGTTTACTATCTTCATTTAATTGCAAATTTCCGAAGAATTTAGGGTCCGACATGGCCACTGCCTCCATAAGACCATACATACACTCGATCCCAACGGTCTTGGTCTCATTGGATATGGACTCACCGTCTTTTATCAAGTACATAAGTAAAGAAAACAACTGAGAGAAGAGTCCTGATGAAGTATTTGAAGGAAAGTACCAACAATGGTTCAATAACAATGTCAAGATGTTTAAAATGACTTCTTTCTGTCGATCTTGTAGCGTCAAATCCTGCTTAAGTAAGGTAGAGATGGGCACAAAAATGTAGTCTGCCAATTTGTAGTTTAACATAAGCCTAGAGTCTGGGGCTCGGGCAACAGCATTTTGAGTCCTATCAGAGCACTTTTCAGGTACCAATTGCCCCTCTTCGCCCCCACTATGTTTCTTAATCGAAGTCTCCAAAGTCATCGACAAATTCTGGAGGAGCTCAGTCAATCGAGACATTGAGGATGGTGATTTTAGTACCTCGACCGGGAGAAATGTGACCTGCGAGAGGTCTACACAAGCCTGGCGAACATCGCTAAAGATGTGTTTGTCAATAGTCCTGACTTCCATTGCTTCAGCAGTGGTCAATGACTGATGATCAAGTCTCTATATGTCATCTTTGAGCTTCTGCTCTGTGGGCGGGAGCGAAAATGAAAAATGGGCTCGCGCTCCGTCCAAACCTCCGCCCAAAACACCACATGCTCTTAATCTACGAATTTTGAATCTGATTTTCTTTGATGGCCCTGCTCATCGGGCGGAGCGAAAATAAGAAATGGGCTCGCGCTCCACCCGAATCTCCGCCCATTTGTCTACCAGCCTTTAATCTACAGGTTTAGTACGTAAGATCTACAAGATGGATTGATAATTATACATTCAGAAATTGAACAATACTTTGTATTGCTCGACTTTGAGATCGTCTACAGCAGCAGGTTCAATTGGTTTAGTGATGATCGGGAAAGAGAACTCAGAGTCTAAAGATGTGTTTGGAACTGGAGTAGTGAATGCAATTGGAGCAGAAGGAGCAGGAGCAGGAGCAGGAGCAGGAGCAGGAGCAACAGAAGTAGCAGGTGCGCCAAAACTGAATAATGGCTTGGAGGGCAGAGACACTTGAACATCTTCGGATTCTACTTCTTCAGCTTCAGATTCTGACTCGATTTCTTCTACTTCAGCTTCCTCTTCTTCCTCTTCCACGTCTTCTTCCTCTTCTTCCTCTTCTTCTTCTTCTTCTTCCTCCTCCTCCTCCTGATCCATATCATCCTCCTCCTCCTCATTAAACTCATCACTACCTTCATCATCGTCATCAATAACCTCTATATCATCGTCAATTTCTTCCACATCATGCAGATCTTCTACTTGAAGTGGTGTCGAAACTTCAACTGGAGGAGCCGAAGTCGGAACTTCAACTGGAGGAGCCGAAGTCGGAACTTCAACTGGAGGAGCCGAAGTCGGAACTTCAACTGGAGGAGCCGAAGTCGGAACTTCAACTGCTTTGGCATTTCTCTGCTGTAATCTCTTCTTAGCCGAAAGCATAAAGGCTGAAGATGGTGAGGATGCATAAGGATTCACAAAATCCTTCAAATTAGATTTTGGATCACTCTTCTCTCCTCCATTATCCAACAATGACAACAATGTAGAAGCAGTATTGCTGATCTTGGACTGTTGAAGATGACCAGAAGTATCGAATGAATGTGTAATGGTGGAGGAAGGTAATACAGAGGCATTATGGGTGTTGTTATTGCCAAATATAACACTGCCATCGGTATTATTATTGTTCAAAGTAGATGAATGATAATTCATAGCAGGTCTCTGAACACGATTTTCCGGAATAGCAGTGTATTCATATACTCTTTGCAGTCTATTTGACCTTCCTCTTTGTTTAGGAACATGAATAACTTGCTGTTGTGGTTTCAGAATAGGAGAACTAACTACAGATTCTCCCAGACAGCTCTTGTTAATTAATGATAAGACTCCTTCAAGTTCGACATTAGACAACGGACGGTCTCCCTTCTCAGCAAAGAACTTTGATAACGTGACATTTGGAGAAACAGGCAGAGTATCCAGAGACAGGAGTAAAGCAGATGTGTCAGGAACAGACGAAACCGATTGAGTCAGTTCTGGAGTCAGACTCAGAGTCACAGGTTTACGTTCTGCCTCAGTGAAAGGATTGACGATCTTTCTCTTCTTAGCACTACCAAACTCGAAATGGGGTTCATCACGATAACTGGATGAACTGGACTCCAGTTGCCTTTTCTGTTGCTGTGGTTTTCCCCATGATAACAAATTGCGAACTTTCGAGAAAATCTGGTCAATGTTAGTAAGTGGTCATTCTATAAGGTGAGCAAAGGTCAACTTACGCCTTGTTTCTTAACATATGGGATCTGTCTTTGATCACCCAAACGATTGGATGAGAAGACCCTTCTTTGTTCAGGCATGATAAGCAATAGATGGAATCTAAGGTGAAGTCAAGTTGTTCAGTAGAATTGAGTAGAAGAATTAAGCGCTGGTTAAGAGATGAAAAATAAAGGTTCAGATGGGCTATTTATTGATATTATGCTCAGATAAAATTTTACTTCAGATTTGTTTGAGTTGTGTGGAGGATTTTGTTCCGTTTTTGCTCAGTCAATTTTAAGTGGATTGATTTTGTTAGGCTTGATTTTTGTTAAGTGAAAAGAAGACACTTAGGAGAGAAAACGCTTAGAGAAAACGTTTAGGAGGGAAAATGTTAGAGAGAAAGAAAATAATAAGAATAATCTACTGAGAATAATAGTACTAAGAACAATCTACTAAGAATAATAAAATAAGATTTCACTCAATAAGAAGAGAACAAAGTGATGATGTGGAAGAAGATTATTATGACTCTCGGTAGTTTGGGGAGAGGGATGTCACCTTTAAGTTCTGAGTGCTGAGTTCTGAGGTCTAACTGATCATATCAAGCTCCTAAGTCTAAAATTCCAATTCTCTCCCTCAATAAATCACATCATCATCTCTTCTTACGTACTTACGTACTTACTTCACTTACTTTACTCACTTTTCTTCTCAAAACCTACTCTCTATGGTGAGTGCGCGCCGCGCGCTCATTCCTACTCTGCTCGTGGTTTTTGTTTACCTTATGCGCGTCTTCATCTATTAGATTTTTTTCTACTATGCATTTCGTACCTACTTTGCATCAATTTGGGGGTGGTAATTACAGACAACTTTTCCTGGAATTGTATCACCATAATATCCTGAACTGTATTCTCACCATCATACACCACCACTAACGTCTCTTACCTCATTTCAGCCCCTTTCCCTTCTCTTTTCCCCTTCTCCTGCCCACCTACCCCACCTTTCCCCACCTCAGCTCCTGGCCTCCTCCCCGTCTTCTCCGATCACCGCGCGCTTGTTTGTTTGTTTTCAATCTTGGCGTCAAATTCCACTTTTCTCTCCTTTTCTCTCTCCTTTTACATTTTTCCCCTTTATATAAACAATCCAGTTCACCCAACTTGAAATTAATCAACCCATTCCATTCGTTAAAATGCTTTTGAACAGATTTGTCCTTGCCGCCGTTGCAGCTCAGTTACTGCAACTGATGGTCCCTATCGAGGTTTACTCCAACAGATTCATCAAACCCGCCGTTTCCTCTGACGATGACGACGAGGTCTTTTGGATTAAGGGGGTTGACTACCAACCTGGAGGTTCTTCCCTGTATGAAGAGGGAGGTGACTCTGATGTGCTCAGTGATGCTTCAGTTTGTTACAGAGACGTCTACCTGTTGCAAAACTTGGGCGTTAACACTATTCGTGTTTACACAGTTAACCCAGACCTTAACCACGATGAATGTATGTCGATCTTGAATGATGCCGGTATCTACGTCATCTTGGATTTGGGTTCTTCTACTTATTCCATTTACAGAGAAGATCCTCAAGACTCTTACAACTACTCAACTTTGTACCGTTTCTTCAGTGTTATTGATCTGTTTAAGAACTACCCTAATGTTTTGGGTTTCTTTGTTGGTAATGAGGTTATTAACGATGAAGAATCTGCTGCCGACACCCCTCGTTATATCCGTGCTTTCCAAAGAGATGTCAAAAACTATATCAAGAACAATGCTAAGCGTCAAATTCCAGTCGGTTATTCTCTGGCCGATGTCACCGAATTGCGTGCTCTGACTTGGGAATATTTCCAATGTAACATCGATGGAGATGAAGATGATATGTCCAAATCTGATTTCTTCGGTTTGAATTCCTATGAATGGTGTTCAGGTATCAGTGATTGGTCTTCTTCTGGTTACTCTGAAGTCAATTCTACTTTCTACGAGTCTACTATCCCAGTATTCTTCTCCGAATACGGTTGTAACACCGACTCTCCAAGAACTTTCACCGAGGTTTCTAAAGGTTTATACGATGGTTTACTCGACTCTCTTAGTGGTGGTTTGGTATACGAGTATTCCGAAGAGACTAGTGACTATGGTTTGGTCAACATCGATGATGACTGTTCAATCACTTACGAAAAGGATTACGACAACTTATTGAAACAATTCAACAAGTTAGACTTACCAACTTGGACCGAAGACGATATCACCAAGCACTCCATTGTCAAGTGTAATCTGGACGATATTACTGACTTGTACAGTGGCTTTGGTGCTAACTTCACCTTGCCAGATGTTCCAGATGGAGTTGACACCATGATCTTGTACGGTGTCAACAACTCCAACATTGGAGAAATCATCGATGTCGATGCCAAGCTGTCCAACTGTAGTATTTATTACTCTAACAAGACCGAAATTGACGACCCAACTGTTGTTTTCTCTGAGGAGAACGAAATCAACTCTGTTGACGGTACCGCTTCCTCATTCTCCTCCTCCCCGAAGACCTCCTCGAAGAAATCTTCATCTACTCTGTCTTCTACTTCATCTGATGCCGGAGTTCTCGCTCACTCTTCTAACTTCTTCACCGCCGGTCTCCTGGGATTGCTGACTATTTTGATCAGTTTAATCTAAGACTTTCGTTTCTACATCCATTGTTTTATATTTTTATTTGATACCCCTCTAAAATGACTATTTAAATTAACTAGACAATTTTTTTATAACTCTGTACTTCGAGTAGATCGGCTGAGCCGAATTTTCAAGATCCAGAAACAGGTACTGCTGACAGAGGAAATTACGAATCCTCTTCTGCAGTTTCGGGATTAGCAGTTGAGACAGTCTCGGATTCCATTTCCCCTCCGCTTCAAGAGACTCTAAGTAGAGTAGGTCTTGGTACAGAATAGGCAGTAAACGATCGTACATCAATGATTTGAAATATGTCACCTTACGTTTAACCAAATTATGAGACCTGGATTTGGCAATAGGCGTCCCGAAGGCCGTCAGTGGGAACTCGATTTTTATGTCTTGAAGGCTGAACTTCAGAGTTTCTAAATGTGTCTGTTTGACTTGTCTGATGAATTGGGTGAGCTTGGATATGATTTTAGAATATGCCGAGACTTCAGGTTCATCTGCGCCTGCATTATCGGCTAAAATTGCCGATTTTTCCAAATGCTGGTCAATCAAGTTCATAGGAAGCCCCGATATCGCTGATGTAGATCGTAAAGATGGGAACAGCCCCAGGAGCAGATGGATGACCTCATGTTCATCTTGATTTTCATTCGACTGTCCAAACTGTCTTTCTAAATATTCATTGTAAGTGTCCTGTAACAGTACTACATCTTTCAAAGTTTTCGTCTTTTTGGTCCTGGAGCTTTCCTCTTTGATGGTCTTCTTACAAGCGTCTAACAAAATATGAGATGAGGGCCATAACCGATGTTGATACACTTTTCTGATATCATTCTTATTCCAATTCAAAAATTCCATGTACCAACGAGGGAATCTATGTTTGGAAGGACTTGCTTTCAAATACAGAATATTCAATAGCTCCATATACAGATCATTGTCAGCCCGATGCCTCAGATGCTCAAGTACATTAAGGTAATAGTAGCACATTTTAGCATGATAAGGAAGGGTTGAATTACCATTTGAATTCTCCTGTGTCACACTTCGCACTTTTTGTCCAAATTTATATCTCTTATATTCATGTAATCGCTGCCTTGTAGTTGAATCTAACTGGAGTCTCTCGATCTGCCGGCTCATCTCTCGATAAAGAGAACTATAGCACACCTTGTGCCCTTGGTTCACCAAAATTGACTTCATATATTTAACCCAATCAGATTCACCGACTAAAATTCACTTATAATTCCAATATTTCAAGACTCTTATACCCCATTCACCCTCTCATCCATCACCCACATCCCACCCTGTACCTTTTCTTTCCCTCGCCCATCTCCCTCGAGGCTCGCTAAGGGGTTACCCTACTTTTACAAAGATGAGCAAAGTATCAATTTAGTACTCCATACACAAAAAATAAACAAGGAAGAGCAGCTTTGAGGGATCAGCTTAACGAATAGGCTGCAGTAGAGACAACTATTTTGGTATTCTGACTATTAATCTATTGAGATTTCGATGTCTAGAGTGTTTCAAGATAAAGAAAACCAAGTGGTGAGGAGTAGGGGCAAGGCTGGACCGCGGACCCCGAATAGATCTCATAATGTGGTATCTCATCAGGGGAAGCAGAAGTTTAGCACGCCGCCGTTGAATGATAACAAGATTCAGAGTAAAGTTTTGGCGCCAGTGGATCCTCTGGCTAGGGTACCTTTGAATTCAACTAAAAATGGAGCTGGAATAACACTGGGTCGCGTCAACTTGAGAGTCCCTATGGGTGATGGCGATTTAATAAGGAGTAAGATTGAGAGAGCTCGATTTGAGAGGACTGACTCGAAGATAGAGGAACTTTTGAAGATGGCAGAACATGAAGATGAAGATGAAGAGGATGACAAGGATGAGATAGATGGTATTGCTGGTATTAGAGATGAAGCTCCATTGGATGCTCCAGATGACGGGATTTCCTTCAAAAACATAGATTTGCATAGAATATATCTGACTCCGTTCCACGTTCCTACTATTGATAGTGATGAAGAATCGCTGAATGCATCTGATGACATATCTGCGAGATTGGATAAAGAACAACTTGATTGGGGAACCACTTTAGATGTTATCAAGACCCCGGTGAGTGCTTTCAAGAGACTTGATATGCACGGAAGTGCTACGAAGGGATTCGGTAGTGCTTCGAGCACCAGAGTATCCAAGCATCAAACCCCAAGATCAAAGAGTCTTTCACAGAAGAATTTGCTTCATAAGCTTATCGAGAAAGAGCCTACTAATGCTTCACCAGTATCCGGAAAGGAATCCATTCCAGAGACGGAATTGGACCTCGGAGATTTCGAGAGTGATGAAATTAGTTTATATTTATGAATTTGTATATTAGAATGAACACTATTGCATTATGAATCAGCAGTTTGGAAGATATGCACTGTTAGGTAGTGTATAATATACCAAATATATATCCAAGTGGTGTCCCGATGTAGAAAACCAGATTTGCGCGATGCGCTGAAAAAATATTTCTTATCTCAAATCCCCGGGTAAGGGTTGTGTTTAGTCCTAAAAAGGGCGGCGGAGAGGGATGGTACTAAGAGGAAGAGGACTACAAAGAAGAGGGGAGGATAGGGGCCATGATGGAGGTAGAGGAAAATCAAAATATCTAGCTTTTGGTCTGTAACTTTTGGTGATAGTAGTCAGAATCAAGCAAAGGTGGCCCACCTCCGACCTCCATAATATACAATAACCTCTTAGGCCAAATTTGCACATTTGTAGTTATACCCGCCAAGTTAGGCCAAGTCGGCTTGTATTTATGCGCCGCATTGGCCGCTGTCTCTTACTTCTTGCTGCTATTTATCTGCTCGCGCGGACCAACAAATTCGGCATAGAAGCGCTGAGCAGTTTATTGATGTCAATTTCATCCACAAGCTGCAAAAGCTGGCGATCCAATCCCTATCTTGCGCACGCAATACCTTCCGGCAGGCGCACACGCAGAAATTGGACGAGCAATCACAAGCGGTAACACAAACAATCACTCGTAAGGCGTCGGGTGGCGGAGGAATCAAATGCCTTCTTGACCAATAAACGGGAGTTTCTCATAACCCGAGTTAAAAAAATCACTCGGTTCGCAATTCTTACTATTTATCCGCTCGTCACCTGTCGACATATATCGGCAATAACATCTAGTATACCTATCAATAAATGCAAATCCCGTGACGGTAAACTACTATTTTTGGATATCATTGGTTTCACTTTCAAGATTCAGGATTCCACTCCTACACACCCCGCACGTCTCTCACTCTTCACCCTCGTCACCCTCTTCACCCTCCAACTTCTAACCCCTCCCTACCCCTCTCCCTTTCTTCCACCCCTTTAAACCCTCGTCCCACCTCATCGCTTACAAGAGCGCGATATTCCCGATTCGGTAATTCCATATCTACGATTATAGGCAGAAAAAAAATTTTAATCCTGTGGTTTTTCCCTTCTTTCTTTTTTTCTGATTAGGGATAAATTTAAGCGTTCCCAGGTACGTTCAGTATATATATCTGCAGAGATCTTCCAAGAGGTGAAAGTTTTCGGCAAATTTAAGAATTTGGGGACAAAGAGACGTGATACATAATATATGTCGTCCGTAGCGAGTGTAATGGAAGAAAACAAGACAATCGCCAGCTCCAGTACAGCGGTCCATCAGGCGCACCCGGAGCCGCACACAGCTGGCGGTAGTCTGGCGGCAGCGGTGTCTGCCGTGTCACATTTGAAATTACAACACCATTCTCCTGTACAGCATGAATTGGCTGGTTCCAAGATCCACATGTATAGCCCAGAGTATTACTTGCTGTGTACTGTGGGAGGTGGTTTGCTGGGGTCTTTCACCAACTCGTTAGTTACACCTTTAGATTTGGTTAAGACAAGGAGACAGGTTTTTCCGAATTTATACAAGAACACATTTCAACTGTTGGGGCTGATTTTCAAGAATGAAGGTATTTCAGGAGTTTATACCAGTTATACACTGGTCATGATGGGCTATGGTATTCAAGGTGCTGCCAAATATGGATTGTACGAGTTCTGTAAGAAGAAATACACAGATTTACTTGGAGACGAGAAACTGACTCAATACAATACTCTGGTATATTTACTGTCTGCTGCTAGTGCAGAGTTCATCGCAGATATTCTTTATTGTCCCGCTGAGCTGGTGAAAGTTAGAATGCAACTGACTATTCCAACATTTGCTTCTAATCCTATTAGTGGGATGAGGAAAATTATTCAACTGGAAGGTGTAGGCGCTTTATACAGAGGGTTAGTTCCATTGTGGTCTCGTCAATTACCATTTACTATGACCAAATTTGCATTATTTGAGAACGTAGTCTCACTCATCTACGACACTTTACCAAAAGAAAAGGAAGAGTATTCAGCTCTTCAACAGACTCTGGTCAGTTACCTGTCTGGTTACATTGCAGGTATTTTCTGTGCTATTGTAAGTCATCCAGCTGATGTCATGTTTTCTAAGATCAATTCTGTCAACAGGGTCTCAACAGGTGACCGTGAACTGCTCCCAAAATTGGTTTCCAAAATTTACAAAGACGTTGGTTTTAGGGGGTTATGGAACGGATTATCCATCCGTATTGTCATGGTCGGTACTTTAACCGGTTTACAATGGCTTGTTTATGACTCCTTCAAGATCGCCGTCGGCTTGCCTACTACTGGCCACTAATGATGTACATTAATTTTAATTTTTATAGATTATCTTTTATTCTCACCACTTGTACCCTCTTTTTCTTTTTTAAAATCTCCCTATATTTTGGTGCGGGACGACATTCGCTTGCGCTTACTTCTTGCTGCAGCAAATTTGAAAACAGCCGCTAAGAGTTGCACATCGCCTGATGCGGAAAGAAAAACCACAAAGAAAAGGCATTCCGTGATTGGTGAAATGTGCACGACCTTTGTACCCCCTTTGAGGTGCACCCCCTTTGAAGTGCACCCCATTGATGAGATGATGAGTAAATGGGTGAAAGAATAGTTCAGTCTATTAAATATTATACAGTACGATTTATCAGATCAAGGAATCACCGTTATTAGCGTTCCAGTTGATGGAAGTAGTGGCTGGTGATGTCAGTGATGCTGGTTGGTTACGTTTAGGCTGAATTAGACCCAGAGAGAAACCTGGAGGGTAGTTTGATGGCGGGGATGAGGCTTTTTGCAGAGCCACGGACCAATCAATTGAACTTGATGGAGTTGTTTGTGGGGCTGGTGTCATAACAGGAGTAACTACAGGGTTCATTACAGCAGTATTCAATGATGCTGGAGTCGATGAATGGCTAGGGGCATTGGCTCTCATTGGACGTAACAGTGGACTAGAGGTAGTCAGGGAGGTCGAACCGAACGAAAGAGGATTATGCTGTGGAGTAGGTTTCAATTGTAATCTAGTAGCTGGTTTTGACAGAGCTGGAGTAAAATTGAAACTCGATGCTGTTGTTCTATTCGATGACAGAAGAGGAGCAGGGTTACTAGAAGGAGAAGTCAGACTGAAATCTCCGAAATCGTCATCATCATCATCTTCATTGGTTTGATCCATTCCAAACCCGTTGTTTGCACCAATGTTCATGTTTGGTTCGGGAGACATAGACATAGGTGGAGGAGACGTAATCGATACATCAATATGTTCTTCGAATTTGGCTATCAAAAACTTCTCAACCTTTTGAATTGAACCAACAATTACATTATAAACATCGGCCGATTTACTATACTTCAAAAGGCGCCATAATTGGAATAAAATCTGTTCTAAAATAATCTCAAGTTGCAGCTGGTCCAGCTTTTTCAGAACCAACTTGTTGAAGATCTCCTCGTACAAGACGATGATTTTCTTCAAGAACTCAAGATTACCAAAATTTTTACTCGAAGTATTGTGCAAGATAGGCAATAACTTCTCAATTACGATGAAATTATCCAACAGATTCTCCTTATCTTTTAACAAAATAATGAACGAATCTATGGTTAAATGCTTGATCTTTAAAGAAGTGGTCTTGGTGAAGACTTGGCAGATCAGAGGAAATACCACATTACTGACTGTCTGATAGTTTTGTAATTTGATAAAAGTAGCCAAGTTTGATAAAACACGTTCCTGGAATAATAATTGCTGTTGTTCCTGGGAAACCTGAATACCATTCTTGAATATAGACATCAAAAACTTCAGGTACTGGTCATTGTTGGAACCATGATATACCAATTTTGACTCGATCAGCTTGAAATTGTTGATAATCAAGATTTTACTGTTGATCAACCCGTTCAAGTCGACAATCTGCTGCAATTTTGGGAAAACTTTCTCGACAAAAGACAACCGAGATAACTGCTGAGAGATGATGAGGATATTATCCAAGACAGTGAATATTAAAGTCTCCTCCTCGGTGGTGATTTGACTAGATTTTATATAGGTGTCCAACAAATTGATGAAAATAGGTAAGAATTTGTTCATCAACAATTGTTTGGAGAATTTTAAAGAGTAGTTTTTGAATTTTTCGAGGAATCGTTGCTGGTCGAGGATGTTCTGACTGGAAATGGAATCGAAAAAGTTCAAAATCTTGACTAATTCGTTATTGAACACATTCGACTGAATGAATTGGTTGATTCCCCAAGGGTTACGTTGATAGTTCAATAATGTGAGCAAACTTTGAGTGAAATTCTCGGGAATATTCCTGAAAAGAGATTTCTGCTCTTGTTGTAACTTATTATTTAACCTAGAAGCACTTTGTTGATACTCATCGATGTTATTCCCATCACAAGTGATGAGATAAGGACTCAGAGAGTTCCAATTAAATAAATAGTAAATTAAACAACCAAGACTGAACAAATCATTGGTGAATTTTAACTGTCTGCTTAATATGAAATCGGGACAACTGAATTTGAAATTTACATTGACAAAAGTTGGCATTCTAGGGTCGAACTGGTCCAATTCTCCGGTTCCTGTCTCGACATGCTGCATAAAATTGAACCCACTCAATTTCCAATCGAAATTCTCGTTCAAAAATACCGTCGAAGGTTGGATATTTAAGTGCACAGACTGTAAATTGTCGTGCAAGAACTCAATTCCATGAGAAACTTGTAACAATCCTTTTGCGATCATAATTTCGTCAAATTCGGTCTTGTCAATTTTGTATAAATTGGACACGACATATTCGGTAACAAACAACAGACGGGATTTATGATCTTCCAAAGGTTCAACAACTTGTAAAATGGAGGGGTGCTTTAATTTGGCCAAGCTGGCCACGTAGCGCTGCATCACCAGGAAACTTTCGGCAAGAATCAAATGTTTGTTCGTCTTATTCAATACCCCTAGCTTCACCATGGCGGCCTCAAACTTTTTCTTGTCGAATATCCATACCGAGAACTGCTTCTTTGTCTGCTTATGTTTCAGTGGGTAGATAGTCCACCCATCTGAGGAGAAAAGCAGGTTCTGGGAGATGGTATACAGACCTTCAATTCCGGAACTTTTGAAAACTTTGAACATTGAGGTAGTGCAGATAGTGTAGGTCTGATATGAATCTACCCGAATTCAGGTCTATATACCCTTGGTTTACTTCCAATGATGATGTTTCGCCTGTCAACTTTTAGATGGGGATCTGTTTTGGTACTTTATGCACTACTGCCAGCAGAACAGTTTTTTGGTGCCGGAAGAAGCCTGCGCCTCGGAAATTGTTATTTACACGACCTTTATTTCCTATCTAGTAAATTTGATATTATACACACGATCAACTCAACATGACATTCATCTCCCAATCTTTGATCACGTCACACCAACTATTACGTTTCTCATTGGTATTTTTTCTTCTCCACACCTCGAGCATGATTTGACGCAGCACCCAATATGTTCCAATACCACTTTTTGCAATATGAGTACCCCAATCTTTAAAACCGGTTTGAAGGAAGTAGGTCATCAGTTCCGAACCGGCTATGAAACCTTGCCAAAACAAGGGGATAATCAACAAATCTTTGTTGGTTCTGTTTTCAGTAATCAGTTGGATCAGATTTAAATGTACCAACACCTTCTCAACGTGATCTTGCAAATACATGGGGTTGACATTCTGTACCAATCTCTTGAAATAAATGATTAATCCATGGTAAAAAGAGAAGACATGATGGTAGATTCCTTCATGACGTTTTGAGTAAAACCGTTTATTTTTGAACGACTGATCTTCGTCATCCTCCATACTAGCGGCTGGAGCATTCTGAGTCTCTTCATATAATTTCCATTCTAACACCCATTCTTGTAATTTAGATTCTAAATCATCCAGTAATTTCTTATAAAAGGCCGGAACTTCAATGCTATTCTCATCATGATACCTCTTAAAACGCACTAAATGCACCACCTCGGAGAACAACAAAATCAAAGAATTCGGCAATCCGTAAAACAGATCCGAAGAAATTTGATGGTCATCTAATTTGTCGGCCTTAGAAGGTTTAAAAGAAGTCCTCGTAATATCGATAAATGCGGGGAGTGCTGACTTTTTACGAATATTTACAGACGATGAAGATACGGTGACTCCATCCTCTTGCTGGAGCATTTTTTCCCTCTGTTTTTGTCTTTGTTCTTCTTCTTCTGCGCGCAGCTTCTCCTGTTTCTGCACCTCATCCTCTTCGTCATCATCTGCATTGACAATGTACTCGATTTTAATCTTACCTTTGTCATTGATTTTCTCATGGAAAATACCCCCCATTTTACTTGGATGAGGAACTACTGAGGGACTTTTGTATTCTTCTGGTGAGTTCATCAAAAATTCTCCGTAGTTTTCATCATTCAAATATATTTCCTCCTTCTTGATATTGTCCAAGCTTGTGGAATCTTGGATTAACTTCAAGTTACTGAAGATACGATGTAAAATCAACAGTTTGGCGGACAATTTCTTCTTCGTCTCCATTTTCTTACTAATGAACTTCTCACAAATATCAAGATGCAATTTACAGTCACTCATTGTTCCCCACACCATATCAACTGTGACCATACTTAAGACTGCTACCAATACGTCTTTATATTTTTGACTAAGGACATCGTCAAGCAAACAATTTTTCAAGAAAATGGTCAGCTGTTGTCTCAACTGGATCCCCAAATTCAAATAAAATTTCATCTCATCACTGTTCCTGTTGAATTTACTTTGCAAATTGAAGGCGCTCACCAGGAGCAACAGGTTCAATAAACAGTTTCTGGCATTTGAGGTTTTCCCTAGGGATCCCAACTCTCCAATGGCCATTACCAGACGGGGAAAGTAAATGAATTTCCAGGGGTTTTTAGGTAACGGAATGACTGTCATCATATCGGCCACTTCTTCTATGTAATAGTTCAATAAATAACGGGTCATTGGGTGCACATGCAACGAGGAGGTTCCAATAGGCGAATTACTATTAATTTGAAGCGCAGCAGGATGGGGGGTGTTGATTTTGACTACTTCCATAATCAGAGCTGGCATTTTGGAATCAGATGAGTGAATGATGATTTCTGATTGAGTATCTGAAGGTTGTTGAGCTTGGTGAGGCTGGCTCGATTGTTGGTTTGGACGTTGCTTATGAGGTACGGATTCATTTTCGTCTTCTGGAGAAACCTCTTGTAATTCATTTTGTGCATTAATTTTGAATTTTTGAGCAGGTCCCAGGGCCGCTAAATGATTGTAAGACGAACCACCATTATGAGGAGCAAGCAGTGGGAATTGTTTGTCGAAATGAGCATTCCTGTGGAATAACAAATTGAACATTTCGTCTTGGTTCTGTTGAGTTTGAGCTGAGGAATCCATGATACCGGAAACGTCAACTTGGTTATTAGAAAAATTATCTATAAATAAATTAGACTGCAGAGCAGATTGACGAGGCAGTTGCTGCAAATTAGAATGTCCTGACGAATTGTGTTGCAGAGGGGTCAGAGATTGTGGAGGCGCGGAATTGGACCCTTGTTGTATTCCCTGACCAGGATCTGTCACATTGAAGAAATCCAAAAAATGAGTATCACCATTCAACAGAGATACTGTCAATAAGGCATCATCGATCAAATCCTTACTTAACCATTCATTTCCTTGAACAAAATTAGGGAGGGAGTTGAAAAAGCTCAGATCCGGAGGAATCGAGTTCTTTTTCTGTCTCTTGTCAGCATCAGCAGACTGAGGAGGAGCCGGAGATCCCACGGAATTAGAAGGCTGCATTACAACTGCTGAAGGGGTATCCGGATGACCGGATGAGACGCCAGGTAATGATGTAGACGAGCTTGAATGCGATAATGCTTGATATTTGTTCCCGTTCTTGGTACTAGGACCCAACGAAGATGATCGTACTTCATCCCTTCCCAATTTATCTTTCTTTCTTATGTAATGTCTTCTCTTCTTCAGCACCTTTTGACCACGGAATACACCATATGGACCAAGTGTCTTTGTATCATCATCTTTCAAAGTGGCATTATTATGCAAAACCAGTAAATCCCGATCCATGTCTTCATAAGTTTCGTACTCTTCTTTGTATCTTACAAAATCCACGTTTCTACGCTGGAAATATTGCTCGTCTTTCAAGACATCGTTAACATGAGGAGTTGAAAGTTGGTATCCGTACTTATCGAACTGTAATGGGTGAGACCAGCGTAATTTTAAATCATATCCTGAGCAATGGAATCCACTTTTCTGACACCTCTCACATTCAGGACGTCGTAAATCACACTTGACCTTTCTGTTTCGACAAGTCCAACAGCCGGTGAACGTCTTCTTTCTGCGCTCAATCAGGCTCATTTGAATCTGTATGCTTCAAGGAGTATGCCGACCAAATTTGATGCTATGTTTATATGATTTTGGACCAGATGAATGCCGTTGAAATGACTCCAATACATCATCTCTTCTGAATTTAAAAAAATTTTGACTGTTTTTTTGTGAATTTCCTAATATGGAATAATAAATTATTACTTATCATGGCAGTCGAGGAGACTATTATGAATGCTATATTGGGAAATGTTTGGGTTTACCTATAGTGGTAATATTGTGTAGCGTATCAGATCTCATCGCAATTTAGCAATCAAGGTCAACTAGTTGGGTGGGTATTGAACAGAGTAATGGTCAATTCGGTGTTGAATGAGCTCATAAAGAGCAATATCGAGTCATTGAACTCGTATAGCACGCAGTTACTCTCTAGACTAGACGAGTCCCCTCTTTTTTCAGCTACAGCTGACTCTGTCGGGATTGAGCCATTGGAGCCAAGCATTCAGAATGACATTGAAGTATTAAAACAAAAGTTTTATGACACTTTCGAGTTGTCAGGAGAGGTTTTCTCCAAGGAGTCTCATTCGGGTTCTCGTCAGGAGGTATCAATTAGTGATAAGAAACAACGGAAATTGAAGTTGAAGCTTGTTCAACAGAATTTACTGCCATTTGTTACTGAGGATGGAAAGTTGGTGAGTGAGACAATACTTTCAAACCCCCAATATGCATCTCTATCGTCTGAAATCAAAGATGGGATCGAAATCATATGTCAATTGGAGAAATTGGTCCTCTTTTACAATTTATTACTCGTCTGCAGTATCGTATCGCAGTTCTTACTCTCAAAGACAATGCCTATGACGGGTGATCTCGATTATTATAGTGATATTTTGAATTCTAATATTTCTCTTGGAGTGTATATCCTGCAGAACTTGCCATTGGATGTTTATGCATTACTCAAGAATGTTTTTGCCGACTTGGAGAAACTTGGAGGCTTGAAGAGAGTGGCCTCTATTCAAGAGGATCCAGAGGCATTACAGTCAACTCCTACTTGGGTTCCAGAGAGTTTGGTTCCGGTTTACAACAAAGTGAACGCTTTTATGACCGAGTTCTTCATTGCGTTGAGATCTAATCTCAAGAAACTCCCTCTGTCTCCTGGATATTTCTTATCCAAGAATATCCATAAAGCCCAGACCAGATTCAATTATGTCCAGACGATGTTGGGAAGCCCAATTTATTCAGCGAGAGAGAAGCTCTATCTGAAGAAGCAGACCTTAGATCAATTGAGACTCTCGAATGCAACGAAATTGGGCGTTTTACTTGAACAGATCCCAGATTTCGACGCTCTCAAAAATGTTGAAGCTGATGATGTCGTATCAGTACTTGATCATTACGATGCTTGTGAGACAATTGATTTTCTCTTCCCATTCTATGAGTCTGAAGACATTTCTTTTGAATATTCAAATGATTTAAAAGTGGCTTTCCAGAAATTGTATCATTTGGTGAGCAAATCGATTCCTCAAAGTTTCAAATCGACACAGGAAACTATCAAAGCCAACTCTAAACCTTCAAGATACGTCAGGTATTGGATATTGCTGCTTGCCGGAGTCCTCTATGTCCCATCAACTCTGCTCACTATTTGGGGTCGTCAGAAGGAGATCTACGACTGGATTCAGGTCAACCTTGTGGAGTCGATAAAAGGTTTCTGCCGTAATTGGCTCGTTCGTCCCCTGCAACAGATCTTGGCCACTGTCAGACATGACAGTTCCTCGGAGATAGCCATTATGTCACAGAAATCCTTGAGCTCTGACTTGGATTCCTTAACCCGTATGGCTATTGATTTAGCAGTGGATACCGCGAGTCCCGGTTTGCTGCTGCTGGACTTGGAACTGTTGAAAATGGAGATTTCTCAGTCTGTACAACTGGGAGATCTCACATCAATCATGTTGAACTATGAAGAAGCATTGAAGAGCCCAGTTTCCAACTTGATGAAGGGTAAATTGTTGAGGAATTTGTTAATTCAAATCCAAAAGTTGAAGGTTGATGGTGAAGTGGCTATGCATGGGATCGATAAGCTTCTCAAGTCTCAGGAGTTGGTGTTTACTGTAGTACTGCTGTCACCCTCACTCTTGGTGGTGTACTATATCTTGACCTCTATCAACCAGTATTGGAAGAATGGGGTTTCTCGTTTCAACTCTTCATTGAAACCTCGTATCTTGTCAGCATTGAACAACATCGAACGTTCTCTGATCTCTCTACAGCATCGGACTTTGCCGCAACATCGAGACTCTTACTATGAAACTAGAGGATTAATCCTTCTTGAGGTGATCAATTTGAGATCTCTCGGAGCTTTGGTGATCCCGAAATCAAAGAGGCTTGAATGGATTAGAGATTGTAATGATATATTGAACAAGGAGTATACTGCTGAGATGAGATTACAGACTGTACAGACTATATCTAGGATTCATAGAGTATATGGGGGGTATTTTTAATGACCACTCGATTAGCTAACTTAGTAATAATATAATTGAATCGCAATAGATCATCTTAATAAATTGTATTTGTTCTAGAATTTGCATATTGTGCGCACAATAAGGGAAATGTATGAGAAGGATGCATTTAGGAGTGAAAAAGGTGCATAAAGGGGGTAAAAGGGGTAAAGGGGCATAAATAAATGATTGCAGAAGGTGATGTGAGGGGAAGAAGAGTATTCGGAATAATCTTCGGAACAATCGGTGCGGGGATGAATGATCATGTATCTTCAATTAACTTTTTAATTCCCTCAAACTATAAATAGAAGAAATAACCCTAATACAACTGCAAAAAGGGGTAACCATAATCTCTAACAGCATACAGAAAGGAATAATCTCTAATAATATTGAATAATATACATGCAGAAGGTCAACCCTATTCATTATATTCATCATTAGTCCTCCAAACTCTATTAAACTCATCCACCATCTCTTTACTACTAACAGTATTCTCCAATCTTACCCTCTTCCATGTTCCTGATTGTCTATTAATATCCTTTTTGTATAAATTATCGAAACCCCAACCAAGATACTTTTTGATCACGTTCAGATCCAAATGCAAACCAACAGTATCTGAGATTTCGACTAGGAGTTCAAGAACACGCCAAGGTTCATATTTACCGTCCTTTTGAAGTCTTTTATTGGTGAACGAATTCTTCAATAACCGTCCCACTACGTATGGATTGAAAAGTTGAGAAAGAGGGTGAGTTTTATGGGATACTTTCACTTTGACGGTTCCTGACTCATTTTGAGATTTCATATACCTTCTGACCAACCACCAACAAAGGTATTTCAACTCTTCAAGTGGTCTTGTACTGGAGGTGACGACGATAAAAGCAGCCCACGCATTAACGGGGACACAATTAGGGTGATGGTCCTCCAATTTGATGAACAGCTTTAACGTCTGTAACACGATAGTGTCATTATTAGACTCTATCAGAATCGACATCTCCAAAGCTTCCGAATCGGTGTCCCCTCTATAACCGCCCATGCTTTGCTCTTTCAATACCGAATCCAACAAGGTGAAATTCTTCACCACTGTGCTTGTCAAGGCTAGACATAAGTTTTGGAATAACTGGAAGTCAGCTTTCACCTCTTTGTGACTCAATAGACGCAAGAGTCGTTCTAAGGCTTCTTCAATTTGCCCAATTCTCAACTTGAATCCTATGATTTCGGTCTCTAATTTGACCACATACTCCTCTTGAAGTGAACCCCCAGACGACAACTCAAGATAGTCGTATACATAGTTCTCTAGCCTTATCAAGTACTCGATCTTTTGGTGCCTCAAGAGATTTGGACTTTGATCGAGGCCCTTGAGAAATCCTTTGCTGAGTTCAAAACACACTTTCACGCTTTGTTGCAGATTGACATAATTCTTCACCATCCCAAGAGCTTCATCCATTCTTGCGTTCATGTTATCGACACCAGAGTCGGTTCCTGGGACTCGTTTGACCAAGATGGTGATGAATTTGGCAAGAATAACAGGAGAGATCTTACGCTCTTCTTCAAGTGAGTCATGATAATTCATCATACTATCGAAGTTTTGCAAGAACAAGTCATCGTCTGTGATTTTTATGCACTTGATCGAATGCAAGTCGAAAGATGTCTCTTCCACGCCATGCTGTGCCATCAAACTATTCAATAATTGAAGACATTTGTCTTGCTCGAGCTTTTCAAGACGGTTGAAATTGATAATCCTGATGAGATCTATCCAAAATAGTTCTTTACTAGTACGTTCTGTACCCACAAGATCAATAAGTCCATGAATAAAAGTGATGGGGTTCTTATGCTGGTTATAATTGACACCTCTAGTGATCAAAACAGCCAAATTTGATGAGATTTGAATGCTATGTTTCTGTTGGTGTTTCATTAACAGATAAAATATGTTATGCAACGATCCATGATACCCATTCTCATGTAACTTCAAATACAGATTGTAATAGTAAGGGTCCAAAGAAGTTGGGAGATCGCCTAATTTGGTCATGACTAACATCCATTTCAGTAAGGTAGTCATATCATAAGTGTCATGACAATGAGCCGTTAAAAATGGGACTATGTACTCGAAGAATCCGTCTTTGTTCAAGTCTAATATCATATGGATCATCATCAAGTTATGCAAAGCAGTAATATCGTCATTTAATAACGCTGCGAAGATGATTGGAGTCCAATTCACTTTCTTGACAAATGGCTTAAGATGGGTATGAAGGTATCTGATTTCATTATATTTGCCATGATAGAGCCCAGAAGATACGAGGACCTCGTAAAACAAGCTTGGATCAAATATGGACGAGACGTTGGAGGTGTTCTTCAAATGAGGCATTACGTGAGATTTGAAGAACCCAAAATCACGATCAGATTTGACTAATAATGAGTTTCTGATAAGTCTCAGTTGACGTGGAGTCATTTCTGGAGTATTCAAAAGTGCTGTGATGTCGATTTTATTACTCACTGGTTCATGATGGTTGACTCTTCTTCCTAAAACATGTCTATAAAAATTGAAGTCATTGTCTATGCTATGGTCTTGAGGGGAATCAAAGGTTGACTCTTGGATCAAATACTTTTTGAGACGTTCCTTATCCTCATAATATGGAAAACTCCGAGGAAGTTTCAACAGTTTCATCTTGACAGGGTCCTTCACCACCGATTCTAAAAGTGATTCAATTCTTTGAAGGTAATCGTCTGAGTCTTCATGGTCTTGTTGGGTCAATTTATGGTCCATACCTTGGGTTTTGAGTGAGTTTTTATGAGTAGTTAAGATTCCACGAGTGAATTGAATTGTATGTACATGGTAATGTGATGTTGAATAAGGTGTTAAAAGGTTGGTCACCTCAAATGCGGGTCTTTTCAGGTTAACTATGGGCAGTAGCACAGTTCTCGGTACGAACAGAGAAGTTCCCAATGATGAGAACTTCCGTCGTATCACATATGCACTCCCAAACCTCTTCATTATCTTTGACTCTCACTAACTCTATCTCTCTTCAACCCTCACTTGATCAACTGATCCTTCCATCTTTCAACCCAAGAATGCGGGGTTGTCGTGTACAGGATATCAATTCAATTAATATATTGCTCAACACAATAATCTGTAATTTGCTAAATACTACAAATCGTAATGTGCTCATGCGTGTTCTTTTCTTTCTTCGTATTTAGCTCACAATTTCAATGTCAATTTAATCATAACCTCCTATCATTAAGATCCACTAACACCCCATAACTTGCACAGCATGCCATCTCATGCCATTGATATCCCAATCACCGACCTAGATGACCCAGAAAATGATATCATTTTGGATGCTACCGACCTGTCTGACCTGTTGAGTCTAGACTATGAGCTTGATAACGCCAGCCTCAATCTTGGACCTAATGAAACAGATGAGACATTGGCTTCGAAATTGCGGACATCAGTGACGCGGATATTCACTGCTGGAGCTGCTAGGTATCATCGGTTTGACCGCGTGCCAGCTAGTAATAGTATAGAATTACAGGACAGAAATGTGTTCAGAGTTGGAGAGGAAGATGAAGAGGAGGATGATGATGAGTATTATGATGAGTATATAAGACGGACATTATCGATTCTTAATGGGCCTGGATCGGGGAAACGTACTAGGCGCTTCAAAAAGGGGAGTCCCCTCAGTATTTTTATGATTTCTTCGGTGTGTCTTATCATTATTCTTCTTATAGTATTGATTGTTAGATCATTCTTACCGAAATCGTCTTCATCGGGCTCATTTAAAGCTCTGAACAAGTCTAAGAAGCGTTTACTTTCCAACGGGACTCATGAGTTTCATCCTACGACACTTGTGATCTCACTTGATGGGTTTCATCCCCATTATATTGACTCAGAATTGACGCCTTATTTGCATCAGCTCTTCCTTCAAGGTTCTGGGGCTCCATATATGATTCCGTCATTCCCTTCATCCACGTTCCCTAACCATTGGACTCTTGTGACTGGTTTATATCCTAGTCAGCATGGAATTGTGGGGAACACCTTCTACGATCCGGTATTGAAGAAGGAGTTTGTTAATACTAAACCTGAGATCAGTTTAAATCCTGAATGGTGGGGAGGTGAACCGATCTGGCAGACTGCTACATTACAAGGGGTGAATTCGGCAATTCATATGTGGCCAGGAAGTGAAGTACCTTTTAAAGTACAGCCAATGGTGGTAGATCCATTCAATAAGACGGAGTTACTTTCGGTGAAAAGAGACCGTGTATTTGAATGGATAGATGAGGGAGATTTGAGTCTGAGACCTGAGTTGATTCTCTCGTATGTCCCAACAGTAGATTCGTATGGTCATAAATATGGGATAGGAGACGATTTGGATGAGGCCTTAAGTTATGTAGACACGTATATTGGTGAGATTTTTGAGGGCCTTGGAGAACGTAACTTATCCGATATAGTCAATGTGATGATACTCTCTGATCATGGAATGGCTCCTACATCGAATGATCGGGTTATTATCTTGGATGATATCGTCGATGTGAGCAAAATTGAGTATATTGATGGCTGGCCATTATTCGGTTTAAGACCATACCTGAAATACTCTGTAGAGGATGTGTTTGAAGAAATCAAACAGAGTGTGAAGGGGATTTCCGACTCTGAAAAGAAGTTTGACATTTATTTGGAGTCTGAGTTACCTGAAGAATGGAATTTCGGGGGTTCTACACCTTCTAAATACTCTTCTCGTTTGGCCCCAATCTGGATAGTACCTAGATTGGGATATTCAATAATTAAGAAGGAAGAATGGGAGAAGAATGGTCATGAATATAATCCAAAGGGAGTTCATGGGTATAATAATACTGAGGTATTAATGAGGGCTCTCTTTATTGGTTCTGGTCCGTTCTTCAAGGAGGCTCTCCCCTCTAATTCTATTGAGGGTAAGTTGTCTAAAGTGACTCCATTCCCTAACACTGAAGTTTATAATATTATTTGTGATACTTTGGATCTTACTCCACTGTCGAATAATGGTACTAGATATTATACGTCAGATCAAGAGTTTGAGTCTTATATTAATGGTAAGAACGTTTTGGGAGATGATTGGAAGGATCCGTTTAATTATCCCGGAGTGTCATTTACTGAGAATGTCGATATTATGAGGGAGAAGCTGACGTATGATATTATGTATAGGGATGGTAAGGAAGTGGTGAGTGAACCGGAGACTGAACCGGAGACTGAACCGGAGACTGAGACATTACCGGAGGGTGAAACTGAGACCGAGCCAGAGACGTTGCCAGAGGGTGAAGCTGAACAGGAGACTGAGCCGGAGACTGAGCCGGAGATCGGCTCTGATGCTGGCTCCGATACTGACTCCGATTCTGACTCTGATTCTAACTCTGACTCCGAATCTGATTTTGACTCCGATTTTAACTCTGGTTTTGACTCCGATTCTCATCCCCCAATGAATAACCCAGGATCCCCTGATGGCCATAGAGGAAAAGGCCATTTCGGTCCTCCTGATCATTCAGGTCCTCCTGATAACACCGACCGTCCAGATCATTTCACTCCCCCAGACAACCCAAACATTCCCAAGAAACCCCACCATAGAGGTAAAGACAACGGTGGTAAAACAAGACCCGATTCCCCATCAGATGAGGGCTCTTCCGGTATCCTTGATTCCTTAAACGATCTACTTGAAGACCTCGATGAAGCCCTCGATGAGGCTGTTGACTCAATTGAAGACGCATTCGATGATCTCATGGATGGAAATCATAAATAACAATATTTCATATCGAATAATTTATTATATGTATATACAAGTAATACTCAAGTAGAAAGGCCTCTTAGTAAGCACAACTCTGAGCATGTCTAGGGAATGGAATCACATCTCTGATGTTCTCTATATTAGCCAAATAACAAATTAATCTCTCGAAACCCATTCCGAATCCTCCATGAGGAACAGACCCGTTCTCTCTAAGACTCAAATACCACAGAATATCCTCTGGATTCTCCATCTCATCCATAGCTTTCTTCAAAGTATCGTAGTCGTGTTCTCTAAGAGATCCACCAATCAACTCTCCAATATCAGGCAAGAGCAAGTCGTAACATGCCACAGTCTTACCGTCTGGATTCAATCTCATGTAGAAAGGTTTCAACAGTTTAGGATAATCAGTGACTGCGACTGGAGATTTGAAATATTCTCCGGCAAGCCATTTTTCATGCTCAGATTGTAATGACAGACCCCATTGAGGTTCAAATTGGAATGAAACCTTGCCCAGAGAAACCAGATCTTGTAAAATATCAACCAGCTCGGTGTAAGTGATATTTGGCCAACTTTCAAGGCTGACGAGAGACTCCCATCTGCTCTTGATAAGCAGCAGTTCTTCCGGGTCTCTCTTACTTTGAAGAAGATCATTAGTTTGTTCTTCATTGGCAAGTAATTCACGGACTACATGTTTAATCATCAGTTCTGAGAAGCGAGTCAACTGATGGACATCATCAATAAAACTCATTTCCAGCTCAAGCATCCAGAATTCACTCAAATGACGATTGGTGTCACTCTCTTCCGCACGGAAACATGGAGATAAAGTCCAACATCTTCCAAGAGCCAGAGCTAAGACTTCAAGATGCAATTGAGTACTGACAGTCAAGTACAGATCTTTACCGAAGAAAGGTTGGATATCTGTATCCTTTTTACTATTAGCAGCTCTCAGAGCTTCTACGGAGGCACTTTCAATTCTAAATAATTCCCCGGCTCCTTCACAATCACTACTGGTGATCAACGGAGGAGAAGTTTTGGTGAAACTTTGCTGGTCGAAGAAACGAACAAGGGACAGTTCTAAAGCCGATCTAAATCTCAAAACAGATGACAAAGTAGTAGTCTTCCATCTCAAATTTGGAATAGTACGTAAAAATTGTAAACTATGTGACTTCTTTTGTAATGGATAATTCTCTGGGACTTGGCCTAAGATTCTCAACTTCTCAGATTCGGTCAGTTTCAACTCGAATTGTTGACCCTTTCCCTTCGATTCGACAAACAATCCTTCTAATTCGATAGAAACTCCGGTATTCAACTTCAGTCCCATATCTGGAGCGACTACACACATCAAAGATTGCAGTGTAGTCCCGTCGTTAAGATCGACAAACAGGATCTTCTTCTGGACTCTTACAGATTTGACCCATCCTTGAACTTTCAATGGTGAATTTGGAGCTGGAGGCTGTGAAAACACCTGTTTAAGGCATTTGGGAAGTCCTGTCGAGTATTGGCGTACACTAATTCTGAACATTTGAGATGATCTTTTTAGTATTGGCGTTTAAAATAGACGGTAAAGTGGTGACCGATGGTGGATTTCAGGGATTAGTGAACAATATGTGCAATATTTGTGGATTTCACTGATTGAGAGTGGATAATGAACTTATCTATGGCCTCTCCTGGTCCTTTATCTCTTGGAGTCGTTCTATTCACAACTGGGGTTTCTTCTCGATGAGCCCGAGGACTTTTGAAAAGTCTGTAGCACATTATGAATTTTCGTTGAGTCATACCGGGAGACAAAAAGGGAAAGAAAGGAAAGGCACTGAAGGTGGAAAGGGAAGGAAAAGGGAAGGGAAAAAAAGAGGGAAAAGAAACTGGAGGGAGGACCCACGGAGGAAGTGAAGAAACATATAGGGGGAACTATGAAGACCAATTAACCTCAATGATCATTAAATTGTGTAATCTCATTCCACTGAGTTACATAAAACCTAAATTAAAAAAGGACCAAACAATCAACTTCACCCACTAATAGATTAACCTCAGATTTAACTTACCATATTCCCCTAGAAGTTAGTTACTATTGATATAAATTATATAGGGGGATATTTAGAGGGGGAGGAAGCTATGGAAATATTTATTAGTATCACTTTACAGTGGAGACACTATAGAGATTGAGCAGCAGTGAGTCCGAACAGACCTCAATCTTACCATATTCCCACTCTTACCGCATTTCCACCCCCTCACTACACTCCTACCCTTCCCTCCTTTCAACTCTTGCTAACCCCTTGCTAGCCCCTTGCTAGCCCCTTGCTAGCCCCTCGCTCTCTCTTACCCCTTTTACAACTAACAAACAACAATAATTTTTTTTAACTATATACAATTTTAGATTTAATTTTAATTTTCTGCTCAGTCTTTAGGGGTTTTTGTGCCTTAAAGTATTTTGGGGGTGTTGAGTCATTGGTTGAAGAAATTGCCAGTGGCTGAAGCAAGGGGAATTCCTGTCCTTGTCCATGAAGATGTAGGTGGATGAGTACCTTCGTTTTCTTTGAAGTCTGGAGTATTTGGAGAATCTGAAGAATCTGGAGAATTTTCTTCCAATGGTGGACTTCTCTCTGGGATTTCAATCTGCACATAATAATCCTGAATTGGGGAATATCGCAGTTGCCATTCTAAGAACTCAACAAAGGGATCATAACCAGCAGCCGGGACGAATTTATCCACAACTGGAGGATTCCCGGAATTAACAGCAGAAGACTGGGACGAAGGTTCACTTGGAGTTCCCTCGGTTTGCATCAGTGGAGAGATAATTGTACTCTCCAGACTTGAAGAAGACCAGAACTTCTTCAAACGATAAGTAGTTGAAGATGGAGAAGTTAAACCGGATTTCAATTTAGAACGGAATGATGAGAACATCTTCCTGAAAGACATTGATGACGAAGGAGAAGGAATTCCAGCAGAAGCAAGACTGACATACCCGTCACGACGAAGTCCTTGGTCATCAGGCAAATACAGATCGTTCAAACAGTCAATTAAACTACCGTTGAACATTTGATTAAGATACTCCATACTTTCAGAATCAATAATAGGAGACCCAACAGCCAAAGTCTCCTCAGTTTCATTAAGAATTGGACTTTGACACACAGACACAACAGAAGGGACCACAGAAATAGCAGCAGAGAGCTCGGCTACAGAGATAACCGGAGCAGATTCGACAACAGGAGAACACTGCAACTTGGAAGCAACAACAGGTTCATCATTACCGTTGACCGAATCAGATTGGATAGCGCGGATGTTCTTTTTGAACCATCCAAACACTTTCAAGGTTTTGTGACCAGAGCCACTTTCACCACCAATTAACTTCCTGGAAACATGGCGGATGATAGATCTTTCAGATCTACCACTGACAATGAACTTGAAACTCTTAGAGAAATGCATGATAAACTTTCGCGGTAAGAATAAGATACAACTCTCGTAAATAGTTTCTAATAAAGGTACAAAAGAGGGAAAGAAAGAAATAAAAAAACACCCCCTTCCTTAAATATGGTGAGTTTGTGTAAATTCGAAAACTACAAGCATGTGATTCCTTACCCATTCATTTATGGATCTATATATAGTATGTACATGCTTAGTAAGATCTACCAAACATACAGTATTGAATAGCTGGCTTGTCACACTTGACACACTTTTGGTTAGGTTTCAATTCTGGTTGGTCGAATGGAATACATAACGATTTGGCACCCATACTTGGAGATTTTTCATCCACTTCTTCATCTTCTCCATCGTCTTTCTTAGCGGACGAGTCCTTGATGTCGTCTTCACAGTCTCCATCACCACACCATGGCAGTAAGATGACGTTCTTCTTGTTCAAAGTTGGTACAAAGTCCTTCCATTCTTCAACAACGACTCTGTGAGTGTCGAACTTCTCCTTAGCAGCATCGTACAAAGCCTGTTGCATTTCTTCCAGGATTTCTGGAACTCTGGTGGCAGCATCGGCAATTGGGACCTCGTATTTTTGTCCGTTATCACGACGAACAACGACGAATTGGTTCTTAGCCAAATCCTTTGGACCCAACTCAATTCTAAGTGGGATACCCTTCAACTCAGAATCACTGAATTTCCAACCTGGAGAGTAGTTGTCACGGAAATCGGTGGTGACTCTGACGTCGGCAGCAGTCAAAGTGGATTGAAGATCCTTACAAGCATCATAGATCAGTTTCTCTTGTTCAGAAGAGGTCTTGACAGTCAAACCAACAGGAATGATGACGACTTGATCTTGAGCAACTCTTGGAGGAATGACCAAACCCTTGTTATCGGAGTGGATCATAACCATAACACCAATAACTCTGGTAGACAAACCCCAAGAGTTTTGCCAAGCGAAAAGTTTAGGCTTATCAGCACCTTCTGGGTTCTCAACGGAGATGTTGAACATCTTGGAGAAGTTTTGACCCAAGAAATGAGATGTAGCACCTTGGATACCTCTACCAGTAGTTGGGATATAACCCTCACAAGTAGTGGTGAAAACACCACCGGCGAACTTCTCGTTCTCGGTCTTCTTACCCTTGATAACTGGGACAGCCAATAACTCTTCATAAACACCAGCGTACAAATCCAAGATTTGTAAAACTTCCTCTTGCAGTAACTCGGAAGTCAAGTGCAGAGTGTGACCTTCTTGCCATAAGAATTCTCTGGTTCTCAAGAATGGTTGAGGATGCTTGAACTCCCATCTAACGACCGAGTTCCATTGGTTCAACTTCAAAGGCAAATCACGATGAGATCTGATCCATTTGGCATAGTATGGATACATGACAGTCTCGGAAGTTGGTCTAATGGCAATTGGTTCTTCCAAATCAGAAGATCCAGCCTTAGTAACCCAAGCGACTTCTGGAGCGAAGCCTTCAATGTGGTCCTTTTCTCTCTCCAAAACCTTAGAAGAAACGAACATTGGGAAGTAAGAGTTCTTGACACCCAACTTCTTAATTCCAGCATCGAACCATTTTTGGATTTGTTCCCAAATGGCATAAGATGGAGGTCTTAAAATGTAACAACCAGAGACGTCATAGTAGTCCAACATCTCACCTTTGGTCAAGATCTGAGAGTACCAACCCGGGAAGTCCAAGTCCTTATCTACGGTGATACCGATCAACTTGGCGTCGTCCAATTTAGCGGAAGAAGAGGCCGCTTGAGGAGCAGCCAGTTTCTTAGCTGGAGCAGCTGGAGCAGAAGCAACAGCGGTGAAATCAACTGGAATGATCTCAATACCAGTGGATTCCAAAAAGGCGACTAAATCTTTCAGAGAAAGAGCAGCTTTAGAAGATTCGGTAGACAAGACCAAAGAACCCTCAGTGGCCTTGATTTGTTCGTCCAAAAGAATCTTGATCTTACCCAGATGAGAAGCGTTCAAGCTGGCGACGGAGAATTCCTTAGGAGAGGTGGCGAAGAATTGTTGAACCAAGTCCTCATTAGCCAAACGAGGTTCCTTAACACTGGCCAGTTTGGCAATAGCTCCACCTGGAGTCTGAGTAGCGCTTAAAGCGACGACGACGACTGGGACTGGAGTAGCGGTCTTAGCAGTCTTTGGTTTGAAGACCAAGGTCTTAACAGCGGCGGCGCTGCTGTCCTCTGGGACCACGGCCAACGACAACAGAGCAAGCGAGGCTTCTAATGACATTATTTAGGAGATAATTGGGATGGGTTGGATGGGATGGAGATGGTGAAGGTTGTAAAATTTTTCTGCGGGAGTAAAACCAGAGGGAAAAGCTGAGGGAAAATCAGAGGGAAATTGTGAGGAAAAGCTGAGAAAGAGAGGGAAATTGTGAAGGAAAACCAAACCAACCGTAAGGAAAAAGATAAAACGTAACGATGGGGAGGAATGGAAGATGGGCAGAGAATTAGATAGGGGTAAATGAGTGTAAGTAAAGGGAAGGGGGAAGGGAAGTAGGGAGTAGGTGGTGGTGGTGGGGGTGGAATGAGAGAGATCAATTCTTACAAGGACAATGGCTAGGGATATAGAAAGACCAGACTGACATGACATATAGGACTGCTATACCTACTACACTACACATACACCTACTACACCTACTACACTACACTACCTTCAACTACAAAAGTTACTGTAATTTTCATTAATCCATCCCATCTTTTCTTACGGCTAGCTAACACATCGCTAAATCTGATCTATCAGTGTGTTTTCCTTTATTGTTCCGTTCGGTTTGTGCGCTTAACGTTATAATTAGTCTTATTTACACGACCTGATTAGATTGTTTCTCTGCGCTTTAGAAAAGGGCAAGGGCATAAGACGTACGGCTCATCTCTAATGAGTCATTGGGGTTCTAATATTATAGGATGGGATTAGATTTGGATATTCGCAGTCAAATATCTAAGTCAGTCAGTGTTAACATAGGTATCTACTCAATCTTCTCCACTGCCCCTTTTCCCCTTCCTCTCATACTCCCCACTCCCTCCCTCTCCCTCTCCTTCCCTCTCCCTCTCCTTCCCTACCCCTCCCCCTCCAATTTCCTGCCCTTTTCTCCTTCCCTTTTCTTCCCAATCTTGCCCTCCCACAAAAAAATTTTCAACTTCGTTGACTCACCGCGCTACCTTGACAATTTCTACCCGATAATTCGCCCACTATAAATACACACCCATCCCAAACCTACATTCCGTAAATTACAAAAACCATAAAATGGCTGTTTACGTACACGAGAAGACAGGGGTAGACGCCCCAGAACAAAAGGGTACCCAAGAGAGCCCATACCAATCGGCTGCTTACGCTTTATACGTTCAAGCCGACGCCGATAAGATCTTCGTCTGGAAGGAAGATGAAGAGACCAAAGATTTCGTTGAAATTTCCGCCTCCGCTTTGAAGAAAGCTAAGAAAGGAGCTGAAGGTTTGAAAAAGAAACTGGAAAAGGCCAAGATCGCCCTGGAACAACTGAAACTGAAAGAGTTAGAAGACACTGAAAAGAAACTCGCTGCTATGCAAATCAAGATCGTCGAAGACGAGTCTTTGCCAGCTGCTAAGAAGATCAAGATTGGATCTGTCACCGACAACATCGACCTGAGATGCTTAGTAAGAGGTTGGATTCACCGTTTACGTGCTCAAAAAGGTTTGGTATTCATTGTTTTAAGAGATGGTTCCGGGTTCTTGCAATGTGTTTTGCAAGGAGACCTTGCTAACCTGTACCAAACCTCCCAATTGACTGTAGAATCGACTGTTATGATCAAAGGTACCGTAAAGAAGTTACCAGAAGGTAAGACTGCCCCAGGTGGAGTCGAATTTGTTGCCGATTACTATGAAATTGTAGGCTTGGCCCCAGGTGGATCCGAGTCTTTCACTCAAAAGATCCAAGAAGACACCGACCCAAGTATTTTATTGGACCAACGTCACTTGGCTTTACGTGGTGAGACTTTGAGTGCTGTTATGAAGGTAAGAGCTGCTTTGTTGCTGTCTTTCAGAAGAGTCTTTGCCGAGGAAACTCTTACCGAAGTTACTCCTCCTTGTATGGTTCAAACTCAAGTCGAAGGTGGATCCACATTGTTCAAATTGGACTACTACGGTGAGGAGCTGTACTTGACTCAAAGTTCTCAACTTTACTTGGAGACCTGTTTGGCCTCCTTAGGTGATGTCTACTGTATTCAAGAATCTTTCAGAGCCGAGAAGTCCCACACAAGAAGACATTTATCCGAGTACACACACATCGAGCTGGAGTTGGCTTTCTTGGACTTTGAAGAGTTCTTACAACATATCGAGAGAGTCATCACCAAGTCTGTCAAGTATGTTCTTGAAGACCCAGTTGCTGGCCCATTGGTCAAGCAATTGAACCCAGACTTTGTCGCCCCTGCATTGCCTTTCAAGAGAATGGAGTACATTCATCTGTTAGATTGGTTGAACGAGCACGGTATTCCAAACGAAGATGGTGAACCTTTCAAGTTTGGTGATGATATTGCCGAGGCTGCCGAGAGAAAGATGACCGATACCATTGGTGTCCCAATATTATTGACCAGATTCCCATTGGAAATCAAGTCTTTCTACATGAAGAGATGTGCTGACGATCCAAGAGTCACCGAGAGTGTGGATGTTTTGATGCCAAACGTCGGTGAAGTTACTGGTGGTTCTATGAGAATTGAGTCCCTTGAGGAGTTGACTGCCGGTTTCAAGAGAGAAGGTATCGACCCAGCTTCTTACTACTGGTACATTGACCAACGTAAGTATGGTTCTTGTCCTCATGGTGGTTACGGGTTAGGTACTGAACGTATTTTGGCCTGGTTGTGTGATAGATTCACTGTTAGAGAGTGTTCCTTGTATCCTAGATTCACTGGTAGATGTAAGCCATGATTTATAGCTAATAATTTAAGGTGATTAAGTGTAGATGAGTAAGTGGATTTTAAATAAGTAAAAGATGGGCAGTGGGAGTGTGGTCGTGTACTGATATCAAAATTCCAAATGAGGTAATAGATTAAGTGGTCAGACAAAAGTAGTGTATGTAGGGATAAAACCTCAATCAGGTAATATTACATCCAAGGTGATAGTATGGTAGATACGTAGGATGAGTTGGTGAGTCATATTTGTAGATAAAGATTCATAGTCCTATCAGTGATACGATATACACATCCAGTCCACAACACTTATACCTCTCAAAGCCTCCTATCCCCCGACTCATCTTCCTTATCGCTGCTCTCTATGAACGGAACCGCGCTTACTGCCCTCCGAATTACCCTTTTAGGCGAACTATGAGAAAAATTTTTCATCAAAATGAGTAATCGATTCATATAAATATTGGAGTAATTGGATACATTAGATTATTTAGAATTGATCATTGAGAAGAATGAGTGGTAAAAAAGCTGAACTGAGATTGTGGGGTGGCCGTTTCACCGGAGCAAGTGATCCTTTGATGGACCTTTACAATGCCTCTTTACCTTACGATAAGAGAATGTACGATGCCGACTTGACAGGTACTAAAGTATACACTGAAGGTTTGGAGAAGTTGGGATTGCTTACCAAGGAGGAACTTTCAGAGGTTCACCGTGGTTTGGAAGTCATCAGAGAGGAATGGAAGCTGGGTACTTTCGAAGAGAAACCTGCTGATGAAGATATTCATACTCTGAATGAAAGAAGATTAGGAGAGATCATCGGCAAGCATATTGCTGGTAAAGTTCATACTGGTAGATCCAGAAATGACCAGGTTGCTACTGATATGAGAATTTATGTTCGTGAGGAATTGACTAAATTATCTCAATTCTTGAAAGACTTGATTTTGATCATTGTCAAGCGTGCCGAAACTGAGATGGATGTCTTAATGCCAGGTTATACCCATTTACAAAGACTGCAACCTATCAGATGGTCTCATTGGTTGAGTATGTATCTGACTTACTTCACCGAGGACTACGATAGATTACAACAAGTCAGAGCCAGATTGAACAAATCCCCATTGGGATGTGGTGCTCTTGCTGGTCATCCTTACGGAATCGATAGAGAACATCTTCTGCAAGGATTGGGATTCGAAGGTATCATTGGAAACTCTCTTGTTGCTGTCAGTGACCGTGACTTTGTCGTTGAAGTCATGTTCTGGTCTACTTTGTTCATGAACCACATCTCCAGATTCTCTGAGGATTTGATTTTGTACTCTACTCTGGAGTTTGGATTCATTCAATTGGCCGACCTGTATTCTACCGGCTCCTCTTTAATGCCACAAAAGAAGAATCTGGATTCTTTGGAGTTGTTAAGAGGTAAGAGTGGTAGAGTTTTCGGTTCTCTTTCTGGATTTTTGATGTCTTTGAAGGGTATTCCTTCTTCTTACGACAAGGATTTACAAGAGGACAAAGAGCCATTATTTGACTCCTTGACTACTGTTGAACATTCCATCTTGATTGCCTCTGGTGTCATCTCCACATTGAAAATCAACAAGGAGAAGATGGAGCTGGCTTTAACTATGGATATGTTGCTGACCGATTTGGCCGATTATTTAGTTAGAAAAGGTGTTCCATTCAGAGAAACTCATCATATTTCTGGTGAGTGTGTCAGAGTTGCTGAGGAATTGAAATTGTCCGGTATCGATAAATTGTCCTTGCTGCAATTCCAAGAAATCGATTCTAGATTCTTGGAAGATGTCAAGGATGTATTTGACTTTGAGGTCAGTGTCGAAAGAAGAGATGCCATTGGAGGTACTCTGAAATCTGCAGTTTTGTTGCAATTGTCGAGTATTAAGAAGGCTCTTGAGTAGTATAGGGAAGTAATAAATAAGAAACAAGTATTAGTGGATCAATGTAGGAAGGGGGTGAATGTAGTGAATAATTTGGATTATGGTGTTTCCGTTTTAGGAAATTTGTTGTTGGAAAGTTATTCTGCCTACCCTCTGCCTGCGCTCCGCCAATTCTCCACCTATTCCCCGCTCAGTTTAGCCCTACCAATCCGCGCACTTTTCAGGCTACGCGCGTTTTCTCGTAGGCTTTCGCAGTTTTTCCAGTCTGTGCACTGTCCGCCCATCTCCACCCAGTGTCCGCCCATTTTCCACCGGCTCTGCGCACTTTTCCCCTGAGCCCCTCCCGCGCACTTTCTCATCCTTCCTTTGTTTACATTTACAAGATCAATCACATCGAACTGTCTCCACCCCAGAAGTCTCCACTCCACCAGTTTGCACCTCCATCCACTCATCTAGATGAACGAATCGAACTGGGACGACGATTTCGATGAGAATTTCGACCTGGTCTTAAGAACCAGCGTATCTCTGAACACCAACAATCGTTTCTATAATAAAAGTCCACTCAAACAAGATCATTATGAGGATGAATTCGAGGAAATGAGACCAACAATCACCAAAAAGAAATCCACAAGGTTCTCTACTCAATCTCCACAAAGAATAAAGCCATCTCAATCCAGACATCAACTTGCATCTCGTCTGCAAAGCGTCACTTCATCGACGGATCTAAGTGAATTCACCGATAACGATGACGATTTCATTGAGGGGATAGAATTTGGAGATAATGAGGATGAAATTGATTTGATCAGACAATATGAAATCCAGAAGGAGAGGGCTTTAAAGCTGGCTCAACAAGAATATGAGAACCTGATGAGGTTCAACTCTTTATTACAGCATAGGAAACTGATGAGTACTCAAAATTTGTCACGATATGTGAGCTCTGGAATCAATGAGATGCCATTCACCGAAGAAATTGATGAAGAAGACGATTTTATGGATGGCTTTGAAGAAGATCCTTTCAGAATTAGTACATTTCAACGTGCTATCCAAAGACAGAAATCATTTTCTCGAAGTAATTCCAAACATCAGCTTCGAAGCAAGCTGTCAATGCCCATCATTGGAGGTTCAAATAACCCAAGAAGAAATTTGAAGCATAGTGTGTCTACTTATTTTGATCATAAACTGCCATTAGTTCAGCCAGCCGATTATTATAAACAGAGCTTGAATCTGCTCGGTGACGGATACAAAGTACGAACATATGATGGATTCGATACTTTACGAGGTACCAAGAAGTTCGATTATGAACAACAGGACAAGAAGTCGATCAAAAAGTTGATCAATTTACTGAGTTATGCCGAAACTAATAAGAAAAGGAAACAAAAACAGAATGGAAGAGGAAATATTGGGCTTATTAAGCAACTCAGCAGTGCAAATGCGGAGAAATATGACAACAGTGGGATGAAATATAACCCTAGAACCTATAGATGGGAGGGGAACGATCTGGATCTTAGTGTGTTTGATGAGCAGCAACAGCCTGGATCACGTGGCCAATATCCATCTCAGCAATCCTTACAGACGATCACCAGAGAACTGACGGATCCAAAGTATCAAATCGTAGGCGATATGGTGTTTAGTCCTGAGAAGATGAGCTGGGTTAAGTTGAAGGGTAAGAAAGGAGATGAGGAAGACATCGAAGAAGAGGATGATCCATTTGCCGGACTTGAAGATTTGAGAATCGACGAAGACGAAGAAGAAATGAGATTGAGATCCAGATCTGGTCAACAACTCCGTCAACATAAGCAACAAAGACCAACTAGACGTGGTGTAAGTTCGACATCGACGATGAGAACGTTATCGTCGTCCTTGAATAAACGTGGATTGGCCAACATCAATGAAGGGGAAGATGAGACTGAGGACGAGACCGAAGATGAGGATGTGTTTGCATTGAGTAGTGAGATGATCCTGAGATTCAAGCATGAGGAGATGAAATGGAATAAGAAGGTGAAGAATTGGTTCCAACCAGATGAAGAGTATGACCATGAGTATCTGTATGAGATTAGACGGATGGTAGCGGATAATGTGTAATGAATAAATGTATCATAAGAAGTTTCAAGTAATGAAAAGCGTCAAGATGAAAAGCACTCACTAAATAATGGAGGAGAACCAGGAGGATGGCGGACCAACAGGAGAACTGGAAAGGGAAAGGTAACCGAAAGGGTTCTCACTGTATATAAAAGGGATAAAGGGGAAATGGTGGAAAAATAAAGGGAAGCAGGAAGAAAAAGGAATGTAAAGGGGTGACAGGAAGAGGGCACCGGAAGAAGACACACGTAAAGGGGTAATAGTAGATCGCACAAGGTGTCAGATGGATGAGAGGATGTCCGGGAACGGATGAGTGGAGAGACTGAGCGAGAGATAGTGATGACAAATTGGCCTCTGTGCCAGGCTGCTCTTTATCAGGTGCCGCTTTATCAGACTCCCCTCTATCGGGCACCCCTTTAGTTAACTTCCCCTCTTTAGCTTCCCCTCCATTAGTTAGTCTTTTGTGAGCTTAATGATTAGTGTTCTTCCCCGCTGTAAGCTTACTAATTTTACCTTCCCCTCATCACATGCGACTAAACTCAACTGTAACCCCCTTTAAAATCCCCCTTTACAGCTCCCCCTTTACAGCTCCCCCTTTACAGCTCCCCCTTTAAAATTCCCCTATAAAATCCCTTCCTAACCCCCTTTTTCCTTCTGATTTTCCCTCTTCTCTTACGTCAACGCGCATGGTGTAACGATGTAAACCCCTTATCGCGCGGGACAAAGTTGCCTCGCGAAAATTTTTCCTTAATGACGTGGAATTAGTTAAGAGAAGTTAGTGAAGAACAAGTTAGTGAAGTTAGTGAAGTTGCTCAAAAATGTCATTAGTTTCAAACCGTCACTTCAAGATCATCATCGCTTCGGTGGTGATCTTTGTTGTTTTCGTCTTCATGTTAAGTCAACCTTCGAGTATTTCCAGCTCGATTTCAAGACCTTCCAAGTTGGAGAGCGCTCCTGATGTGAGTGTCCCACAAGCCGTCCCAGTATCGGACAAGGCACCATACTCAAAGACTGGAGACTCAGGTAAGGCTATGGGAGGTAGCACTGGAGCCAAGTCACCAGCTGGTGCTGCTGGTTCTACCGATTCTGATGACGTTGCTCCTATTAAGGGAGGATCTGCCGCCGGATCTGGATCTGGTGCCGCTGCTGGTAAACCAAAGGATATTCAAGCTAATAAGGACAAATCTGAGTCATCTGAGGCTCTGAAAAATAAGCTGCCAGCAAAGAGTAATGCTGATACTGAACTGGATGAATTCTTTGGTGATTCTTCCAAATCTTCTGCCTCTAAGTCTTCTTCCTCCAACATCGCTGCTGATTGTAAAGACAAAGTCCAATATGTTATCATGATCGATGCTGGTTCTACTGGTTCAAGAATCCATGTCTACTCGTTTGACATGTGCCAATCTCCTCCTCTGTTACTTAAAGAGGAATTCAAGATGTTGAATCCAGGATTATCCTCATTTGATACCGATACTGTTGGTGCTGCTAAATCTTTAGACCCATTATTGGAATTGGCCGTTGAATCGATCCCAGAATCGCAAAGATCTTGTACTCCTGTCGCTGTTAAGGCCACTGCTGGTTTGAGATTGTTAGGTGACGAAAAATCAGGTCTGATTTTGAAAGAAGTCAGAAGACATTTGGAAGAAGATTATCCATTTGCTGTAGTTGAAGGTGATGGTATTTCTATTATGGGAGGTGGAGATGAAGGTGTCTTCGCTTGGATTACTGCTAACTATTTGTTGGGTAACATTGGAGCCAATGAGAAGAGATCTACTGCTGCTGTTTTCGATTTGGGTGGAGGTTCTACTCAGATTGTTTTCGAGCCAAATAGCGATGCTAAAATGATCGAAGGTGAACACAAGTACGCCATCAACTTTGGTGAACATGAGTATAACTTATACCAGTACTCTCATTTAGGTTATGGTTTAATGGAGGGAAGAAATAAGGTTCATGCTAAGGTTTTGGAACTGCAATTGAAGTCTAATACTGAATTGAAACCAGTAAGTGAACTGGAGCTGAAGGAAGCTAAGCTGACTGTCACCTTAGTGCATCCTTGTTTGCCACCAGGAACTAGTGTCGAAAACGTCAAGGTTAAGATGGAGGATAAGACTACTTACGTTGTTAATTTCAAGTCTTCAGCCGGAGCTGAAGAAGATGCTCTTGGATCAGGATCTCAATGTCGTTTCATCACCGATGCTGTTTTGAATAAGGAGAAAGAATGTTCTTCAGGTTCTTGTTCGTTCAACGGTATTTACCAACCTTCATTATTACATCAATTCGACACTAATGCCGATATGTTCATTTTCTCCTACTTCTACGACAGAATTAACCCATTAGGAATGCCAAACTCATTCACTTTAGAAGAATTCAGAGACTTGACCAAATTAGTATGTTCAGGATCCAAATTCTGGACTCAATATTTGATCCAAGAAACCTCAGTTGAAAAATTGAAACAAGAACCTCAATGGTGTTTGGATATGTCATTCCAATTCTCACTTTTGCACACTGGATATGATATTCCTTTGGCTAGAGAGTTGAAGACTGCTAAGACTATCAACAACAATGAATTAGGATGGTGTCTTGGAGCTTCATTGCCATTATTGGATTCTACATCTGGTAACTGGAAATGTAAGGTTAAAGATGTTACACCAAAATAGGTAGTTTATGTAGGTAATATATTTGTACAAGTGAGTGTAGAAAAGTAGACAGTGAATGTTACTATGAGTCTAACTTTGATCACTTCGATTTTAAACACACTTCAATTGGATCTGCATCTACTCTATATCTCATCGTCGGCTAAAATTCCGGATTAGTGGTCGTGCATTAATTCCCAATTATTTCCCACCCTTTCTCTGTATAATTAGTCGTGTATAATAACCCAACCTTCCCAAAACGTGCTATTGCGATTCTGGCAAATTGACCAGTCGATGATGATTGGAGTTATCGGGTCACTCTTCATACCAATTGAAAGCGTATTATACCTCCAGAGAAACTCCATTGAGTAGGCATTGTCGGAATGAGTTACTATCGAGGTGAAAAACCACCGGGAGTTATTATCAATGAGGGCTTAATAGGTGGGGGCACCATTGATGGGGCCATTGAAGGAGCCGTTGAAAATAGTGTTAAAGAGTACATGTTTGAAGCACCAGAGATGTCTCCGTCACCGTCTGATATCCCGGTGATGATCGAACCAGTGTTACATAGTAGTTTACAACGAAGAAACGAGAGTGAAGACGAAGATGATATGATGGGGTTGAGGGCCGGCTCAAGGGCGGGATCAGAGACAGGATCAGCAACAGGGTCCAGGTCTGTGTCAGGATCCAGGTCGGTAACGGGATCAAGAGTAGGATCTGCATCAGGATATGGGTCGGGTGCCAGCTCTGTATCACTGCCTGGCACACTGTCGGGCACCCACCTCAAAAAACCAGACAACTTTAGACATTATCTTCTTAAGAAACTCGACGCCGAAGGTGCTACAGAGGGGGTCAAAGAAGATGGATCCTCCGAATTCTTACAGTCTTTATCGAGTGATAACTTGAAAAGTGTGAAATCTCATGCTCAATTGGCCAAGACCGCCCAAGGTGTACGGATTTTGCTGAAAAATTTAAGTAAACTGACGATCAAATTACAAATGAAATCTGTGATGATCGTGACGAAGGCTAGAGATAACAGTTTGATTTACTTAACACGAGAATTGGCTGGTTGGTTGCTTAAGAAAGAGCATATTGATGTGTATGTGGACTATCATTTGGAACATTCCAAGAGATTCGATGCTTCTGGATTAGTAAAAGACTGTGGAGTTGGGGCTGTAGACCACTTGAAATATTGGACTAAAGAGCTCATTCTGAGGGATCCAGATGTGTTTGATTTCGTCTTAACTTTGGGTGGTGATGGTACTGTGTTGTATGTGTCGACATTATTCCAAAAAGTGGTCCCACCAGTGATGTCATTCTCTTTAGGGTCACTTGGATTTTTGACTAATTTCGAATTTGAAAATTTCCGTCTGTTGCTCGATCAAGTATTGAGAAAAGGTGTTAAGACCAATCTTCGGATGAGATTGACATGTCGTGTGTTTAAACTGAGAGGAGAGTTTGTTTGTGAACAACAAGTATTGAATGAGATTGTCATCGATAGGGGTCCTTCACCTTGGGTTTCTATGTTGGAATTGTACGGGGATGGCTCATTGTTGACGGTAGCTCAACTGGATGGGTTAATTTTACTGACTCCAACAGGTTCGACTCTGTATTCGTTATCAGCTGGAGGATCTTTAGTTCATCCTGGAGTTTCGGCTATTTCCGTGACCCCAATTTGTCCTCATACTCTTTCTTTTAGACCTATTTTATTGCCTGATTCTATGACACTTACAGTGAAGGTTCCATTGAGAAGTCGGTCCAATCTGTGGTGTTCATTTGATGGTAGGTCGAGGATTGAGTTACAGAAGGGAGATTATGTGACGGTGCTGCTGTCTCTGTTCCCATTCCCGACTGTCAGAACCTCGAGAACCGAATTTATCGACTCTGTCAGTAGGATTCTTAACTGGAATGTTAGAGAGGAGCAGAAATCGTTTGTTCATTTGTTGAGCGATAAGAATAAGCAGATGTTCCATCGGTACAATTCTGAGAGTACGGCGAAGAGACCACTATACAGGTCTAATCGGACAGGAATATTCCATATCCCAACCGATCTGAGTAGTACAGCAGTTTCTACGCCGGGAGAAGAGGGAGAGGGAGATGAAGGAGATGATGAAGCAGATGATTTTGATGTTGGTGATACAAATTCCATAGACTCTTTAGATTATCATCAACTGTATTTTGACGATAATGAGAATTTCAATTGTGAGAATAAGCAGAGAGCCGAGAATGATACGTTTGATATTGATTATTCTGAGGAAGAGAGCGAGAAAGGTAGTGCAGATAGTGCTAATTGTGGGGAAAATCCCGGGGCATTGAGAGAGCCGGTCAAGGGGCCATCGAAGGAATCATCCAAGGAGCCACTCAAGGACCCTCTTGCCGATAGTTCACCATCGACCCCAGCGTTTGAGAAAGATCTAGGATTACTTGATCAAATTAGAGCTCATAAGAATGGTGGGCTGAATTAATGTGGGGGAGATAAGGTGGGAACTACGAGTGGGGCACTACAAGTGGACACTGAGTAATTGAAATAATAAATGATGATATGATTAAGAGGTAGTAAGGGGTAGTTCTCAAGTGTTAGTGAGTAGTAATATGTAGAGGGGGAGTGGTTAATGTATAGTTTAATGTAACCACATTAAACTATAGTAAATAGTCGTGTATTTCCTCCCAATTACGTACCTGTTTAGTCGTGAAAAATTAACAAATATTTCTGGTGTGTTTGTGCGTGTGTGTGATGGTCGTGCACAACCACCAAATCTCCCACCTAGGTAAGTCATGCACCAAAACTGTGCCATGCCTTCCTAAGCATTTTATCACCAATTAATCATCTCAATTAGTTTAATTAATGGATGATCCGGAAGTTGTCAATCAGTAATTCATCGGAAAGTTTGGACGGAGATCGTAAATTGAGTCCCGCAATTGACCATTGATCGAGCCGAATTGATTGAGAAGTGATGTCTGAATTTACATCAGAAGCCGTCAAGGCGCCACTGGAGATGGATGTGGAGATGGGATCGCCATTGGAGATATCGTCTGGGGTTAGTTCCAATGCGAGTCAGAGCAGTGGTACGAGTGTCAGCAATGTGATTGATGCCTCAAACCCGGCGCTCATGAAGGACAGGTACCTTCCTAAGATCCCTGATGATTACGAGGCAGAAGATGAAGGTTATTTTACGTGGGAGATTTCTAATTGGAAAGAGTTTACTGAACCGAAAGTGGCTGGACCGCGATTTTCAGTTGGAGGGTTTGAATGGAATCTTCTTTTGTTTCCGAAGGGGAATGGGGGTAGTCATCTTTCTGTGTATCTTGAGCCGCATCCGCCTGTTAAAGGGGGTGGCAATGGGGCCACCGCCAATGGAGCAACTGCCAATGGAATCAGCGCGGATGGCGCCGATGGAATAAACGCGGTTGGAGTTACCGCCAATGGCGCTGAATTGATTGATCTCAGTGAGGACAAGGAAAATATTGGCGAGGGCAAATTGCGCGGTTTGCCCAAGGGGGATTTGCCCCTGGACACACTGGACACGCTGCTGGGCACATTGGAAACCCTGGAAGCCCTGGACACCCCAGATTGGCATATCTGTGCTCAATTCGTCATCGATATCTGGAACCCCAAGCACCCAGAAACTCATAAACATAACGTATCACAGCATAGATTCACCTCAGATGAAAGTGATTGGGGGTTTAGTTCACTCATAGAATTGAACGCCTTGACTTCGGCCACTAGAACTTATCGTACTCCGTTCTTAAATGACGGAAAAGTCAATATCACGTGCTACATCCGTACTATTAAAGATTACACCGGGGTATTATGGCATAATTTCCTTAACTATGACTCTAAGAAAGAGACTGGTTTTGTTGGGATCAATAATCAGGGAGCCACATGTTATTTGAATAGTTTATTGCAGAGTTATTATTTCACTAAGTTATTTAGGAATAAGGTTTATTTGATTCCTACGGAGGATGAGATGGTGCGGGCCGATACTGCTGTCAGTGGTGGAGCCACTGGTAGTGGAAATGGTGCTATAGGAGGAGTCAATGGAGTGACTGGAACTACTGGTTCTCTGACAACTGGATCCACCAGTGACAGTGTTTTGATAGCACCAGAAATCAAAAGTGTCTCTCTCGCTCTTCAACGTCTTTTCTATCGTCTTCAGACCTCTCAAGATGCCATTGAAACCAACGAACTCACTCTGTCGTTCGGTTGGGATTCCTCAGAACTGTTCACTCAACACGATGTTCAAGAAATGAACCGTATCTTGATGGACAGATTGGAAAATAAAATGAAAGGAACCAACATTGAAGGCTGCCTTTCAGATATCTTTGTGGGAAAAATGAAGAGTTTCATCAGATGTATCAACGTAGACTACGAAAGCAGTCGGACAGAAGATTTCTGGGATATCCAGTTGAATGTCAAGGGTTTGACAGACTTACAGCTGTCATTTGCCAACTATATCGAGTTGGAAACATTATCCGGAGAGAATCAGTACGACGCTTCTGGATTTGGATTACAAGATCTGGAGAAAGGGGTCGTCTTTGAGTCGTTCCCACCAGTTTTACATTTGCAATTGAAGAGATTCGAGTATGACTTCAATTATGATCTGTTAGTGAAGGTGAATGATCGTCATGAGTTTGGAAAGTCCATCGACTTGGCTCCGTACCTTGATAAATCTGTACAAATGGACGGAGAAGACTACACTTACGATCTTCATGGTGTTCTTGTTCATTCTGGAGATATTTCGGCTGGTCATTATTATGCTTTGATTAAACCGTCCACTAAAGAAGAATGGTTCCGTTTCGATGACGACAGAGTCTGGAGAGTGACTCCAAACGGAGTCTTTGAGGAGAATTTCGGATGTGATCGTAAAACTGAAGCAGAAATACGTTCAATGACAAGAGCTGAGCAAATGAATTATCAAAATAGACGCCATACTTCTCTGTATATGCTTGTTTATATTAGAAGAAGTAAGTTGCACGAGATTTTGGATGACGAGGTTGAGATTCCAAGGCATATTCCAGCCCAAGTTGATCTGGAAGAAGAAGCTTTAGCCCGTGAACGTCAAGAACGTGAAGAAATGCATCTTTATTCCAGCTTCAAAGTGATCACAACTGGTACTTTCCAACATTATCAAGGATTTGACATGGCTCCTGATGAGAGTAACAAGTTGTATTATGCTAATGATGTTTATGAGGATGAGTCTTATCCGGTTACGTTCAAGTTATTGAAGAATCTGAAACTGGGGGAGTTGTACAGGACAGTAGCAGGAATATTGGCGCTGGAGATTGAGTCAGAGACTGGACTGGAGGCTGGACAGGGCAACGAGGTTCCCCTCGACTCTTTCAGACTCTGGACTGTCACTACCCGTAAACATGGCACCCGTAGACCTGATATGCCAATTGATTTGGACATCTCTCAACTTGATGACGTCACTGTGGAAGATATCGTCGAGCAGGGTGCAAATGGCAGCAGTATTGGCAATGAAGTATGTGTTTTATACGTCGAAGAGAAGGCTAAGAACTTGAAATTTGTTTCTAAATGTTTGATCGAGCAAGCTGGAGCTGCGAGTGGGGCCCCTGCTTCTCAAGCTCTCTCTGTTCTCTCTTCTCAACCTGATATCACCTCCCAATCTCTCATTCCACATTTCTCTTCCACGGTGAGAGCCATCCCGACATCGAAATATCCTCATTCTTTCAGCGACGTTGACGTAGATTCAAGAGAGATTATGATCTTGTTGAAGTATTACGATTCTGAGAATCAGTGTCTTAGAGGAGTTACACATGCCATCGTTGCCAGGGATTCATATATCGGATCGTTGACTAAGTACGTTCAGGTGTTGATGAATTGGTCATTTGAGACTGAAGTTGAGATTTACGAGGAGGTTAAACCTACTTTGATTGAGAAGGTGGAGATGCAGGAAACGTTTGAGAGGGGGGAGTTTGTTAGTGGTGATATAGTTTGTTTCAGCAAAGTTCTGGCTACTGAAGCTGCGGCCGGGAATGAGACTACTGGGCACGAGCTTGGCGCCGGGCACGACCATCTCGAGTTCCCTTCCATCCCATCCTTCTACCGTTTCCTCAGACATCGTGTCCATCTCTCGCTCAAACCAGTCCAAAAATCTGTCCTGGAAAATGACGAATATGCTGATGCTGGTGAGACTGCTCAAACTGGAGAACATGTGATTGCCGGTCATGAGGCTTCAGAATTACCTTCCTTTGACCTTTGGGTAATCCTTTCAATCACATTCAAGGAACTCGCTGTCAAAGTTGGTCGTCGTATAGGTGTGGACCCGGCTTATATTCGTATTCTTGGAGTATACTCTAACGATTCAAGAGTCCCACTTCCATCTTCCAACCAGTTAGTGCAATTGTTATCTAAAAGTGTTCCTCAGTCGAGTCTCTTCAATTTTGAATATGAAATCTTGAGTATTCCTCTTGAAGAATTGGAGAATATGAAGCTGTTGAAGATTGGTTGGATGCCGGGAGGAGTTGTTCTGCACATGCAACGACACGAGATCTTGATCAAGAAGACAGGAACAGTACGTGATTTGATGGAGAAGTTACTGGCTAAGTTTAAGGTTGGAGATCCAGAGCTGGTGTTTGTTTATTTGCTGAACAGTGGAAGGATCAATATTGTATTGAATCCTGAGACGAGTATCCTGCCTATTGATCCTCAGAGATGGGAGATATATGGAGGGTATTATCCTGAGTTGTATCTGTTAATGAGTGGGGCTGTGCCAGGCACTGAGACTGGCGCAGATTCTGGTACACCAATTGACCCAGAATCAGCTGTCGCTACTATCAAGGCATCGGTGGATCCCTCATTGACATCTCTTTACCAGTTCCCTTCGGATTTGTCTGATTTCCGTACTACTTATGTCTTCCAGTTCTATAAAGATTTCCATCTGAGACATGGGACTCCATTTGTGTTCATCTTAATCAAAAATGAGCCATTTAAAGTAACTAGATTGAGATTACAACTGAGATTCGGCTTGGGATTGAAAGAGTTTGGAAAAGTTAAAGTTGCTATTTCTCCTCTGTATGGAGAATGGAAACCTAAGTATCTTGTTGATGAGGAAAGTGTTTTGTTTGATGTTATGGATGTTGAAGATCATTTAGCTTTGGATTTACCTGATAGAAGTGCGAGAAGGGGGTCGAATTTTGAGAGGCTGATTTTTATTAAGGATTGAACAGGGACGGGGTTAGCGTTGAGCTTGTCGGAGATTAGCATTGAGATTGCCAAGGATCAGTAATTCCGATAGCAATGAGCTGAGATACCTGCCCATATATCAACCCGAATACATTGAGTAGTCAATCATCACCTTTCCATAATTATTCCCATCACTTCTATCAGTTCATTTAATGAATTTATTGCAATTTTGTTTTTAATTTATACTTGTAGACCTTGTGGCAGCACTAATTTGCGCCCAATTTCAGCTAATGGTTTCCATTCTGGCCCTCCTTCAACCATATCCATCCTCCTAACCCCCATTTTTGTACTGCCAAATGTCTAAGCTCTTTTTAGTGTTATTTATTACCATTATTTTTATAGTAAGTAACTATGATTCTGTATGTTTCCGAATACTTCAACTGTCTTGTCTTTGAAACAGCTCTGTTTAACTTCTCTGCCCAACTCTTTTACCCAACTGCAGTCATTCATCCTGCCATGTTAGTGGTATCAAAGGGGGTGAAATGGTCGTGTAGTCTCAATCTTCCTTTTTAGGAAATGTAATTACTTTAGTGACTCGTTTCTTTAGTCGTGTACTCCCCAAAACCCCAATCAGGAATATTACGTAATCATACTACCAACATCATCAAGATGGAATTGATTAATTCACTATAAATGCTATTAAAATACTTTTTTACCCTCAGCCTTTGCCTTACGGATATCTGTACTACTCAATTTCCCCTCCCAGTTCTCATTTCCCCCGATGACTCCAATTGCAAACACTTCCAACGGGGCCATTCCCTTCTCAACACGAGTTTGGTTGACAATTTTACCCCCCAGCAGAGATTCTTTACTTAAGACCAACAGTTGGATGTCGGACACATGCAGAGTTGGTCCACAGACGTCATTGATTTGGTGGACTTGAATGTCGGAGAGTTTTGGGGCTACGAATTTGACAAATTCTTCAGCAATCTTTGCTCTTTCATTATAAGATTGCATGAATTCTTTGAATTTTTTATTGACAAGAAGCAGTTCGCCAGTGACACCTACGATGAGGGTTGATTTTGCAAGGAAGGAGGAGATTGAGAGGAGGATTTTGTGGCCATCATGGAGATGGTCGAAAGTTCCTCCACACAGGACAGTGTTGTAGGAGGATTCTGTCAGATGATGGAGAGAGCCTGAGGATCCAGAAGTTTGGGCTGCCTGGGGTGATTGTGGTGCTTGAAATGCTCCAGATCCAATCACTTCCGATGTAGTTGACCCTTCCTCCCCTCCAGATCCAACTAAAAATTTCAGTGGGCTACCAGGTCTACTTGGCTGAGCACTGGTCAGCTGACTATGAACAGCACTCTCACTGTGCTCATACCGATCAGAATGTCTCAATTCTGCAAGCATAGATACATGAGTATGACGATGAGATTGTTCAGAGGTCGAATCGAAACTGCTGAGTGAAATAAATGAGGTCTTTCGAGACGCTGGAGGGAAGAGATAAATGATTGGAATTGATTGGGGAAGTGCAAGAGAGTCGAGAAGCAGAAGGATGTTCTTGTTCTGCATTTGTTGGTTATTGATGAGGATGGCATCCCATGGGTATGATGGAGCTGCGGAGGATTCGGGAGCTCTAGAAGCTATTTGCTCGGCCCAATTGAAAAGCACCGTCGTCTCACAAACTTTTGGCTCTCCGAAACCCGAAATCACTTCAAGCTGGCGCCTGCTCATTTCATATGCTACCAGAAGAAACTCTTGGAGTTCTTCTGCATTCTGGAAGGCTCGAGTCGATAAAATATCGAGTTTCGATTCGGTTTCCACCAACAGCTGACCAATTAACGATTCAACTCCACGTTCTTCTGTATCCACTAAGAGGAGGGAATGATGGTGCATTGTAGGATGGTAAAAGATAGTATGAATGGGTGAGAAAATGGGCCTGTGAATAACTTATGATCACTTAGAATGATCTATGACTTTGTAATTGCGTTGAAAATTGGATTGGAGTCCGATATTTGCACCTTGTTGAGGTCAGATCAAACTTGGTTAGTGGCCAGAAGGTAGTTGATTTTGAAAGGATTGAAAATGGGCTAAAATTGGAGGTATTGGAGTGAAAAAAAGGTCAAAACGTTTCTTCCAGGGTCCAAAATCAGTCTATAGGTTTTATAACGTGTGTTCCACTACCTAAAGGTGAATTATTATGAACTGATTTAGTAGGTCTTCTTCTTTAATTAGAGACTGTGCCGCAATTTCTCCGGTTTTTATGTAGGTTTCCTAATTGGGACAATAATCCCGGGAAAGGTGGGGCCATCGGAGAGGTGGGGAGGGTTCAGATATAAGGGGGAGATCAGGATATGAGGATAGAGAGATACGGATGGATATACTGAGATGGAATGATCCAAACAGGGAGGCGTTAAGATGAAGCTCATACAGCAAGTGCTTGCTCAATCTCTCTGCTTATTATTTGTAGCTGGAATATAAAAAGCCCGGGCTCATTGCGCGGGTCCTTTAATGTGGGAACTTTTAGCGTGGATCTGGAAAAGTAACTCATTTCGTAAAATGCTATGTTTAGTTTCGTAAATTGCTAAATATATGAGTTAGTAAATTGCTCTGATTACAATTCGTATTATGCTCAGTAGTGTAAAAATCTTCATTTCCGCGGGTTAGTTAAGGTGGGTTTAAGATTTGATAGATGAAGGGTGAACTAACCAGGTAGTTGGAGGTTATTTCGAGAAATTGGGCTCAAAAAGGAAATTCCTGTGTTTCTGAGAGGGTTTAGGTTTGGCATCGTCGCGTTTTAAGTTCAAAATCCCAAAACTCATCCAGTTCAAGTGCCCCTTCACTGCAAAAATACTGAAAAATTGGAGATGACTGGGAAAGGTGGTCTGGATAATGGCAATATGAAGTCAAATCTGCCATCTTTGCTGCTTCAGAAGGCTAGAGATGAGATTAGGCGTTTAGAAAAGGCTGGGAAATATGTTGCTCCACTGAGAAAAGCCGAATTAAGACGGTTAGAACTGCTGGAAAATTCTGGAGGAGGCGATGACCAGTCAGAAGAGGACAGTCAAGACGCTGAAAAACAACATTCTGAATGGATAAAGCTTCAGAAAACCATCATTGGCCTCATAAATAAGGTCAACAGCGAAAATATCCGAGAAGTCATAGTGGAATTGTTCCGTATCAACGTCATTCGAGGTAAAGGTATATTGACCAGAGCTATAATGAAGGCGACGGCTGGAAAATCGTCGTATATTCCTGTATATCTGTCATTGGTGCTGGTTTTGAATAGTAAGGTGCCCGAGATAGGTGAATTATTGATCAAGAGGTTGTGTTTGGATTTCAGAAAGAACTTCAGAGCTGCTTTTGATTCTCCAAAACATGACGGAAATCTGTTGGCTGGAAATTCCCTGGTCGGAAGTTCTCTGGCCACTTCCCTTGTAGATACATGTCTCTTAATTCTGCATTTATGTAATCAGCAAGTACTGCATGAGATTGTAGCTCTCCAAATCATCCATGTCCTACTTGAGCTGCCCACCAATGACCGTAAAGTAGAAATATGTAGTGAAATAGTACTTCTGTCAGGCCAATTACTTGAAGAGGTGAGTCGTGAACTGATGAGGGGGATATTTGAAAGGTTGAGAGTACTCCTTCAAGAAGGTTTATCATCAGAAATTAAGCTCGATAGGACTCTTGTTAAGATCGAAAACCTCATCAGTTCTCGTCGGGTTGATTTTAAAGAGAATCCTCGGATACCTGACTCTGAGAATTTGGATCTTGTAGAAGAAGACGAACAAGTCACTCATATGATAAGTTTAGATGATGAGGATTTAGAAGATGAGGTTCTTGAGTATTTAGATAAGTTCGTATATGACGATAAATGGGAACAAAGAGAGTCTGAGTATGCTGAGATTAGAAAAGAAATTTTGGGCGATGAGGACGAGGAAGAGGAAGAGAGTGAGGACGGAGAGGAAGAAGATGAACCAGAGCAACCTCAAATCATTGATAAAACTCTGACAAACCTCGCTAATTTCCAGAAACTGACTTATCTCACAATCATGTCAAGTATGAACGCCGATGAGCTGGTCCATAAACTTCTTAAACTTAATCTTACTAATAAAGGTATGGATGGAGAACTCCTTGAGATGATAATTCGATCATGTTCACAAGAGAAGACGTATTCGAAGTATTATGGTCAAATTGGGGAGAAAATCGCATCGTTAAACCGTAATTGGTCAAGTCTTTTCCAAGAAACTTTTGTGAGGTATTTTACTGAGGAATGTCTGGTGTTAGAGACGAACCAACTACGTAATGTGCTGAAGTTTTGGGGTCATATGTTTAGTTCTGATAGGATGGGTTGGGAATGCTTGGAATGTGTAAAATTGACTGAGGAGGAGTCAACTCTGCTGTCTCGTATTTTCCTCAAATTCATGTTCCAGCAAATGGTGGAAGAAATGGGGGTTGAAATGTTGAAAGAGAGGTTGGGTGAGGAGTATATAATGGACTTTACAAATGGGATGATGCCGGTGAAGTTCATTGAGACTGAAGATTGTGATTTTGAGCTGTATCTTTCTCATCTTCGTTTCCTGATCAATTTCTTTACGCTGATTGGATTGGGGGTGTTGACCGAGGAGATGAGAGAAGTTTTAGTGGTTCGTGAAGAGGAAGAAGAAAGGGGGAGAGGTAGAGGCAGAGGCAGAGATGAGGATGAAAGAGATAGGTCATTCTCTCGTTCTGTATCTCCTGAAGAAGAAAGAGGACGAGTTAGAGATAGATCTGAGTCGTATTCTCGGTCTCGTTCAGCTTCGTATTCTCGGTCTAGATCAACCTCAAGAGATCTTAAACGACCACGGATATAAAAATAAGTATATAATGCCACGGAGAATTAAAAAAGTCTGATTAAGTCTTGTAGATAATAGAGATTTATGGAATGAAACAAGAGACTACTTGAAAAACAATTAAGGTTATGCACGTAATTTAGGACTCAGGGCCGAGTAACTCAACCTGCTGCTCTCTGCTGCTTCGTATGTTGCAGCATTCTGCCCTGAAATCCAAAGGTGAAAATTTTTCATTTTCTGCCTCTTGCAGCAGACGGGGGCAGATTTGCAGTAGAGCATGATTCCAGGGGATCGGGGAAGCGGATCCCTCACTCGAGGCTTATGGTCAAAGGCTCTATTGACACTACTAAGGCCATGGCTCAGTGTCTACCAATATACCCAAGCCCATTAAGATCCTTCTTTATTCTTTGTTCGCCGGATTTAAACTTTAAGGTTGGGCGTGCTGTCCCGATTTGGAAATCGAGATTCCTAATTGGGATACAACAACCGGCTTTTAAAAATTAAAGTTTTAAGCTACGAATTTCCCGATTCGGACAGTTTTGAGATCCGGCAAAAAATGAGAAATGATTCTGATCTTTCCAAGTCAAAAGCTACAACAGATTGTAATGGTATGATTTTAATTCACTTATAAAATGGTCAGTGAACCTAGTCCACAGACCTATTTGAAAAAAGTACTCGTTTGTAGAAAGTAAAATAATAAAATGTAGTTTCAAAAAAAAAAAAGCAAACATTTGACGAATCAAATGGTTGTTTTGGAGATCAGATCAGACCCATTTAAGAGTCAGACAAGATACCCCAGTACTTCTCGACACCGTATTGACCATCGGCCTTCCAGTAGTCGTTGAAAGCAGTGTAGACAATAGCATCGTTACCACAAGATTCCTTGATAGAAGCGATAGCAGCCTTTTGGTTAGACTTGGATGGGACGGCGACACCGTAGGTCTCACCTTGAGATGGCCAACCGGTCTCGGTGATGAAGACGTTCTTGTCACCGCTACAAGCGTTCCAGACTCTTTGGATTTGTTCAAGAACCCATTCACCAGCCTCATCGTAAGTGGTGTAACCGTCAAAGTAAGCGTGAGCGTTAACAGCCATGTAGTCAGAGATGGAACATAAACCTGGGTTGTTGATGACAGCAATGAAAGTGTCAACAGAGACGACACTACCGGTGTAACCAGCAGCAGTCAAGTAAGATCTACCGGACTCAACGTAAGAAGCAACTTGAGAAACAGTGGCCTCACCAGAGTTAACTAATTCGTTACCGATGGAAACAGTGTAAACATCGTCCCAAGAACCGTAAGATTCAATAGCAGAAGCCATGGTTTGGATACCGGACTCAATTTGGTCGACGTAGTAGATACCAAGGAACAATTTTTGGCCGTCCAGCTTAGCTTGCAAAACGTTAGCAACTTGGTTACAGTCGACACCGTATAATCTGATAACCTCGTAGTCGGACAATTGAGCCAAGTCTTCTTGGACGGCAGAAAGGTCCTTACAAGCACCAGAAGCGGTGTATGGAGAGTAAGTGATACCCTTGGCACCAGCACCGAAAGAACCAGAGTCGGAAGAGCTGGTGGAAGTAGCCTCGGAAGTGGCAATGGAGGTGGAGCTGATGGAAGTGGTAGCGGTCAAAGAGGTGGTGTCGGCAACTGGAGTGTCAACCTCGATGGCAGAAGTGGTGGTGGAGTAAGAGGTAGCTGGAGTTCCAACAGAGGAAGTAGAAGTTGGAGCGGCACCGGCTTGGTTACCGTAAACAGTGACCAAAGTGGTACGGGTGACAACGTGAACAGCTCTCTTCTCGTGTTGGTGGTGGACATGCTCGATTGGCGAGGCCAAGACGGCAGAGGCCATGGTCAGAGCAGCAACGATAGTCTTCAAGTTAAGTTGCATCTTAATAAACAATGAATGAACGGACTTGATGGGAATAGATTTTTATATGGTAAAATTGGGAATAACGAGTGAAGTTTGGTCTAGACGAAATAATATCACGAAATAGTTGAAACGAATTAACTATCTGGTATAAAGGAATGGACGATACTTATTTCAATGAACCAATAAATTTGTTGAGGAGTAGCAAATTGAGTTGATTTCCAAGGATATTCTTGGATATATAAACAAAAGTTGTTGTTGTTGGAGATTACAAGGGAAAAGGGCAAGAAAGTGGGAGATATGCGGGAGAAAGGGGCACGAGTGTGAAAATTTTTCGTAAGCGCAGAGGAATATGTGGGCAGATTGGGGTGGGAAACACATATTTTTTACAACACCATCGAAATATGTTTTTTTATGGGTGTGTTTCAGGTAAACAGATTTCCTGTTTAGGAAAGAAGCATACAACTTTATTACATTTTGTTTTCCCTGTTGAGTAAGAAATATACAGTTTGTGGCCAAGACTAAGTATGTGAGACGAATCAGTGGGTTGGGAGGACTTGGCGAGGGAATATTGACTGAAAGGAGGAGTGGGAGTATCCGAGGATTGAGGAGGAATTGGTAGTGAGGGAGAGATGAAAATTGGGATATGTGGATGGAGAGAGGTGGTGATCTAGAAGTTGTGAGCGGAGGGCAGTGAACAAGAGACACTGAACCAGAGACAGTGACAGTTAAGTAGGACTTTGAATCATCTTATACATTCTGTACAGCTAGAGTCTGTCTAATCTAGTTCACCTTCAATTAATTCTGATTATAGTGATGTCATCCCGTCATTCCCGATATTACCCCTATCTTCAAACATCTGCGTCAACTAAGCCCAACTTTAATGCTTGAGACGTCATATAAAATAAATCAAACCTACAATTGAATCAATTTATCTACTACAAAAACCCTCTTTCTTAAAGTCTAGACTACTTTTTTGCTTTCTTCTGCTTATACTGACATAATATATAGGTCTTCATCGTACCTAATACGTTGTATGTAGAGTAGTGTACTGTAGAGTACTGTGAAGTGTACTGTAAAGTACTGCGTAGTGTGCTGCAGCTCGCAATCGTTCTGCGCTCGTACCGTAATTTTTATGTGCCCACCCATATTTTTCCTACGCTTTAGTCCCGAGAAGCCCAATTATTCGACAAAGAGATCTGGAGGTGGCTCAGTACGGAATATGCCCCTGAGTCGGTGAGGCGATTTGGGACTGGGAACTGACGGGACCATTTTTAAGGTTAATTGCACTCAATCAGCAATTGGACCGTGTCACTGCTTCCCGCACCTGTCAAACCAATATCTGGAGTCAGACACTATTCTCCAAGTTGATCTGCTGTTTTGTTTGATCTTGAGTCTATGATTTGAGGATTTGCCTCATATGTTTTTCCCACTGTTTTTACTAGGTGCTTGTGTGTTTTGCCTCTATTTTCCCTGCTATTTTGTGTTTTCCCTACGTTTTTTGTGTTTTTTGTTTATATTTTCATCTCTTTGTTTCAGTCTTGTTTACTTTTTCTTATCCAGACTTTTTTCGTAGGGCCTGTTTTTCTCAGTCTCACTCAGCCTAAACAGATTTTATTACTGTGGATCAGACCGCAAGAGACTCGATTTCCGATTTTTAAATCGATGAATAAAGTTCTTCCTTAGTCACTGTAGCAATTTAAGGTTACATGTGCCGATTATTATTCTTGCTGTGATTAATTAAACTTATGATTCTATGCATTTGTTAGGTAGCCTCAATTTAGAGAAATATATAGTTTAGATCTGGGCTATTAAATGAATTACTTGGGTGTGGAATGCTTTATTGGAATTTATTGTGTTTCCATTGGTTCAGCTGATTCCACTGTCTCAACTCCTTAACCTCCTCCTCCCCTTCTCAGCCCTCTGTTACACTGTCTTCCTCTCTCTTGACCTGCCTACCCCTACCGTGTCTACCCTCTGTTAGCCTGACCTGTCCCACCTTAAAAGTATCCCTTTCTTACTATAAACAAATAACTCTTTATGGACGTTTGAGATTCACACGACCTTTTCCGTCTTCGCGTCAAATCAACTTTTTAAGTCTCATCTCAAGTCATATTGCCTCCTCATATCAAGCATATCCATGCCAAATCTCATCATATGAACAGCGATAGTAGTGTCATAGTACTTGGAAGCTCACCGGTTGTTGTCAGATCTTCATATGTAGTGCTTTCGGACGATGAAGAGGTGCGAAGAGACTCTAAAGAGAATGAGAATCTGAAGGAAACGCTGATAGAAGAGGTGAAAGATGGCGATGACAAGGTGGTGGCGGCTGAGAAAGAGTTTTTGAAAGCACGAGAATACCTGAGAGAATCAGGACAACTGCTGAAACTTCGAGAAATCATCATGTCATCGTCTCCGGTGGTGAGATCATCCCCATTGCCACGGTCTTCTCCTGTGGTGGGTACGCCAAGTAAGACGCCTGGTAAGACTGTCGGTGGGGTGCCCAATAATCTGCCCAATAACGTGATTCCCCCTAATAAACGACTCTTTGTCGAGTCATCATCCCCAATGGTATCCCATAAACTGTTAGATAAGTCTTTCTTCTCCGACCTTTCAGAGTTCGATGTGAGTATAGACATTGATGGAGTACTGACAAAGAAGCCAAAGAAGGTTAAAAAGAACTTTTATGAGTCGATATTTAGTGATAAATTCAGTACTGACACCGAAGGAGAAGATTTCGGGGTATCTGCTCTGCCCAGACCTGGACCATCTACTGCTAAGTCCAAGCATTCAAAAGTGACTGAGCTTTCTAAAAAGTTCGATAGTATATGGGATGAGGACTTTTCAGTGGGGTCATCTCTACTGCCAAAACCAGTGTCTAAAGTCATATCTAAAGTCAATTCAAGGAAATCTAAACAATCTGAGTCCATTGCCACACCTTCGGCTCCTAAAGATGGCTCATTATCTTCATTATTATCGTATCATAGGTCGAGGAACCCTAAAAAGCTCAATGAGGTCAATAAAATCAGTAAACAGAAGGATGAATTACTTAAAGAAATGTATTTGGCGGGGTATAATACGATCACCAAAGAATTGTGTTCACAGGAAGATCTTCAGCCAGTGGGATTCAATTCAATTGAAGGCACCGATCAGTCTCTTCCTTTAGTGAAATGGCAACGTAAAGTCAACTCGGTTTATTATAAAGAAGAGGATATATTTCTTCCTCTAGAAGAAGAGAAACTTGTGGATGAGCCTTATCAAGTTTTATTCTACGAGGTAGATGATGATTTTGTAGATATGTTGATGAATGATTTATTAGAGAAAGTAGTTCAAAAAGTTCATAAGCAATGCAGCGAGCAGCAGACCGAGGGTACCCAGACAATCATCCTAATGATGGAAGGAAGGGATGCTTATTTCCAAAAACTTAAAACAATCCAAAACAGAAGTTATACACAATCGATTCGTCAGCAAATGAGTCAGAAAACTCAGTCACAATCAGTATCGGAATCGACATCACAAGCAGTACCGACTCTCTCACGTCAAGAATTCGAAGATAAGTTAGCTGATTTACAAGTCAAGTATCAGATCCATCTTTTCCCAACTAAAAATAGACACGACTCGGTCAATTGGCTCCGTCTGTTCAGTTACACGATCGCATCTTTACGCTACGACAAATACGAACGACACCAGATGGACCTTAATGTCCGAAGTGGAGCCGATACCCGTGACACTCATCTCCGGTCACTCCAACATTTCAAATTCGTGTCTCCATTGGTAAGCGAAAAAATCATGTACGGATTTGAAAGTTTCATGGACCTTCAAGAGCATCTCTCCAAAGAACTCAAATTGGACCGTCATGGTGTACGTGAATCTGTGGACTCAGCATTATACAAATTCTTTACGAGTGACGATGGGAATGAAATCTTGATGACATAATCATTTGCGCAAGGCCTTGATTTTCAGAAGACGGATGAAAGTTCTGTTGTGAAGGTTAATATTAGATTCTATATATGCATTAGGGTTAATTTAATACTTGCTTTAAGACGTTGTAGTTATCTTCGTTCAAGAGAGAAGCGTCCAAAGAATCGTAGACCGAAGACAATTTGGTGATCTCATCGTTGGAGAATGAGTATTTATGTTGTTGGATCAAATCTTGCAGGAGAATCTGAAGACTTTTCTCTTGAACGTTCACGTTGGAAGAAGATTCTAAGAGGGAGATCAAATCGGTGATCAAATTACACAGTTGCATGTCTTTGATGGTGGAAGATGAGCCTGTTGAAAGTAACAGGGATATCAAGGATAATGCGCGAAGTTTTGGTTTATCTTTATCTTGCAGTTGTAAAGTGGAAGAGATGATATTTGTGTAGTTGTCTGATCCGGCATTGAACTTATCGATCAGCAGTTGATTATGACGTAATAAACACGATAACAGGTACATCAGTTTCAATTGGACTTGCTGAGCATCGCTCTTAGAAGCATATTTGACCAAAACTGGGAATCCTTCATCATATGTGAGGAAATCCAGTTGGGATTTATCATTATTTTGTAAAGCGGTTCCAATGATACTTAAAATCAGGGCTGTGAAATCAGGATTCTGTTCCTTACTAAGCAAATTAATCAATTTTTCCCACATTTTCATATTTTCAAGGTTCATCAGATTATCTAAATTTTCAATCAACATCTCGAAATTATCCGCAGCAATCATTTTATTCTCATGATCCAGCTCATCGGCCTCCATAATGAACAAATTTTGCTTCATTAATGAGGGGTCATCCAGTACTTGACCGAAAAGTTGTTGAAGTAATTCTGGATCTGGTTGACCGATCTTCTCAATAGCATCTTTATCGCCTGATTGCTGAGCAATCGACCATTGTAAAAGTTTTTCCATCTTTAAATTGGGCTTTTCTATCTCTTCTACTTCATTTAGCAGTTTGAGTTCTTTTATAGAAAATTTTTAGGCTCATCTGAGCAGATTATTAAATATGAGGGATCTTCGAGAAGGTTCTGGAAAAGTCGTGAAAGAAAACCAGATTTGCCATATCTTTGAGTCGTGTATATTAGATCAATTTGAACTTGAGCATAGCATTATTGGTCGTGTATATTAACTCAATTTTGAATTTTAGCAGAGTATCATGAGTCGTGCAAATACAACCAATCACTAGTGGCTTGGTCACGTGTTTTGTTTATTTATAAATTCACCTGATTTTCACCTGACCAATTTTAAAAATCATCAAAATGTCAGCAAAGAAAGAAAACAACCCTATGTCGTTATCGCTGGTAACTGGAGATCTGAGTGACGTTACCACGAAACTCCCTCCCATTACCGTACTGCCCCACCCGAAAAAAGATGCCGACTCCCATAATGGGGGTGATTCAGGAGCAGACCAACTGCAAATAAATCTGGAACTGCTGCTGGCTCTGCTGCAAGATGGTCAACTGGTAGAACCTCAGTTCTATGGTCAGCATGTCCCTGGCTCGAAGGAATGGCATCTGATGAGAAAAATTAACCACAAGGAAGTCGAGAGAAGACGTCGTGAGAGTATTAACATTGGGATCAAAGAGCTCCTGCAATTGTTACCTCATCCAGAGCAAAATAAACTGCGCGTCATCCGTAATGCGGTAGAATACATTAAGCGGTTGAAGGAAAATGAGGATAATAATATTGAGAAATGGACATTGGAGAAGTTGTTGACTGATCAGCTGGTCAGTGAGTTGGCTACGTCTAATGAGAAGTTGAAACAGGAGTTGGAGAAGCTGTATAGAGAGATTGAGCATTGGAAGAAGATTGCTAGTAATAAGAAGTGAGATTAAATGTATAATGAAATGAATGGGGGTTATTGATAATTATGAAAATGAGGGGATGGTGGCAGGATGGTCTGATGGCCATGGCATGTCCATGTCCATGTCCATTCGAGAAATTGTAGTGGTTTTTAGTACTAGTTCCGTTCGTCTCCAGTAGATTTCAGTAAATTTTAGTAAATTTAGGAAACTCCAGCAGATTCTCACTGATCCCTCCTACTACAATTCTACATCCCGTACGAGAACTCCCTCCACTGCTTGTCCAAGACATCCAAGAACCTCTACACTATCATTTCTAGAATCGTGATATTCGAGATTACTTTGGCTGTCGTTGAACCGGAGAATCGAAGTCGAACCCGCGTAGAGAACGTCATCTTCTAATCCCGACCGATTATTGAGAACTAAAACCGGTTTGACTTCATTTTGTTGAGGGAAATCGGAGTAATTCAAAAATGGGAAGAACCGGAGGATCCAGTAATTGATAGTACTGATTTCTGGCTTTGTTGGATCATCTGAATTCAGATATGGACCTTCAGGATCGAGCAATGTTTTGAGTTCTTTTGGAGATTCTGGTTCTAAATTGAACTGATCCAATTGGGGTGTGAACAATGTCTTACTGCGATTGAGGAGCTCGGATTTGTTGGACTCGTTCAACGATGGAGACTTACCTGCGAGCCAAGCCGTAGGGACAATTATCAATTCTGCCTTATTCTTGAGACAATGGGTAGAGAATTCCATTTTCATGAATGGTGCTTCAAATTTGTATGGACTCATATCCATACAGATTCCCATACAAGTACGAATCTTTCTTCCTAGAGAAGGGAAGTCTAAATCGAGGACTCCAAATCCTTTTTCACTTTCACTGCATCCCCATATGTAGTCTGTATCATATAAGAAGGTCTTGCGGTAATTGAAGACGACTTTGCCGTCTGGACCTGTCACAATTGCAGAGTTATAGATCGTATTAGTTTGTGCATATAATTCAGGATATCCAATCACTGTGTAACAGCCGTACTTCTGGGATATTTGTTTCAGAATGGATGTACTATGGCCCGAACCATCTGAAGACTCCAAATATGGTTCAATCAGTTCACGTGAACTGAAGTTGTAACCGGTGAAAGCCAACTCTGGGAAAACGACTAAATCTGGTTTTTTGGTTTTGAGGTTATTGAAGGCATGATCGAGTAACTTCAACCCACGCTCGGTATTCTCTTTGACGTGGCCTATGCGACCATTCAATTGGATGGAAGCTATTCTGATGCTCATATGGATGTATAATGGAGATATAGTTGTAGAGTGTCACTAAGATAAGGTTTGGAAATAAGCGAAAAACGATCTTGCGCATGCACGACTTTCTTTATCTGGTGACACTGACACTGGCGCTGACACTGACACTGACAGATTACTGGCACTACACTGACTACACTTGATTATATTCATTATTGCACTTATAAGATGCTTCATCATTTATTATCATCAGCTACTTTCTCCCCTGTAGGCTGATCCGCAAGGTCCAGGATAGGATCACGTAATTCCAGCTCTAATTTCAATTCCAAATCTTCATCTGTAAGAAACTCATTAGGAACAACACCGCCATTACGGATCTCCTGTCTAAATATAAACATATCCTTCGATAATGGATCGAAATTGCTGGCCAAAATGTTCTGACGTACAAACTCCTGGTATCCATTAGCATTATTAGACATAAGTTCGAGTTCTTGCTGGTGTAATTTTGTGATCTCATGAGTCAAATAATACTCTTTCATGATGGTTTCATGCTTGAATAACTTGAGTAACATTTGCTCATCCAAATCCTTGATCAACAGCATTACTTTGGACATGGTAACACGGTTGGTCCTAGAGGGTCTTTTACCTGATTTCAGGTAACTCAGTTCCATCTCTTCCTTTAAGACATCATGAAGAGTATCGAATGGAATCCATAACCTCAATTGGGGAATATACACATGTTTATTGAAGGTCTGGACGGTCATTCCTCTGGTATACTCCAGCTTTAAAATGTCTTGGAATTTGTTTGGGATCAAAGTCTTGGTCCCCTCGATCAAAGAGACCCTCATTGGACTCAACTCATCAAATAAATAGAAGTGATTATTCCTACAATTATACAGTTTCAATGACATGTTTTCCAGAAGACGCATCGAGACACCTTTCAGTGACAGTTCTTTCAGTTTACGTCCACTTCCACCACTCCTTTGAGCCAGATCTTTCTTCTCGGCTCTCATTTGATCTACAATGGAATTGACTTTACCAGGATTAAGCAACTTCTTGTATCTATCACTGATTTGAGTGTTGGTCAAACTAAGACCGGTGATATCGATATAGAAACCACTGTCGATGTCGATGAATCTTCCGTCGATGTTGTTACGACCATTTCCCTTGACCCTATGTGTCATATACGAACTACAGTCTACATAAAATTTACCGAACCCTTGATCGATCGGTTCCACTATCAAACTGTTGTTGAACATCAAAGAGAAGCGATCCAATTCCATGATGGGCATCTGGACATCGATGTCAACGTCCCAAGGGAACGAGATTCCATCCCAGTACCATGACAACAAACTTCCATGCAGAATCCAGGTGATAATATTAGTTTTATAGGTGAATTGTAACCAAGATTTCAATAAACGGTGTAAAATGATACGTTTCTTCTCGGCCACGTCGTCTAATTCGTTTTCTTTGCTTACGGAGATGAACCCGTTGAAGAATCTCCAGTCGAAATGAGCTCCACTCTCTTGGACCCTTGTTCTAGTTCCTTTATTCCCACTGATTCCAATCTCACGGAAGTGTTTTTGTAATTTTAAGCCGGAGATTGAGGAGGAATATTTCAACAGAGAGTAATGGGAGATCTCTTTCGAATGGAGAGGTATTCCATTGGAGATTCTGGAGTCGTAGTCTCTCAAAATCGAGTCATATTCGTACGAGAATGAAGACTCATTCAAGTTGATAAGAGCTTGATGATCTTCCATGATGATTTCATCAAGAGATTGGTCTCCGAGTCGATGAGAAGGAACGGAGATCTGAAGATCACGGTACTCGAGAAGAGGATCCAAAATTACCGGATCGTCAGACTCGGGAGCGACGTTTTTACGGCTAAGAAAGGCCTCTATCAATGGAGATTGACTCAATCTTTGGCGAGAATTCTCGGTGAACACCTCATAATATCCTGTGCTAGTTAAAAATACAATCGATTTGGGCAGCTCAAACTCAGAGTAAAGGAATGATCTCAGGTGGAGCTTCTTTTGGTCCCAAGTGTTCTTTGGACCTGGCAGAATCACATGGAATCCTGGCCAATATTCGGGCACTTCAGAGACTCCCTTCCGTTTCAGATAATCTTCATCTGAAAGACAGTACTCTGAATGGTCAGATTTGGTAGCAGACTCACGCTGACGACGACGGCCGGCTCTTTTGGGCTGAGTCTCATCTTGAGACGGCAATTTATTGAACATCTCAGCGCATAATTTCAGTTTCTTCTCAGCTGGTTTCCTCATATGCTGATTCAAGATGGAAAGATCGGTCCAGTCCGACCAATGGAACGGAATATACACTTTTTTGTCCTCGTCGATCATATCCTGGTCATTCTGAGGGTTCTTGGCTTGGAATTCATGGTGTAAATAGTTAAGAACAACGGCCATAGTGTACCGAGGGTCGTAATTGTTGTATTTCTGAGGTCTAAGAAGCTGGCTCAGTGGGATTTGTAAAGCTGTATTGTATAACCTGTTCTGCAACCTCCAATATTTGGGGTCAGATGGGTCAACATCCTTGACAGCATCGTCCAAATACTCATAAAACACTTCTTCTTCATGTTTAGAACTGAACCACGACTTGACGAAGGTTCTCAGTTTCTGAAAATCGAGATTCTCCAACTGCTGTAAGATAACTGAATCTTCTTTGAACAGTTTGGCTCGGTCGTTTCCTGATAAGAGGAAGGAATAGAGGGAGATTGAACAGAGTTGGAAGAAGATGAGGGTTAAGAGGATGATTAGACATCTTGAACGTCTTGGTATTAGTACCAAATGACGTGGGAGTGTGTATTTTGGCATGGTGAGTTGTGAGTTGTAGTTTGGTCTGTAGTGGGTGGGTGAAATTTGGCTCTGGTGAGTGAACAAGTGAGTCGTGAGTAGGTGAAAGTCTTTAGTGGTGTGTAGTGACTAGTGAGTAGGCGATGGTGAGCAGTGGTGTGTAGTGAGTAGTGAGTAGGTGATGGTGTGTAGTGACCTAATTGAATGCCGGTGCTGTGTCTCAGTGCAAATCCCGGTCTCTCGATCTTCTTGGCTCTGTACTGTTGTCTCTCTCTCTGAACCCTTGTAAAAAATGTCAAATCAACGTGTCGATCTGGTCAAAAGATAGCAACAAGTCGTGTTTTGGGGGTGAAATTCACGTGATATCCGATCGTCTATGTTTGAATGTCCTTTGGAATCGAAAATTACCACCTGTTTATATTACAAAGTCCCATTTAGCCCCCTAAATTTCATCGGTTTCTTCTCGTCAGCGCTCTTATCGCTGGGATCTTTTGGAAAAATTTTGTCCGCTAAGCCTTGGGATAATTAAGAGGGAGAGGGAAGGGGCAGAATGGGAGGAGATATAGGGCAAGTACAGAGAAGATGGATGTAGGCTAGGGATAAAGGTGATCGGAGTGGATGTGGAGGATTTTACGTGGAGATTACTGAAACATCTTGTCATTGATTCTGTCACAGATTATGCTGAGGATTTACACGATTGTCTGACTAGTCTTCTGGTAATTAGTCGTGTGAGTACAAGGCAAAGTAGCAGAAAAGAAGAAATAAGAACAGGGGCAAGAAATGAGAAATTGCGCAAAAGTGAGAGAAAGGAAGAAGGGGAAGAAAGGGGTGGGGCCAAAGAGTAGGGCAAAGAATAGGGCAAATGATTAGGGGTGGACTCGTTTATTAGTAAGGGATATAATAAAAAGGGGGCTACTAGTGAGGCAAGGTGGGGCTAGGGATGGGAAAAGAATTAGAGGTACTGCACTATTGAGGTAATGGCTGTTGGGCCACTCAGGTACATAATGATCTGTATAGTGAATAGAATCAGTTAACTAAGACTATAAGACTATAAGACCATAAGACTATTGCGTTGTTAATTATCCCCAGCAATTGACTATGTTCAATGCTGGAATTGAAATAAGAGGCTAGTGGTTACCGCCACTTTGTAGAAGCCACCTTCTCATATCCGCTTTACTAGCCACTTTACTTAGCCACCCTCAATTACCTTCATCTACACTACCCCCATAATTACCATAAAGTAGTACATTTAATTCTAAATAGACTCAATTCTCTTCTTGGCCTTAATATACGTCGGCTCCTTCGCAATATCACCAAGCCAACGATTAATATTAGGATAATCCTTAGTATTAATCAGGACACGACCGCCATTTCTAAGAAATACAGCTTCAAGAGGCATAGAAAGCATGATATCGGCTGCTGTAGGAGCAACATCCGACCCAAAGAATCTCGAAGACTCAAGCTTGGACTCAAGATATTTCATGTTCAACTCAAATTCCGGCATATAATACAGATTACTGATCCCATTAACAACTTTGCTTCCAATAAATTTGACAGCCCAAGGAAGTCGGGTACTTGTCATATGGAGGACAAGGAGCGCAACTAAGATCGGTTGAAGGGTTCCCTCTGTATAATGAAGGTAGTAATCATCATCTTGAGAAGTTGATTTACCAGCCTGTTTAAGTAAATATTGGAATATAAATCCACTTTCGGCTAAGATTTCCCCATTTTCAAGCTCAATCAATGGGGATTTGCCTAGAGGATGGATTTTTTTCAATGCTTCCGGCAGTCTAAAATTTCCGTCACGTTTGTACGTTTTCATTTGGTATTCTAATCCTAACCATTCCAAAAGCCAAACGACTCTGGAGGCTCTACTTTCGTTCAAGAAGTGAAGTGTTAACATAATGACAAGATGATTTAGTTATACAGGGCTTTACTGTGTCGCGATGACACTCTCTATTTATAGTTTTGCGCAGCCGCGCATTTGCGCAAAGTCTAAGTTGCTCCGATGACCGATGCGCGCTCGCTTCCTCGATGCGCATGCGATGCGCAATCCCGATCCGAGAACGAACCGTTTATGCGACACTGTCACGACACTCTTCAGGCAAGGGCGGATATTTGATCGGTAAACTCAGTTTTTCAACATTTTTGTACACCGGTAATGGTGGAGTATATGTGAGAGGTGCAAAAAAGTCAATGCGGTTCACAATCACTGGTCTTGGCTCAGTTTCAATACCTGGGTGACCATTAACTCTCACCAAATACGAATCCGAAATTTCGTTTTTCGCTTTCGCATACATTTTATAGTTAAAAGAAGAGTGAGGATCTATCTCGAGGCGGATTTGAGTTAACTCCTCCCGTTGCTTATCGGTCAATTGTGCATAATTCTTTTCCATGAATGAAACTAGTTGATAAAGTAATTGGTTCTGTTCATGTACAGCCAATTGAGAGAACTTTAAAATGTAATTCATCAAGTTCCACAGGTTTTGGATATTACATTGAGCTAATTCGAATTGGACGAACGATCTGAGGAAGTCATAATCACGCAGGATATGCGTTTCGTTAATAAACTTGAGATAGAATGCTCTTCTTTGCTTGATATCAACTGGAAGAGTTGCCAATTTGACATTGTTAATTAGAACCGACTTCAAATTAGTCAACTCTTCGGTTGAAAATTTGTTATAAATTTGTAAGAACCATTCATTGGAGGAATTAGACTGTTCGTTATCCAATAAAAGGTCGATTTCTTTCTGGAATTCCTCTTCAGACAGAGTCAACGCTCTTAAACAATGACATAATACTTGGAAATAGGTCTTAGATGAAGGTCCAGTGCGTTTTTCAATGGAAAGCAAAGCTCTGAACAGAGTTTCTGGCTGATTTTCGGTCCTAAGTATGAATTCACACTGAAATAATCTAAGTTTAATATCATATAATACTACTCTTTGTAACAGTTTGGCAAAAACTGCCTTGATTTGATCTGTGTTTGTGTTTTGACGGATCAAATATTTGATATAACGGATCCAAAATCGTTCATAAAAGCAACATCTCACAAGACATAAGTCATAAAGCGACATTATCTGATCATGATCACCTTGAGATTCCTCCCAATCCAAATATTCATCCCATTTATTCAACTCTTCCTTTGGTACAATTGGATCGACAAGGTTAAAATCGAGTACTAAGCTTTGTTCATAGACCCAACGCAGTGAAGTCTTTTCGTAAGTCTGAATGGAGACGTCTTCAAGGCCATGTTGAGTAGAAAGTTGCGAATATTTCATATATTGATGTAATGGAAGCCTCGAAACTTCCTTCAAACGTTCGATATAAAGCAGTTGATCTTTCTCCCAAGCAAAATAAGCATCCCAAAGAGTATCTGCTTTCATGAAATGACGTCCACAAGCTCCTAACAGACGGTCAAAGAGTCCACGGACAAACAAGTCATCGTTATTGTGAAGGTTATTCTGGATGATCACATTCAAATAGTCGGTCCAGAGCTCGACCGAGTTCGGATAAGACTCGACAGCAAGTTGAAGGAGTTTCACCGACTTTCCCAAGCCATAAATCTGGTACTCAAACAGTACGTAGTTCTTCCAATGTTCGACCAAGTACGGGAATTGAGTTAATAATGCATGATAGACGTTGTGAATGGCTTTGTTGAGCAGGTCTTTTCGAAGAGAGTCGACAGCCAGGATTGTTTCAAGGTATGAGATCAGTTTATTCCATGATGAGAGGTTGAGTGGGTCCGTTGAGACAGTTTGGGATATCTCACGGTACTCGGGGTAGATGTCCAGGAGTTGCTGGTCCACTATGATCATGATGAAGTGAATGAGGTGGGGATTTGAGTAAGGTGTGGTTTGACTAGATGTGAAAATGAATGTGAAATGGTGGTTGTTGGAGGATGCGCAGATTGTGAGATGAAAGGCGATGGCAGGTAATGTTAGGCGGGAAAGATCTCAGGGGGAAGGTTGGCGGATGGCAGGCAAATGGCAGGGGAAAACGACAGGAGCTGAGCCAAAATTCGCAGGAGCTCCGCGCTGGAAAATCTCTGCAAACTTCAAAAATTTTCCCCTCGTTATTCATATTTTGCTCACTTCAATATCCTCCCTTTCATAATCTGCTCTGTGATATTCTTTCGTAATCTGCTCTTCACCCCATCTCCAGCGCTACAGCAAATTTTTCTCAAGGGGCAAATCAACTCCTTGACGATCAAACCCACCACCAAACACCCCCCTACAAACAACCATCAAACAATGCAAATCGTCTTCAAGGATTTCAAAAAAGAAAAGATCCCTATCGAAGTCGAAGGTTCCGACTTGATTGGCTCGGTTAAAGCCAAATTGGCCTCCATCAAGGACTGCGACGTGTCCCAGTTAAAATTTGTTTATTCTGGTAAGGTGTTGCAAGATGAAAAGAGTGTTGAAAGTTTCAAGATCAAGGAGGGGGATCAAATTATTTTCATGATCAGTAAGAAGAAGGCTGCTGCTGTTGTTCCGGAGAGCTCTCTGCTGTCTGAGTCTGCTACTGCCACTCCTGTTGCTGCTCCAGAGACTACTCCTGCTGCTGCCCCAGCTGCCGTTGCCCTGCCTGCCCTGGAATCGCTGCCTGTTCTGGCCGCTCCTGAGTCATTCGACGCCTCTACTTTCGCTACTGGAGGTGCTAGAGAGGCTGCTATTCAAAATATCATGGAAATGGGTTATGAAAGACCTCAAGTAGAACGTGCTTTGATCGCAGCTTTCAACAATCCAGATCGTGCTGTCGAATATTTACTCACAGGGATTCCAGATACTCAACAGCAAGCTGCTGAACCGGCTGGAGCTGAAGAAACTGAAGATCTGGACCGTGATCTGGAAATGGGAACTGATCTGACCGACCTGACTGATGTTCAACTGTCTGGGAATTTGTTTGAACAAGCTGCTGCCGCTGCTGCTCTGGCTGGAGGAGGTTCTCCAGCTCCAGGAGCTGGTCTGGGAGCTGCTGCCGGTCAAGGAGCCGTCACTCAAGACCAATTACTGCAGTTAAGACTGGTCCTTTCAGAACATCCAGAGATGATCGAGACTTTATTACAACAAATCCTGCTACAAAACCCTCAATTACTGCAGTTGATCCAAGAGAACCCTGAACAGTTCGTTAGTATGTTGATGGGAAATGGAGGAGACGATGATTTGTTGGCCAGTGCATTTGCTCCAGGATCGGGAGATCTCGGAGACGACGGTGAAGAAGGTGAAGAAGGTGCTGACGGTACTGTCAGAATCTCCATCACTCCAGAAGAAGAAAGTGCCATAAATAGATTATGTGAGTTAGGTTTCGACCGTAATATGGTCATTCAAGTTTACTTTGCTTGCGATAAGAATGAAGAAATGGCTGCCGACATCTTATTTAGTGAACAAATGGAGGATTAGGTGTGTAATTAATATACGTTATAGCTATACAAGGTGTAATTGGTCGAAATCGGTGACTTCTTCAGCGTATTCAGCTGGTGAATTACCAGGTCTCTTGACAAGACAAGTTTTCATGAAAGATTTGGCCAGATTAAGTTCTTTAATGTTATCACTGAGGAATAAAATTTCATCTGGAGACACTCCAGACTGTCCAATATGACTGACAATCTTCTCATAACTTTGCTCGACCAATTTTGACCCAATATTGACCGTGTCAAAGTAATCCGAAACGAATTTATTCAAATCGATTCCGGATTCGTTGTATTGTAAGAGCAATTTTTGCAGTTTGACACTCCCGGAACTGTAGATATAAACATTCCCAGTGAAATTCTGGATCAAGGAAACCAGATCAGCGTAGATAGGGCACTTCAATACCCCATCTTGGTACCCTTTCAACCATACAAGTCCTTGTAATGACTTTAAAATTGGGTCTTTGACGTCATTGGAGACGAGATTTTTCATGTGGGATGCGAGATTTTCGCTATTCTGAGTAACTGAGCTTGGGAATTGACTCAAAGTCTTTTGGATCTCGTCTTCTCCGTTTCCCAGTCCCAATGGATACTGGTATTTGCTCACGATTGAATCGATTTGGGACACAAAGTAGGGGAAAAGAGTGTCATGGACGAACGAGATGGGACAAATCGTTCCTTCAATGTCTAATATGATGTTTCTGAGTGCCATTGTATGATCTGGGTGATGTTATTACAGGCGTGGAGGTGTTTGGCTTGGTGTGGCTCATCGGTTGAAGGTGGAAGAATCGAATTTGAAGGAGTTTTCACCACGTTTTTGAAGGTCGTGTATTTTGTACTAAAAATAAAGGGGGTAAGCGAGGGCTAAGCAAAAGGGTAGATGCCGAAGTGGCTACGAGTTTGTGGCTGCAAGTGGCTACAAGTGACTTCAAATGCCGGATCAGATGCCGGCACCACAGATCTTAATCACAACTACAATCCAAATAAAATGATATATTCCATTCAATATCCAAACACTAACAGAATACCCACCCTATATAATCGAATCAATCTCACGTCCAATAATCTTAACCCCAGATCTCCCCAATAACGGATCATCACATTTATTATCCCCATAACATTCAATAATCTTAATATTTGGACATTGTTTCAACACAAATTTCAATGCCTTATTATCAAAACTACGCACAAACCCGCAATCAAGTACTGTAAGTAATGGAAATTTTGGGAATTTAGTCCAAAATTCACTCCCAATTCCTTGACACATATTAATATTCAACTTAATTATTGATCCCCTCGAATGGTTAAGTATCAGAAGCATTGCTTCATCTCGAATACGAATGTTATTATGGAGATTTAATTCTAAAAGACCATGATTTTTACCTTGTACCAGCCATTGCTCAAACATCTGCTTGAACCCTTCATCTGTAATATTAGTAGACACCAAAGATAAGTTCACCAAATTGGGGGTGATATGGTTCACCATCTCAACTGCAAAATAGTCGGTTATATAACTCATATTCTCCAATCTCAACAGCTCTAAAGAAGGATTTACTTTCAAGGTATTGATGAGAGTCTCATCGAGGATCTCCAGGTTAGGATAAGAAATCTCCAATGACTTCAATTGAGTGAAATAAAATGGAATCAACTCATAAACCAAAGGATCAGTCAACGCATCCAATGTGGAAAGACTCAAATGAGTCATGTTCTCTCCACAGTTATTCATTAACAGTTGCATACATTCATTATTGAATCTATGAGTATTGCTGATCTGGAATCCTCTCAACCTATCACCCATTAATTCGAAAAATGACTGCCATGTAGCCTCATTGACTAAGAAAGGTCCATCCAATCTGATCATTTCAAGCTCGGGTAAAGTTGCCAAATTCAATAAATTCTGCTTGTTCAATTGTCCACACATCGACAAAGTGACCGATTTCAAGTTCGGACAGTACAGGATCATCTTATTGATAGTATCACTGTCAACATTTGAGCAATCCCAGAATTCCAAGGTGGTCAAATTGGACAGAAGAAACAACGACATGGTTTTACTATTTAAGCTTCGGTTTTTCGATAAGATTCGACTCAATTTCGAGTAATTCACACTCCCAATATCTCCCAATTTGTCCACATGATCGATATTCTTGCTAATTAACTTAATACATAAATCTTGGAGCGACGATATCTTATATTCCCTCTGGTCAAGCAACGATTTCATCATCAATTGACGTTTTTTCCTCAGTTTCGTCTGGTTCCTCTTCAAATTCCGAGCCTTCACTTTCCGGATCTCGTTACAATCGTCACATAAGTATCCTCTTACTCCTTCCTTGAGATAACTGGTGGTATACACCGAGACTTTGAACTTTTTAGAGCACTCAAGACATGGAATGATCTCTCCAGGCAACGATTTCCTGACTCGAGACTCTTCTTCAGAGCTCGAATCATCTCCAGAATCATCATCGTCATTCCCACCACGTCTACGACGTCTCTTCTCTCTTGCCAGAACCCTAATTGCTTCTTCCTCCTCCTCATCCTCCTCTTCAACCTCAATTTCTTCGACTCCATTCAGCTCATCTTCAAGTCTTTGCAAGTGACGCTCCCTAATCAGCATCGCATTGATACCTTGTTCTCTCAAGAACGCGGTCAACGCACTGTTTGGACCTCTTATATGACTATTCAGCTGCAGATCATTATTAAATCTTCTTCGACGTGGCATCTTGACTTGATATCACCTTGACTTACGCGTTCGAACTGTCTGATCTCGCTTGTAATCGCCCCCGGAGCGTAAAATAAGGTTTTTTTTCACCCTTGCTGTGCGATCTTAATGAGATTGCCAGATTTGGAAATTCGTTAAGATAAGACGACATATAGTGACACAAAAGCATTAGGGCAATTGAATTGGTTTGGGGGAATATTTTTCAATTTATAAAATCATATCACCATTTACACCCACAATATCTCCGTAGAGCTCCCTCTCGGTCTCCCCTTACCGACACCCTCTCCCCTTACCGACACCCTCTCAACCCCCTCCTCCTATTCACCACCCCCTGGCACCCTGTCTCCCTCTTTCCCTCCCCCTCATCTCTTCGCGCATGAGAATTTTTATTTTTTATTATAAAAAATTTTCACCTCTATAAAACCTTAATCCCACTGTCACTGTCACTATCACTGTCACCAAGATGTCTTCAACTAAAAAACAGTTCAGAATCATCGTCGGATCATACGAGCATAACTTATTATGTCTCTCTCTCGACCTTGGAGTATCGTCTGAACCTGTGTTCCAGCCAATTTTCCATTTCCAAGCCCATCTGTTAAGTGTCCGTTGCTTAGATGCCGCCAAAAGGTACCTTGTCAGTGGTTCCAACGATGAACATATCAAGATTTATGACTTACAAAAACGTAAAGAATTGGGAGATTTACTTCTGCATCAAGGTTCGATCACCGTGCTCAAGTTTGCCCCAAGTTCAGCCCCAAAATGGCTCTTAAGTGGCTCAGAAGATGGTAATATCATCATTTGGAGAATCAAAGACTGGGAAATGTTCGGTACAATGAAGGGCCACAAGGCCAGAATCAATGATATTGACGTTCATCCGACCGGTAAGATCCTGTTATCATGTGGAGACGACCGTACTGTCATTCTTTGGAATTTAATGACCCTGAAAAAACTGTCTATTTTGAAATTACGTGGTAAAGACACCCTCGGAGCAAAACCACAACAGGTCCATTGGTCCTTAGATGATGCTGAATACTTCGTAGTGCTGTTCAGTGATAAGATTTTCGTATATAGTAGCTCTAACTCGAAAATTGTAGCCATCTGGAAATTCAGATCCCCATTAATGAAGATGGGAATCGTCAGATTACTGGGTGTTCAGATGTTGGTCTCTGCCCATGGAAATGGACAAGTCAATTTGTATAAATTTGATACTTTAGTAACCGGGTCGAAGCCAAATATCGCAGAGGCTTCTTCTTTAGACTCTCTTACCCCAGAATGGTCACTTCAAGGTCATGCCACAAGAGTTAAAGATTTCAAATTCTACGGTAACGATTATTTAGTTACTATTAGTTCAGATGGTAAAATTGTAGTGTGGGATTTACTGGCTCGTGATCAAGTTGCCGTTTATTCCACTGGTGACAGATTGACCTGTGTCACTTGTTGTCCTGAAGACGTTGAAAAATATGTAGCCTCTAAAGATCTGGCTTCCAGATTACTGGACGAAGATTATAGTGAATATGAGACTGATAATGAGGAGGAGTTGAAGGAGTTGATTAAGAAGCAACAAGAGAAGCCAAAGAAGAAGAAGAAGAAGGGGAAGAGGGTTAGTGTTGAAATGGAGTGATATAGAGCATTTTAATAAAAAGCATAGATTAATAGGTGTAGAATTGGGGGTAATTTTGTGAAATTGGGGGTAATTTTAATTAATTAGACCGGTTCAGCAGTGATAATGTAGATATGATGGGTAAATTGTGGTTAGACAGTTGTTATACAGTAACCAGAAGATGTCTAGACAATGACTAGCCTATCCAGAAACTACTTCACTACATCAAATCCCCTCTAATCCCCACTACATATCAGCATTTTATAACTTATCCAACTCTTATTATTATATAATATATAAATTATAATTTAGACTTGTTCAATCTAGCAACATGCTTCTCGTATAACAGTTTCAGCTTAGCCCATACAGGCAGTTGATCACGGTTTGGCAATTGTAACAAAGATGGCATCAAATCATTAGCAAAGAACTCAGAAGCCTCTCTTGGTAACAAAGATGGCAAGTGATCAATACTGATAACAGACAAAGATGGACCTTGTAAACCTACTACTGGAACAGTTGGTTCTGGGAAAGTAGTGGCAACAGTGTAAACTGGAACTGGGTTATATGGGTTGGTAGTATCCAGAGAAACATCGACGATGGTACGCAAGTTTCTTTCTGGGTCATTCAACAAAGACTTGTTAATGAATGGAGCAATTGGCTTAGACAAATAAATACAGTTGATAAAGATATCCAGCTTGACAATCTCCTCGAATGGACCACCACGAGCAGTCTCCTTCATATCCCATTTCAAGATATTGGCATCTGGAATACCACACTTCTTCAATAAAGTAGTGGCACCGGTACCACAACGACCCAAAGCACCAATAACAAGTACGGTTGGCTTCTTGTCGGTGATTTTCAGGACCTTGGCCAAGTCAGCCTTGACATCCTTGATCAAAGCAGTCTCGTTAGGGTATGGAGAAACACCTGGCAAGTCTTCATCTGGGTTGATTTGCTTGTGCAGCCAATCCTTCAAACCCAAAGCAGCACCGGCAAATCCAGCATAGAATCCAAACAGAGCAACTCTTCTTCCCTTGTCATCCTCCAAGAATTCCAAATCGTAAAGAACACCATTTCCAGCTGGGTAACGGGATAAAACCTTCTCCCATCCATCTTGGTTCTTGTAACAGTGGGCAAATTGGATGTGTTCATGGATCAATGGGAAGGTGTCCTCTTCAGGCATCTCCTTCAATCCAATGATAACACGGTCACGTGGAGCACTGACCCACGATCCAGCTGGAACAATCTTAGCTCCAACCTTCTTATACTCATCGATAGAGAAGGTCGATTGAGATGACTCCTCGACGTAAATCTCAAATTGGCCAGTTCTCAATAACTTGGCAACAGTAGATGGGGTCAAAGCGGCTCTGGCTTCCAAAGGCTTGGTCTCAGCTCTCAAATGTAATGTGGTGACCATGATTCTTAACTTCTAAACTTCGATGTTCAATATCACTATACTTCTAATATCGATATCAATACCAATTCTATCACAGAAATTGGCTGGTTTTCACTGGGGAAAATTTTTTCTCTCTTTTCTATGCGCTATCGGGGAAAGATAGGGGCAGGTTACCGATGAGAGAAATTGATGGGGGGAAAAGATGGGACGAGAGGGGGGTCTTGGTTGGGGGTTTAAATATCGTATAAGGATATGGAGATGAGGTCAGGATGGTGAGTCAGAATACGGCTGATGACATGGCATAAGTCGGTTGTTACCGTTTTCATTTAGATGACTAACATCTATGCAGGTATTCTTTTGTATGCGCACCGATACCGGTGAGAACGGGCCGGAACTGCGTCAGTACAAAGATAAAGATCTGTATTTGCTGAGCAAATTAATTTTCGTATTATGCTAAGAGTATTATATCGGAATTTGATAATGTGCTGAGGGATACCTGTTTTGTGTAATAAAGAAGATTGTCAAGATAATAGGGGAGAGAAAAATATTGTGGTGTTGATGGAGACAGAAAAGCTCACTTATATCTCTTCGAGATCTTGGATAGCTCATAATTTCTATTTAGTGTTAGTATCAATTATCCAATTGCTATTTTCGATCATATCACTGCTCAAACTCTTGAAAGTAATAGCATTGCAACATGATACGTTTTATTTATTTCAGGATCTCACTACCTCTTCATAAAAACTCCTGTCTATTTCAAATTTGAAAACACCAATATTTCCCCATCCCTCGGTTTTAGCATTGACTACTCATTGCAGATAATTTTAGAGCCCAAAAAAAAAAATGAAAACCACCTGCATCAAGTCTCTGGAACAAGACTTCCTTTTTCATTTTTAACCGTACTGAAAATATTAAAAAGCTATATATTTCTGCCTTCTAAGCTCATGGCAGATCTTGAAATATCCATATACTCATCCTGACTTTTGCAATATTCAACTCCAATTTCAAATATCTCATGTTTAGCATCTATTAAATTGATTCAAAGTGATCAGACTCGAAGATCCAACGGATCCGAGTCCCTTCGGTATTAACACCGAAAAATCTTAAAAAATTATGCAAAAGAGTTCGTGACATACATGTTTCCGGCCATTAATTTATCAGTTGCGATCAGATTACATGCAACATTTAGCCAGAAAACGGTGAATAAAAAACTCAAAAAAAAAGCCAAGACTTTCTAAGCCCGCAAAAGTCTTGTTCTTTAGGTAAAACTAAAGAAAAAAAGGGGGTGGAGAGAGGGCAAATTTTTTTTCTGCCCTTGTTTCTGCAGCTCTAAAGCATTGAGAAGTCATCGGGTACTTGATGGATCAGATAAGTTGCCGAAAGAATTGAGCACTCATTGGTTCATGAGAATAATATATAAACCAGAAGACCAGCCATAACATTGAGTTTCTAAAATCCCTCACTATTCAAAATGAATAATTCTAATTCATTTACTGCTGATATTGAAAGTCTGAAATCCGAAAATCCAATGGACATCTCTGACACTCGTAAAGAAAACAATGTTAACTCATTGGATATCAAGGCCGGTTCAGAAACCGACTCTGAAATCGATGTACAAACTTTGCGTGCAGCTGAGAAGCTCAAGTCTCATGGTGTTAGAAGAATTGAAGCTGTCAAAGATATGATCAATGAGTCTGAGAGACCCATGTTCTATAAATGTTTGCTTGCAGGAAGTATTATCATTTGTAGCTGGGCATCTGCAATGGATTCTTCCACCACTTCCAGTTATGATCCTTATGCCACATCTTCTTATGGACATCATTCCATGTTATCGACTTTAAATATTGTCACATCTATCATGAATGCTGTCTGTAAGCCAATGTTAGCCAAGATTTGTGATATTGCTTCTCGTCCATTCTGCTACTGTGTTGTTTTGGTTATGTACACACTCGGTAGTATCCTTCAAGCTGCTACGCAAAGTATTGGTCTGTATATTGTTGGTTCTGTCTTCACCAATATCGGTTTAACAGGTATCAACTTGATGAACAGTATTCTTTGTGCCGATTTAGTTCCATTGAAATACAGAGGTCTTTCTCATGGTATCTTATCCAGTCCTTACATTATTAATGTTTGGTTCACTGCTGATATCGTTGCTGACTTGATTCCAAATAAATGGCGTTGGGGTTATGGTATGTTCGCTATATTAATGCCGGTGGTTTGTACCCCAGCTGTCCTGATCATGTTTTATTTGGAACACAAAGCGAATAAAGACGGTCTCATCACTTTCCAAAGTAGTAACTTCAAGGGTTTATCCGACGGTACAACTGAGAACTGGCATCAATTTACTAAGAGAATCATGATTGAGATTGATCTCTTTGGGTTGATCATCATGGGCTTTGGCTGGTCTTTATTATTGATTCCATTCTCTTTATACTCAACTGCTAGCAATGGTTGGAGAAATCCAAGTCTTATCGCAATGATGATAGTGGGTGGTATACTTTTAATTTTCTACTTGGTCTACGAAATCAAATGGAGCAAATTCCCTTCGATGCCAAAAAGAGTATTGACCAACAAGACTTTCATCATGTCAGTTTGTATCGACTTCTTCTATGAACTCGGTGGTTATATCCGAACATTATATCTTAGTTCGTTCGTTTGGGTTTGTACCGACTTCTCTAAAAAACAGTATGCGTACTACAACAACACTTTAACTATTTCTTTGTGTGTGTTCGGTATTCTGGCTGGTATTGTACAGAGATATACTCATCGTTTCAAACTCAGTGAAGTCATCGGTATGTCTTTCTCAGCTATTGGTCAAGGTATTATGATCAAACCTCCTAACAGTGTTAGAAACTCGACTCTGGTTTTGGTTATAGTTCAGACATTCGCTGGTATCGGGGGAGGATTCTCAGTTGTCGGTTGTCTGGTTGCATCACAAGCTTCGGTTCCTCATCAAGACGTCTCTTTAGTCATTTCAATTATCAAATTGTGGTCTTCTATCGGTTCTGCTATCGGTTCAGCCATTGCTGCTGCCATCTGGTCGAGCAAACTTCCTCGCTATTTAAGATTATACATGCCAGACTCTATCACCGATGCTGAAATTGCCTCTATGTACGGATCCATCAATGTCATCCATGCATACCCATGGGGCTCAGAAGTTAGAAATGCCGCTATCTTGGCCTACAAACATACTTTCTATTACTTGGCCTCAATTGCCATTGGTATATTCTTACTTCACATGTTATGTGCCTGTTTCCAAGACAATTACTACTTAGGTGATACTTTGAATGCCGTCGAAGGAGTTCCAGATGATGAGAAACTTGTTGAAAATCCAAAGGATTTGACTTGGTCCGAGAGATTCAAAAAGGCATGGCAACCATGGTGAATTATTTCACCGGTTTATATACGAAATGAATTAGTTCTTCTCACTTAATACGAATTGTAGGTTAAATCCGACTCTGAATCTCCTCACTTCAATATCGCTATATTTTCGGAACTTCACTTTCTCGTCAACCCATGTTTCGGCCATTCAATTTAAGGAATCACCCCCTTTTCTCCTCCCAATTAAGCGCGCTTCTCTACGAGAACGGAAATTCGTGCCCTTTTTCCCACGGCTTAGGGGCAGATATTTTTCTCTTGCATAGATTTGACGAGACCCGCAGAAACATCATCTCTCTCTGCTCTCCACAAGAGAATCAGATACAGCCGCTACTAATTGATGGAGTCAAGGTGATTTCGGTTAACGGATTCACCCGGTTCTTTTCTAAAATCCTATTCGACAAATTGTATCCGCCAATCTGCATCCGTCAATTCGCGATCCCTTTGTCCACCACCGACTCCACAAAAACAGCCCTCTACTTATCCTGAGCAAACTATCAAATATCAAAATCAAATATGAACGACGGGTCAATGAAATATTTGATATTTTGCTCATCGGCGCGTCCCAAACAAAAACAAACATTTCAAAGCTGAAGAAGGGCGTTTAGCAGAAGAAGATTTGAGATCAAAGAGGTATTGGGACCGATAACCGGGCGAAATCAAGTGTTTTTTGAAGTAAATTGACCCCAATTCTCGCATAATGTCATCCAATAACAGCAATAGCCCCAATTCACCTCATAATTCCACCCTCACAATATCGCCTCTTGTGCCCAATAAAAGGAGGGACTTATTTTATACTACGACACCACCAAATGGCCAACCTCAGCAACCACCACCACCCCCACAACAACGTCATAGCAGGACACGTATCTTTGGAGGTGCCTCGACCCCTCTGTCCTCTTCCAAACTCAACAGAGTAACTAATACTATGGGAGAGATGGGAGATGGGCAGGATAATATTGGAGTCATCGACGAATTCGACTCGTTTAACCAACAAGAACAACATCAACTGACCGTTCCACTCACTCAGGCTGACAGATTACGTCTTTGGAGACACGACGCCCTCATGCAGCATCATTATCAAACCGCAGAATACATTGGAGACAAAGTCTTGCTGCTCACCAACGATCCTAATGATCTGTTTTGGCTCCTGCAAGTGCATTATAATACTGGGAATTACCAAAGACTGAGAGAACTCCTCTCTGGGAAGCAAGAATTTGAAGAGTCGGTCTCTTGTAGGTACTTACTGTGTCTCTGCTTGATCAAATTGGAGAAATGGGATGAACTGTTGGATATCATTGGAGAAGTCAATCCTTTCCGCAACTATTCATCTTCAAATCATGTACGTAATCAGGATGGAGGTGTCAAATTGGAGGCCAGTATGTGTTATCTTCGTGGAGTCATCTATTTGAATTTCAATAATTTTGATAAACTGAAAGATGCTTTCAAAGAGCTGTGTGAGATCGACGTAAAATGCTACGAACTGTTCCATGAGTTGGTCAGTAAGAATTTAATGACCCCTGAAGAGGAATATGAGTTTATTAATGGGAATACATTGCGTTTTGACGATGAGGGAAGTAATGCCGAGCTCATAAAGCTTCTTTATACGACCCAAATCAGTAAATATTCGCACCTCGAACTGTATCGCGAGCTGGAACTGCGTTTACATGACGAATATGGCCTCAGCGATAACACTGATATCTTACTTAGTAGACTGGATTTGTTATTTGTACAGTGTAAATTCCAGAAATGTCTTGAGATTTGTGAGCAAGTCTTACTTAAAGACCCGCTCAACTTTGCCGTGTTGCCAAACTATCTCAGTTGTCTCTACGAATTACACGGAAAGAACAAATTGTTCCTTGTAGCCCATAGATTAGTAGAATCTCACCCTAGCCACCATCTCACTTGGGTCCTGATAGCTGTTTATTATCTTTCAGTATCAAAAGTGAGCGAACTGAGAAAATTCTTCTCCAAACTGTCTCTTTTGAACCCCAATTTTGGTCCCCTGTGGATTGGATTTGGTCATACTTTCGCTATGGAGGGAGAACATGAACAGCTGATTTCTCTGTATCTGACTCTGCTGAGATTACTTCCAGGAGTGCATTTACCTAATCTTTTCCTCGGAATGCAATATCTACAGATGAATAATTTATCACTTGCACATGAATATTTGAGCTATAGTTACCAAATTTGTCCGACTGACCCATTGCTTCTTAATGAGATCGGAGTCATTCACTACCATAGGGGGGATTTGCTGAAACTGCAGTATTATCTTTCAAGACTGCTTCAGAGTGCAAAGAATCTCAATTCTGACTCCAAGAATTGGTTATCAATCCATAGTAATCTCGGTCATGTCTATAGAAGGCTCAAAGACTACGATAAGCTGTTAAAATGTTTCAACCAGGTGCTCCGTATCGGTACTGGAGGTTCTGGAGGCGGTAATTCGGGGGCTGGAGGAGTTGGCAGTGGTTCTCATGGTGCAGCAGGTGCCGGGTCAGGAGCTGGTCCAGGTATTGGGGGTGTTGCAGGTGTAGGTTCTGTTGGTGGATCCACTGGAGGATCCGGTGCCACAGATATCGCCAACATTTATAGTGCAATTGGGTTGATCCAGTTGAAAAGATCACAATACTCCAGTCTGATTCATACTCTCCATATCCTGTTGTCCTTACAACCCAACGATCCCGTTCTGTCTGATTTGTTGAAAAAACTGCTTGAAGAAAACCTGAATTTGACCCCTGAGAAGGTAGTGGACTCGGATCAGAATCTGTACAATTCTCAAGGACCCGCATTCCCAGGAGTTGGCGCACAGAAAACTCCAATCACCAAGACGGCCAATTTCAAGCTGTTTGTTACCGAGGTGGAAGACCTTGTTCTGGGTGTAATTGCAGGCTCAGATTCTGAAGATGAGTCGGCCGATGAAATAGAAGAGATGGAAATGGAAATGGAGGTTGAAATGGATGGGTAACTGGTGAATGCATTAGTATTTGAAGATTGAATTGTAATTCGTACACCTCTCTTAACTGTACACCCCTTAAATGTAAGCCCCTCCTTAACCGGAAACGTAGTTTTGTAGCGCGCACGACCTTTTTGACACATCTCTCTGTGTCTTATGCACGACCGAAATCGTGACTCAGCCTGATTGGGACCTGAATTTGATCGGATGTAACGGCGGTCCGAAGGCAGAGATTGGAGTAAAACGGACGATCGTAATGAATACTCGGAGTGTGATTGAGAGGGGAAGTGGTGGTTCTGGACCGAATGGCCGCAGCAGCACCTCACTTCTTCACGTCAATTTTAACCAAGATTATGGCTGTTTCGCAGTGGGGATGGAGAGTGGGTTCCGTGTATATAACTCGGACCCATTGGAGATGCGAGTAGACAGGACTTTAGAAGGAGGAATGAGAGCAACAGATGGGTCCAGGTCGGCTTTTGGAGGGTCCAGTGGATCAGGAATTGGTCAAATCACTATGCTTCATCGTACTAATTATCTTCTGCTTGTAGGAGGAGGACGAGACCCGCTGTTTGGACGTAATAAGGTGGTGATTTGGGATGATCTTAAGCAAAAGAAATCCTTGGAGTTGCAATTCGAAACTGAGGTAGTCAAAGTTTTACTTAGTAGGACCAGAATAGTCGTAGTACTACTGAATGGAACCGTTAATGTTTATGGATTCAACTCTCCTCCTAGATTGATGGGGACTTATGACTCTGGAATGGTCGGAAAATCAGATAATGTTGGAGAAGGAGTTAGTAGTACTGTAGTGATGGCAGGTGGAGGTTCTGAATCTTCCTCGGTAGGATCTCTTAGTGGTGATGGATCCAGAAATTCCTCTGGAGCTTTAGGTGCTGTTCTTCTGTTCCCAGGACGATCTGTCGGACAAATTCAGCTCGTAGACATATCTACTGCTGGACATGAGCGTAATATTGTATCTATTATCAAACTGCACAAGACTCAGGTCAAATGTCTTCTGCTTAATCCACGACTGACGCTTATTCTGTCGCTGAGTGAGCAAGGAACTTTGATAAGAGTCCATTCTGTGCACAATTGTAGCTTAATGTATGAATTTAGACGTGGAGTAGACAGGCTGGTGATCTACGCGATGCTGTTCTCCCTGGATGGGTCCAAATTAGCCGTCCTTAGTGATAAAAATACCCTTCACGTTTACAGTATTTCGTCTGGAGTTCATAATAAGTCACATTTATTCAACTCACTGTTGATGCCACTGTACTTCAAGAGCCAATGGTCATTCCTGTCTTGTCATTTGGAAGGTATTCGCAAAGATGATTCCCCTAAACAAGACTCGGAAGGTTCCAGTATCGATTTTGGAACTCTTGGCTGGGCAGATGAAGAAAGTATTATCATAGTATGGAAGAAACTAGCACGGTGGGAGAAATATGTCATAGTAGAGAAAGACGGGAAAGCAGGAGAATTCGAATTGGTCCGTGAGAGCTGGCGGAAATTGCATTGATAGTAACTAATTTGTATATGAGACATGAAAAAAGAAAACACTACACGAATTTTGTTAGAGAAATACTATGTATTAATATCCTATTTACTCGTCGTACTCGGCAACACACTCCAACTCAACCTTAATGGCTGGGTTAGGGAATGAAACAGCAATACAAGATCTAGCTGGAGCATTGGTGAAGTGCTCAAAGTAAACCTTGTTAACAGTAGCAGCGTAAGATGGGTGTCCAACAAACAACAAAACCTTCATGACCTTGTCAAGAGAAGAACCACTGGCAGTCAAGATGTTCTTCAAGTTGGAGATCAGCAACTCAGTTTGCTCAGTAAGGTCATCTGGAATAGATCCGTCTGGCTTAGAACCAACACATCCGGAGGTGAACACGTGACCGTTCGATTTGAACAGAGGAGATAAACCGTTGATGCTCAGAGCACCAGCTTGTTCCCAGGTAATTTTTTGAGCCATTGCGACGAATTGATTGATAAATATAAAAATCGAACGAAATCCAGTGCTCTTTCCAGAAACTTTTCACCCACCGGATATCCTCCGCTTAAATACTGCAAGCTGTCGGCACAGAGCTTATCGATCCGATTACCAGATTAGGTAAGATCCGACACACAACGTTCTGCTTTTCCGCTCATAGCTTATTTCCTAATCGGTGAGACAAATTAGCTTAATGAATTCGTAATATGCTCAATTGTGGGGAGGGGGCACAGAGGAGTATTTTTAGCAGGATTGATCACAATCATATTGGATTTGATTTTGAAAACACGGGAATCATACAATGTTAGGAGTCCTAAAACAGTTCTTTGCTCTTATGAAGTTATAAGCCATTTCGTTAAACTACTGAGGGTTTAACCAGCAAATTCATCGGTATAATTAAATTTTAGATTTCATTTTGTTTGTAGTAAAAAAAGTCATAAAATATGCTATATAATAGTTAATGTTTAGTTTGATGAGATTATACTTGTGAGTGTAAGAGTTAAAATTCCATACTATACATTATCAAAATGATAAATATTGAGCAAATATATAAACTGAAAAACTCTAACGAAAATCACCCAACTGAGCAATTTATCACATCATAACACCAAAATGAGCGTCGAATATTGAAAGGTGGAGACTCGATGGGACTATCCATAGAGAAGTAAGAGATCAGTGAATGGAATGTTGGGTCATTTAGGAGTCCTGAGTAGACGAATATCGGCCAGAGTACCATATTTAGTGTCAAATGTCAGATTTCTGGAGAGTTTGGGCACACCAGCCCTAACCTCTGTAAGGAATCTCAGTGACAAAAGTAGCGCCGATGGAGTGGAGTCGGAGACTGAGTTTGTAGAAGATGAAGACAAGTATGTTAGTTCACAACTGATTTTCAATGAGTTGGTACTGCATCCACGTAAACAGTTGGATCCTAGTAGACAGAAGATCCATGAAGCGGATTTCGAGTTGCCTGATGATTTGCAAGATATCAAGGGAGAGCTCCGGAAGTACCAGATGCTTGACCCTTCACAAAGGCGTCAGATCTCGCTGTCAGGATATGATCCTACTGAGCATACGTTGATGAGGTTGTTATTTGGAGGTGCTGTAAGTGAGGCTCTGAAAGAGATGAGGAAATTCGAGACGACGATCCGTGAACAGACTGAGGGTCAACAAGAGAACACTTTGGAAACTCCAATAGTTGAGACTAATGTGCTCAAACTCTTCCGTAAGGATTCTCTTCTTATACATTCAGATTTCTTGAGATTGTACCCCCGTGAACAATATAACCGTCGATTTGATATTGGGGATGAGCCTTTAGAGTTTGAAACATGCACCGGAAGATATCCGGACACTTTAGCGCCTACAGGATTTGTGTATTTGGTGTTCAAGAACACTCATCAGCTGAGTTGTTACTATTTAGAGACCCAGGACAAGCAATTGAATGGTCAATACTTGAATTTGGAGCCTGTGGAAGAAGAGACTTTGGGAGATGAGTTGTCGTTTATTAAATCTCCTCGTATACTGGATATTCTGTGGCCTGCCTATCTTGAAATTGACCAATATGAAATAGGGGAGAAGGGAATTGGATCTAGTCTAGCCAAGTATCTCAAAAGTGCTGATAGTGGGTTGAAATCGCAGCTGAAACCATCCGAAGGTGCTAGAATTCCTCCTCATACACCTTTAACTGTAGATGTAACTACTTCTGCTCAGAACACAAGTAGAACATTCCAACGTTCACAACTGTGTATTGTGTCTCGTCTTCCCACATTTGTAACTAGAGAAGAACTAGAAGAGGTTTTATGGGATTTTGATCTCTTTGATTTACCAGAGCAGAGTATTCAGATGCTCGAAAGTACGAATAAAACCGATAAGAGTAAAGGTACGGGAAGTGGTAGATGGTTGGTGGTGTTTGGTAGTCAAAAGGACAGGGATAGATGTGTAAGACAGTTTAATCATAGGAATTGGTATGATTCTGTGGATATGCCAATGATTAGTGTGGAGCTGTATTGATGTATATAGGAATGAGAGGATAGATATGGACGTATATGTAGGGAGTATATGTAGGGAGTAGATAGTGGGGAGTAGATAGTGGGGAGTAGATAGTGGGGAGTAGATAGTGGGGAGTAGATAGTGGGGAGTAGATAGTGGGGAGTAGATA
>BCGQ01000002.1:1204865-1479908 GCA_001599355.1 Nakazawaea peltata
GGGAGTAGATAGTGGGGAGTAGATAGTGGGGAGTAGATAGTGGGGAGTAGATAGTGGGGAGTAGATAGTGGGGAGTAGATAGTGGGGAGTAGATAGTGGGGAGTATAGGGTAGAGGGTAGATAGTGGGGAGTATAGGGTAGAGGGTAGATAGTACAGAGCACAGAGTACACCAGATCACATCTGCTATTTTATTATCAAAAATTAATTAACCCCCAAAAATAGTCTGTAATATTTGGTCTTCGTTTTGTAGTTGACGCCCCTTTTATGGTCTGCTAACTGCGGAGCTTTACTGGAGTGCCATAGTAGTGTGCGCTACTGGCCTGCGCTTCTGGCCTCTTCCCCACTTTTCTCATATTTTGCTCACCCTTCACTGCTCTGCCTCCCCTCACAAAAAACTTTTTCCCTCCCATCTCTCGACCGCTAAATACGAACAAAAAAAGCGCGGCGATTTCGCTCACTCGGGGAGCCCTTCATTAACACACTTTAAAGAGAGGTTTCAATAAGAGGCAAGACACGTGAACCATCAATCGAGTCATGGATTTTGATAATCTTTCGAGTAAGTTTGACCAGACAATGAATGAGGGATTTGAGATGCTCTGGGAGCCACCAATCCAATGGCGGTATTGAATCAGCGGTAAGCCATCCGGCGGAGAAGAGGGCGCTACGAGGGCGTAGCTGCCCGCCTCTAGCTATCCTATCTCCGGTGCCCTGTATCCGCCAACCAGCTGTACCGCCTCTAGCGACCCTGTCCAGCTATCTCCCCCCCCTCCAACTATCTCCCTCATGTCTCCCCCACCACCATACTAACACCTCCAGACGACGACGACTTTCACCCGTTACGAAACTCCTCCAATGGAGGTCCAGGCTCCGCCAATGGCAGTTCCACCGGTCTCAATGGCCTTAACGCTCTTAATACAAACTCGGCCTTCCAATTCTCATCCCTGCTGCTGCTGCTGATGGACGCCGAAGTTCTGAGTCTCATTTCCTCCCTCAGTGTTGGCAAGCTGCCCTCGGTTGTCTCACCAAATGCCGGTTTGGGCCAGGCACAGACTGCTTCTCTGTCGTATGCTGGAAGTGACAAGGCTGATTCCGATGTCATTTCGAATCCATTTGCCTCTCTTGGTACTAAAGATGCTCTTTCTGCTATCAGTGCCCCATACATTTTGGGAAATTCTTCATCTCTGCACCAACTGAGAAATTTATTCGGATCCCTGTCGATTCTGGGACATGTAATCACCCATCTGTCACCTTTTGGTGATACCACAGGCCAAGGAACCACTCATAATGGTCTCTCTACTGTCTCTGGAGTCTCTGGAAAGCTGACAACTTCCAATTTCTTGGACAAATTTGGCTCTGTCGCCGATAGAACTAGAGAATTAGAAGATGGAATCGGTTCTAGTCATCATCGTACGGGAAGTGCCACCTTTATCGGGTCTGCTTCTTCCCCTACTTCTATCCATGACGTTCCATTGGCTTCAGGTGCTACTCCTACTTCGGCAACAGCTTCAGCAGCCGTCGCCGGACCTGGTTCAGCTACTTCTTCAAGGCACATGTCTGTTTCTGACCGTATCGACAGTTACCAACAAGAACAAGAACGTCGTCTCTCTCTTTCTTCGGAAGTTATCGGCTCTGACAGCAACCTTGAGTCTCAACTGTCCGACCTGCAACTGATCCACCTGCAACCACCTCATCTGCTGCACCATAACATCTGGAATCCTGCTTCTGCTCACGTTTTCCAACCCCAATTTTCCAATGGTCCTTGGTATCCGACTTTCCAGTATCCTCCACAGATGCCACCACCACCTCAACAGCAACAACAGTTCTTCAATAGAGGTGCCTCTGTAGTTCCTCAACCTGGCATGGGCTCAGTACAACCGTTTATTCCTTATGGAATGTTCCCAGCAGCTCCATTCCCAGGAGGAGTCAGCCCTGTAGGTATTGGAATGGCCAGAGCATCTGAAGGAGGTACATCTCCATCGGCTACTGGTGCTTCTCCTACGGCAAATCTGGCAGCAACTGCTACTACACCAGCTTCTGTAGCTACTGGTGCAAATGGATCTGGTTCTACACCACCAAATGGACAATCAGCATCACCGGCTGCTCCTTCAGGGCAACCAGCAACAGGTTCCAGTCGTCGTTTCATCCAAAGATCTCCTCTTTTAGAAGATTTTAGATCAAATCCGTCCAGAGATTACACTCTTTCGTCGATTTTCGGCCATGGAATCGAGTTCTCCAAAGACCAACATGGGTCCCGTTTCATCCAGCTGCAACTTCTGAAGTCTTCTGAAGAAGAGAAGGAGGTGATGTTTAATGAGATCCGTGATTGTCTGTATGAGTTAATGAGCGATGTGTTTGGTAACTATGTGATCCAAAAGTACTTTGAGTTCGGTAGTCCAACTCATAGAGAAGTGTTATTAGATCTGATGGAAGGTAAAGTCAGAGAATTGTCCTTACAAATGTATGGATGTAGAGTAGTTCAAAGACTGATTGAGTATGTGGAAGTTGATGAAAGAGTCAAATTGGTGAAGGAACTTGATATTCCTGGCGCCGGAACCGGTACTGGATCCACAATAATGCAACTTTGTAAAGATCTGAACGGAAATCATGTTGTCCAGAAACTGATAGAACTTCTCCCGTCTCCAGATGTCCAATTCATCTTTGATTCGATTAAAGATCATATTTATCATCTCTCTGTTAACTCATTCGGATGTCGTGTGATCCAAAAATTCCTCGAGTTTGGTCAGAAACTGCAATGTGAACTCATTATCAGTGTGCTCAAGAAATATGTCGATGTGTTGTTGGTAGATAAGTTTGGAAATTACGTCATCCAGTATATATTGACGAATAATTCGAACTGTGACACCCAGCTGATCATCAAGATCATCAACCATACGATCATGACCGACTTCCCTAAATTGTCACTGAATAAATTCAGTTCGAATGTAGTTGAATCGTTTATTATTTCACTGCCTTTCGAGAAGCGTCTTGAGATCAAAAAACTGACTTTGGCCGATAAGAACTCGAAGCTTGTTCAGTTGATTAATGATCCTTATGGAAATTATGTGATCCAGAAGCTTGTGACGGTTGATATCAATCGTAAAGATGAGACTACATTGGAGTTTGTTCTGCTGATCCGTGAATATCTCACAACGACTGGAAGTAGTAATAGTAAGCTGTCGATTGAGAAATTGAGGAATATTATTAAGCTGATGTGAGGGATACTGATACCTGATATTGGGAATTATATATAGTTTGTGAATAGTTTGTTAATAGTATATGTTTATAGTATATATTTATAGTGTACTGGTGGTAGGAGAAGGGGAAGGAGAAGAGAAGAGGGGTGGAAGGATAGGATGGGCAAGTGGTAGAGTCTAGAGTAGTAGGAGTCTTGAGTAGTAGGAGTATCAATTACTAGGAATATCCGTCTTGCTCATCCTATTCTTCAATTGGGGGTTAGGCATAGGTAGTGTACATTTTACTAATAATTCTTCCACTATGTAAAGCAAAGATAAAGAGCTGAGAGAAGGGGTAGTTAACTCAACGTACACAACTGATAAAGGAAAGATTGAAATTAAATATAGAGTCAGAAACAGCTGAAAAGATGAGACAAACCTCATCCTACCCACTTCACTCCCTCACCCACTTGTCCTACTAACTATCCCCCCCATCTACTCACCCAATCTACTCACCGCTACTCACCCCCTTCAAAAGTCGTGTAAAAATACCCAATTATTACTCACTACTGCGCAGCTAATCGTCTGCTATTTCCCTCCAATTTCCCTCCACCCCCAAAACTCCCCCCAATCACCTCCAAAATTCGACAAATTTTTCCTTCAATTTCTCGCCTTTCAACTTTAAACGCGGCATTGAATTCAAAACCCAGTCGAATCTACCGCTTTAATATCTTGAAAAGAGAACAGCACGTCTTATCAAATCAGTCCCATCACACTGACAAGTAACCCGCGCCCACTCATTTTCTCGATTTCTACCCGCCACCGCCCCCGCTCTCAATCTGTGTATGAATAGCATCTCATCGCTTTTGAGACGATCCATTTTGAAGACACGAAGCATAGAATCATACAGATACGTATCCAGAATGACCGAACCGACTACTAAGTGGGACGCCACCACTGTCAGAAACACCTTCTTGGACTATTTCAAGCAAAAGGAGCACACTTTTGTTCCTTCTTCCTCCGTCATTCCTTACGATGACCCAACTTTATTGTTCGCCAACGCTGGTATGAACCAATATAAGCCTATTTTCCTTGGAACTGTCGAGCCAACCAGTGATTTCGCCACCTTGAAAAGAGCCGTCAACTCCCAAAAATGTATCAGAGCTGGTGGTAAGCATAACGATTTGGAAGATGTCGGTCGTGACTCTTACCATCACACTTTCTTTGAGATGTTGGGTAATTGGTCCTTCGGTGACTACTTCAAGAAGGAACTGATCCAAATGTCTTGGGATTTGTTGACCGTAGTTTATGGTTTAGACCCTTCTAGATTGTACGTCACTTATTTCGGAGGTGATGAGCTGCTTAAATTGGAACCAGATTTGGAGCTGAAACAATTCTGGCTCGACGTTGGTGTTGCCGAAGATCATATCCTTCCTGGTTCCACCAAGGACAATTTCTGGGAAATGGGTGACCAAGGTCCTTGTGGTCCATGTTCCGAGATTCATTACGACAGAATTGGTGGTAGAAATGCTGCTAGTTTAGTCAATGAAGATGATCCAGATGTGTTGGAGATTTGGAATAACGTGTTCATTCAATTCAATAGAGAGGCCGACGGTTCGTTGCGTTCTCTTCCAGCTAAGCATGTCGATACCGGTATGGGTTTCGAGAGATTGGTCTCCATTTTACAAGATGTTCGTAGTAATTATGACACCGATGTTTTCCAACCTCTTTTCCAAAAGATTCAAGAGATCACCGGAGTTCGTCCATACGCTGGAAAATTCGGTAAGGATGATGTCGATGGTATTGACACTCTGTACCGTGTCCTTGCTGACCATGTCAGAACTTTGACTTTTGCTCTTGCCGATGGTGGTGTACCAAACAACGAAGGAAGAGGTTACGTTTTGCGTAGAATTTTACGTCGTGGTGCCCGTTACGTCCGTAAATACATGAACTATCCAATTGGATCGTTCTTCTCTCAATTGGCCCCAACTTTGATCGAGCAAGTCTCTGATATCTTCCCAGAATTGGGTAAGAACCCAGATATTTTCGAGATCTTGAATGAGGAAGAGTTGTCTTTTGCTAAGACTTTGGACAGAGGTGAAAAGTTGTTCGAACAATACCTGATCATCGCTTCTAAGAGCCCAGAACAAACTTTAGTAGGTAAAGACGTTTGGAGATTATATGACACTTACGGTTTCCCAGTTGATTTGACCCGTTTGATGGCCGAAGAAGCCGGTTTAAAGATCGACGAAGAAGGTTTCGAGAAACTGAGACTCGAATCTTTGGAAGCTTCTAAGGGTAAGGGATCTAAGAAGGCTGGAAAGCAATTGGTCAAGTTAGATGTTCATTCTTTGGGTCAATTAGAACAAGAATCCAAGCCAAAGACCGATGACCATTTCAAGTATGGTCTTGAAAATGTCAAGGCAAACATTGTTGCCATTTACAACGGTAAAGAATTCGTTAATGAGGTCAATGACAACGAGACTCAATATGGTATTCTCTTAGATAAGACTCCATTCTATGCTGAACAAGGTGGTCAAGAATATGATACCGGTAAAATTGTCATTGACGGATCTCTGGAGTTCAACGTTGAAAACGTCCAAGCTTACGGTGGTTACGTTTTACATACTGGTTACCTTGCCGAAGGTAAGTTATCTTGTGGTGACGAGGTCATTGCCAGTTACGATGAATTGAGAAGATGGCCAATCAGAAACAACCACACTGGTACTCACGTTCTTAACCTTGCCTTAAGAGAAGTTTTGGGTGATGGTGTTGACCAAAGAGGTTCTTTAGTCAGTCTGGAGAAATTACGTTTCGATTTCTCCCATAAGAAGGCTATGACTTTGGAAGAAATTTCTAAGACTGAAAAGATTGCCAATGAACAAATCGCTTCTAACTTGACTGTCTACGCCAAAGAAATGCCATTGGATGTTGCTCGTGAGATCTTTGGTTTAAGAGCCGTTTTCGGTGAAACTTACCCAGATCCAGTCCGTGTAGTTTCCATTGGAGTTCCAGTTGAAGAATTGGCTTCTGACCCTCATAACAAGAAATGGCACGGTGTTTCCGTCGAGTTCTGTGGTGGTACTCATGTCATTAAGACTGGTGAAATCAAGGACCTCATCATCATCGAAGAGTCCGGTATCGCCAAGGGTATCAGACGTGTTGTCGCCGTCACTGGAACCGATCTGCACGAAGTTCAACGTATTGCTCGTGAGTTCGACCTGAAATTGGACGAGCTTAGCAAGATGCCAAACGGATCCGAGAAGGAAAAACTGTTGAAACTGACCAACGTTGAGTTATTGAAATTATCCATCTCTGTCGTCTCCAAGGATGAATTGACCAAGAAGTTCGCCAAGATTGATAAACTGCTCAAGGACGAATTGAAGAAGATTCAAAAAGAGGAGCTGAAGCGTGTTGTCGATGCAGTCAAGGCTCACTTCGAGGCTAACAAAGAGCTGACTTACTTCGTAGGTCATGTTCCAATTGCTGCTAATGCCAAGGCTATCACCGAACTGATCAACTACATCAAGAAGGAGGATGCTACTAAGTCCATTTACTTGTTGACTGGTACTGAAGCTGATAAGAAGGTTGCCCATGGATGTTATATTGGATCTGAGGCCGTTTCTGCTGCTGATCTTGCTGCCGTTGCCAGCAAATCTGTTGGTGGTAAAGCTGGTGGTAAAGGTGCCATTGTTCAAGGTATGGGAACTGAAGTCTCTGGTATCGATGCTGCTATTGATGACATTTCTAAGTTGTTGGCCGAGAAGTTGTAACTATGACGTTATATAGATCGAATATAAGACTGAGTTAATATATGTTTTATAGTATGAGATAGTAGAGTTTGCTTTGATAATCCATCGGTTATTGGGATTAAGTGTCTCTTGGGGGGTTAGTTTGGTGTTATGATGTTCACTATGAGAGAACGAGTATTAAAAATCACTTTATTTTGGTAGTTATGGTGGTGAAATTATCATAGTTTAGATTAATGAGGCAAGGAAGACCTTTCTAAGCTTTCAAGTACTTCGCCCCCACCCATCTACCCTGAACTATCCATCCCATTGTCATTCCTCTCTACTCATTCACATCCCCACATATGGTGTAAAATTCCACATACTTTAGTTGGGATTTAGCTCTATTGGCCAAATGGTAAGGCATCGCACTCCTAATGCGAAGACTGTGAGTTCGAGTCTCATGTAGAGCGAATTACTCAAAAATTTAAAGTCTTCCCTAATTTTTTTTTAGTTTCTCCGCGCACTACCCCACGACACGCAGAGGCGCGCCATGTCTCTTTTTTTTTTTTTTCGCTCTTGGCTTCCCTTGGGCGGAGAGTTTGGGCTCCTGAGGCTGGAGCTCCCTTTACGTTTTGCTTGGGGAGTTTGAGCTTACACTGACTGCAGAGAAGGAGGGCGGGGTATCAGCAAACATCCTGCAAGTTTTAAAGAGTACACACAGTAGGTACAGATCCAGATCCAGATCCAGATCCAGATTGCGCATATTAACTGCACTCACGGCACCGTACTCAGCACCAGGGAATGCTCGCTATTAGACGCTCTATCCTTATCACTCTTATAGCCCTGGCGCTTGTGTTCCAGGCAGCTATGGTGTATTATTATACTAATGGGGGAGAATACACAGGTTTCATATCGGAGAAGGTGTTGACTAAGTTCCATCCTTATCTCCCGCAGTTTGTCAAGAACTTGCAATATCCATTCTTGAATTCAGACGGCTCTTTGAAGGAGTCGTTCTTCTCTTCATTCACTTTTGGTGGTGCCAATGTCACTAGAGAACAAGGGATCATCGCTAATAACAATATCTATAAGCAAGTATTGGAACAGAAGATCGGTGAGCCTAAGGTGGACAACTTGGTGAGAGCTTCCGATAAGAAACTGGATGGGGAAACAGACGCTCCATCAGTGGGGGAAGATGGAGCTCCTTCACTTGGGGCAACCGTCATCACAAATAATCTTGCAAATGCTACACTTTTCTCACTTGTACGTAACAGTGAACTTGATGATATCATCCCACTGATAAGACAGATTCAAATGCGTTTTAATAACAAGTTCAATTATCCATGGAGTTTCTTGAATGATGAAGAGTTCTCAGAAGAGTTCAAAAAGAAGGTTCAACTGCTGGCACCAAACTGTCAAATCTTTTTCGAGACTATCCCAAAGGAATTATGGAATAAACCTGACTTTATTGACCCTGAACTCCAGGAAAAGGGAATTAAATTATTAAAAGATGAGGGTGTACAGTATCTGGACAAAGAGAGTTATCGTAATATGTGCCGTTTCAACAGTGGATTGTTCTATAATACCCCGGTGATGTCTCAATTTAAATGGTACTGGCGTGTAGAACCAAAGACTCGTTATTTCTGTGACATTGACTACGATGTGTTCAAATTTATGGAGGAAAATGACAAGACCTACGGATTTACGATCCTGCTTTACGATAACGAACGTACAGTAAAGAGTTTATGGCGTGAGACATTGGATTTCCTCAACTCTAACCCTCAGTATCTCCATCCTAATGGTCTGTTTGAGTGGCAGTTCGAAAATCTCATCAATCCCCTGCGTAATGAACTTACCGGTGGTTACAGCACTTGTCATTTTTGGTCTAACTTTGAGATCGCCAACTTGGATTTCTTCCGTTCTGAACTGTATACAAATTGGTTCAACCATTTGGATCAAAGTGGAGGTTTCTATTACGAGAGATTTGGAGATGCCCCAGTCCACTCTTTGGGTCTCTCATTATTTGAAGACAAGTCCAAAATCCATTGGTTTAGAGATATCGGTTATTTCCATTTCCCTTATAATAATTGTCCAAACAGTGATAAATGTGGAGGATGTCAAGTACTGCAGTTTTCCCCTGAAGGAGATCATCTTGATCAAGAGAACTGCTTGCCTAATTGGATACGTTATGAGATGGACGATGCCCTGCTTAAAATGTACTGAAGTTTGGGTTTATTTAGATAATTTTAATGACATTTATTTGAAATGATATTGTATGATTTCCGCCTGAGCTGCTCTTGTTTCTGTGTTATTGTGACGCAGACTGCCTTCAGAGCCCCCATTGAGGTAGTGCTTTATTCTTCATACTGCTGTCCTGGAGGCATCTGGTGTGAAGATGTTGATGTTGATGTTGATGTTTTGATCATCTGTGCACGACTACGCGGTTTGGGGGTGTTTTTTTGTAGTTTTTCGCTTCGCGTTTGATGGCGCGCTCAGGACTCGGTTTCTCCCTCCGGTGCCTAGGCGGAAGCTCAGGCTGGGCAAGGAAGAGCTTCGGTGGAGCACTCGGGCGGACCTCTCACTCAAAACCTTAATAGACATCTTGAACCATCTCCAAAAAGATACTTTTGTTAAGAGAAAAAAAAACCAGAACAAGTCCCACTGCACTTCATAGAGCTATAGCATGACAATGACAAAAGCAGTATTCGAGCATATGGTGATCTTAATCATCGAGTCAGCTCTATTGACGAAAGACAAAATCCATGAAGAGTTGGAAGAATCATTAATGAGATTAGGACTGGACAAGGTACAAATACTGTCGGAGCAGATTTCCCTGGATCAATTGCCGACTTTCACTCATGTTATCAGTGAGACCATTGATTTCCCTGACTACTCGTTTTTCGAGACTCTGATGATCCCAGTTGTGACTCCTGATTGGGCTAGACAGTGTATTCAACAGCAGAAACTCGTGCCTCTTCGTCCATTCCACCCTGATCCCAAATATTTCTGTAAATCCATGGTGGTCACTGTGGCTACTGGTGCTGGAAGTAGTGGTAAAATTGGCCTCGGTGATAAAGACCTGATCTATTCTGGTGTAAGACTGATGGGAGGTCAATTTAGTGATCAATTATTATTAACAACTACACATTTGATAACAGTTAAGGCTGATGATGATCTTAGTTCTGTAGCTAAGGACTGTAATGAGAGTGGGGATTCCAATATCTTTATTGTGAGTCCCGACTGGATTGCCGAATGCTTCAAACTGAGACGTAGAGTTGACGAGACACCTTATTTACTTGCACCTGCACCTTCTAATGTTGGTGACGACTATCCTGAGACACACAATTCCGTCTCATCGTTTGTGAAAGACGTAGTGTTCTATATAAGTAAAGATTTCGAGCTCAGTCCGCAATTAACTCAGACCCTCGAGTCGATAATCAAATCTGCCGGGGGTAAAGTAACTGAAGAACAAGCCAAGGCTACGGCATACCTTGGAAAATACAGAGATGGTGAAGAATATCTCTCGCTGTCCCGTATTGGCCTCATCGTAGGTAATTTAGAATGGCTTTATCATATGGTTGTACATGACAAATGGACTTCTCCTGTAACTGAGTTATTGCATTATCCTTATGCGAGAGAAGGTTTACCAGGATTCGATAGATTTGTCATCGGTGTCACCAATTACACCGGAGATGGTCGTTTTTATTTGGAGAGTTTGATCAAGCTGATGGGAGGTGTATTTACTAAGAATTTAAAAAGCTCAAATTCTCATTTAATTTGTGCTAGACCTATTGGTAAAAAATATGAGCTGGCTGTGGCTTGGCTGAAGCTGTCTAATCTGCAACATTCTATAAAAGTAGTCAATCATCTTTGGCTTGAAGAAAGTTATCGTAAATGGAAAATTCTTGATGAGGAAGCTGACCGTTACCAGGAATTTTCTACTAATTTGGAGCTCTCAGATATTTTAGGTCTCACGGAATTGGATGCTGAGGTGTTGAAATCTTTCTATAGAGATACTAGTGATGTAGATGGAGAGGAAGAAATTGGCGATAGTTTAGAAATTCTGCAATCCCCTGAACCAGAGGAAGCTCCTAAAGTTCCAGAAGAACAGCTGCCAATTGTAAATGCTCAAGATGAGCACCTTGTAGATGATGCTGATGAACCTTTGGAGAAACAAAAATCGGTTCCAAAATCTAAAAAGAGAAAGGCAGAGCCAGAAGAAGTAACCCCTTCGGTCCTAACCGAGTCTGCCAGCACAAATACTGAAGGAAGGGTCTCTAAGAGATCCGCTAAATTAAAACTGCTGCAAAAATTACATAGTGATATGGAAGATTTGAACGAATTCCTTCAATCTAAAGCAGCAATCCCTGGCAATTCAAAACTACAGAATAAACAACTGAAAAAATCCAAATTATACAACCTTGACGTTATTGTTACTGGATGTGAGAATGAGTTTGATTTAACAGACGATAATATCGATAAATTAGCCGATTTGGGTATTAATATTGTACAAGACATTTCAGCCGTTGAGAATATGGAGAAAGCCGAATTGTGTTTAATTGCACCTAAAGTATTAAGAACAGAGAAATTTTTGAGTTCGTTATCATTGTCCTTAAACAATATTTTGCACCCTCAATTTTTAATAGATGTTACTCAAGATAGTGAGGATGGTGAAAAAATCCCACTTAAGACAGAAGATTACCAATTGAGTAGCAGATTGAACTACAAGGATCCAAAGTTGAAGGAGCTTTGGGGATCTTCAATTTCTGCGTCGTGCATTGATGATTTACTCAACAGAACCAGGCGTATATTCCAAGGATATCTGTTTGTGATTTTACAGCAGAAAAGTCTGGATCAACTGAAAAATCTTGCTTACCAAAGAATCTTGATGAGGCATGGGTGTGACTTTTGTGATATTGTATCAAAAAAGCAGGATGTAGTGGACAAATTGACGTCAGTGCTGGACCAGGCAAAGGTCAAAGTCTTAAGCGGGTCGAAGATCAAATTGGGATCGAAGAAATACGATCAATTGGTGGTCGACTATGACTGGGTAGTCAAGGCAATCATCACCAATAACAACCAAGACTCGTAATCCATAATTTGCTTCGAACAATTGGACCTCGCATCTTCTCCCGACCTCGCATTATATATAGCTCTTTTTTATCGTTTTGATCTGAAAATTTCATCGCTCTCCGATTTCCTGGAGAAAATTCGCGAAGATTTAAAATTTTTTTACTGTAGGCTCTTGTTACCTGAGGTGGGCTGGAGAAGATTTATCGGGAAGGTGGCTAAAAGAAATCAGTGGATTAAGATAACGCGGGAAGGTACGAAGTTCGGAGTAGTCTTAAGATGAACTCTACGTGATTCTAAGTCGATCCAGCTCTTGTCTGGTTTCCTTCGTTCTATTTGACGAGTTTCCTGGCCAATCCCTTGTTTATCCGACAGTCAAAATCTTCGCAATTGGAGACCTCTCTATTGTGAAAGTGGCTGCTATTTATCCGGCTTGTTTTTCTCCGTGCGTGAATTTATTTTTCATTTTTCACTTTCGTTTTCTTACAGTAAGCGAGCTGGTGGTGGTGCGACTACACAGGGGAAAACAAGGGGAAGGGGCCCGGGGTCATTGCTGTGGGCGGAGTAATGATTTACCGCTATTAGCAATGGATTGAACCTACACAATGGGTTTCGAAGACAGAATACTGGTGGACATCCAATGCTAGTCCAACAACCAACGGCCCCCCCTCAAGACCGATAAACCTACAATCTTATCTCGATGCCCTCTCAGGACATTAGTAATTTTCTCCAGTTGTGGCTCAACCCTGAATTACGCGGGTTAGAAGCAACTTAGTAAGATTTTGTGGCTAGTGCGTGGGTCATTCCGCTATTACTAAGTACATAGGTACGTCTGCGCCTAAACAAAAACCTCTTCAATCAGGATTTTCCCATACATTTCTGGAGAAGTTTTTTCCCTCTCAACAAAAAAAAGTGCGAAATGACGAAAAAGTAAAAATGGACGAAATCAAAATTTCCCTTCTTCATGATTCTCATTTATAAAGAGACAAGCGTGCCCGCTTTAACTTAACTGTAATTCATTTTTCTCTTCAGTTAATTCAATTATTTCATAGCTAACTAACTAACATATTAACATGAGTGCTCCACAGTAAGTATAAGATCTTTATGACAGTTTCAATTATTAGTTCCGCCTGTTCTGGCGCCAATTTAGTACCCAATGCGGAACCCGATTGGTTGATGACCAATGAAGAATTGGTTCGGACTGCGCTTGAATTTAGTGACATGCAATTGAAGTAGGTGGAACCTGGAAGGGTGTATAGATTTAGATTGAGATGGAATTTGAACCGAATGTTGAGGTGGCACTTTGTTATCTAGAACAGTAAAGGTCGGTGTTGTCGGATATACTACATGAATTGATAGGTGGGAACGAAGTTAGGGGATGATAGAAGGATTGGTTTGTAAAGACTGATTCAGCTTTCGGCAATATTGGTCTAATTGATTCAATTCGACTGTCTTAGCTTTTTCTGACCACTACATTTTAGCTCTATGAATTTTTCAATTGTCGTTTTTCACTCGATTCTTTTGTGCTGCTACGCAATCATTTGTGGCTGGCTACTTTGTGGCTAGTTATTTAGTGATGGCGAAGCGGTGGGCGAGTATGAATTTAAGTAGTGGATAGGTTAGATGGGTGAGATGGTAGGTGGTGGGGTAGTGAACCAGTTGGAAGTAGGTGGAATTGCTAATAATGGCATAAATTTGAGTCTCTCATTCTCGTATTGAGCTCAATTGACTCCATCCCTTTTATTCCTGATTTTCACCCAACCCATCCCTCATACTTCCAAATCATTTCCCTCTTCTCTTCTTGGCCGCTATGAAAACTTACTACCCAATTCGTCATAATATAATTGCTGTGCGCCATTAGTATATCTTACACGACCTTTCACTATTACACTGATTTGAAATTCATTCGATGCATAGTTTTCATGCAAAGTTATCTATTTCCTATTTTATTTCATCTCCCATCTCATCGCATCCGATCTCAAACTCATCAAGTCATTCTTGTATCTCCGTCAGCCCTGCCCCCATCTTATCCTCATCCTTTCCCTCATCTTCTGCCCCCCTCCACCTTTTCCCTTCTTCCTCGGCGATATTTTCCTTCAAAAATCATATGCACTGCGCGAGGTCAAGTCATGCACTGCACATGGAAAAAAATTCTCCTCCTTTCTTTTGCTATATAAGAAGGGGGAAGAGGACTCGGTAAAGGGGTTAAAAGATGGTTGAGATTATGCTTTGAGAAGAATCAGGATGTCTATGCATGAACGCGCAGTCGAGCGCTTGAAAATATTAGTACCTATAACGCTGGGAAATGAAAAAGTGCCCAGTGATCAAAAGGAGCCTAAGTGAGTCGAATAGGAACGGCGGAACATTGTCACATGTCAAATGACTAGCGAATCCAAATACTAACTTTTTTCTTATAGAGGTGATATCGGTCTTATTGGTTTGGCCGTCATGGGTCAAAACTTGATCTTGAATGCCGCTGACCACGGTTACACTGTTGTTGCTTACAACAGAACTGTCTCTAAGGTTGACCACTTCTTGGAAAACGAGGCCAAGGGTAAGTCCATTATTGGTGCTCGTTCCGTCCAAGAGTTGTGTGCCAACTTGAAGAGACCAAGAAGAATTATCTTGTTGGTCAAGGCTGGTTCTGCCGTTGACCTGTTCATCGACCAATTGTTGCCATACTTGGAGAAGGGTGACATCATCATTGACGGTGGTAACTCTCACTTCCCAGACTCCAACAGAAGATTCGAGGAGTTGAAGGCCAAGGACATTTTGTTCGTTGGTTCCGGTGTTTCTGGTGGTGAAGAAGGTGCCAGATACGGTCCATCTTTGATGCCAGGTGGACACCCAGATGCTTGGCCACACATTAAGGAGATCTTCCAAGCTATTGCCGCCAAGTCTGACGGTGAGCCATGTTGTGACTGGGTTGGTGATGCCGGTGCCGGTCATTACGTCAAGATGGTCCACAACGGTATTGAGTACGGAGACATGCAATTGATTTGTGAGGCTTACGACTTGATGAAGAGAGTTGCCGGTTTCACCGACAAGGAGATCTCTGAGATCTTGGGTAAGTGGAACAAGGGTGTCTTAGACTCTTTCTTGATTGAGATCTCTAGAGACATCTTGGCTTACGATGACACCGATGGTGAACCATTAGTCGAGAAGATTTTGGACACTGCTGGTCAAAAGGGTACCGGTAAGTGGACTGCTATCAACGCTTTGGACTTGGGTATGCCAGTTACCTTGATTGGTGAGGCTGTCTTTGCCAGATGTTTGTCTGCTTTGAAGGAGGAGCGTAAGAGAGCTTCCAAGATTTTGGGTGGTCCAATCATTCCAAAGGATGCTGTTAAGGAGAGACAACAATTCGTTGACGACTTGGAACAAGCTTTGTACGCTTCCAAGATTATCTCCTACGCTCAAGGTTTCATGTTGATCAGAGAAGCTGCTAAGGAGTACGGATGGAAGTTGAACTTCCCATCCATCGCTTTGATGTGGAGAGGTGGTTGTATCATCAGATCCGTCTTCTTGGGTGAAATCACTGCTGCTTACAGAGAGAACCCAGACTTGGAGAACTTGTTGTTCCACCCATTCTTCAAGGATGCCATCACCAAGGCTCAAGACGGTTGGAGATCTACCATTGTTAAGGCTGTTCAAGCTGGTATCCCAGCCCCAGCCTTCACCACCGCTTTGTCCTTCTACGACGGTTACAGATCCGAGAGATTGCCAGCTAACTTGTTGCAAGCTCAAAGAGATTACTTCGGTGCTCACACCTTCCAAGTCTTGCCAGAGGCTGAGAACGATCACTTGAAGGTTGGTGACTGGATCCACATTAACTGGACCGGTAAGGGTGGTAACGTTTCCGCCTCCACCTACGATGCCTAAGTGGTTTAACTATAAAAAAAGAATGACTTGTCTCGAATAAATAAATGATTCGTTATGATTAATGTAGATGGTCTCAGTTAGTGTACGTAGGAAATCTCACTAGTTGATTTTCACTAGTCAATTACACTACCTAATTCGGCTAATTAACGTCTATATATAATATTTCGTAATTTGCTCTGTCGGAAAATGTGGCGGGACTGCCGTTCCTATTGAGGAAACTCTCTTGCCGATAAGATGCTTTTTGCAGCTTAATCTGGTAGCGATATTGCGCCGTACGAAATAGGTTGAAAAGATAGTTGGAAGTTGAAAGAACTTCGAGATACAACTTCAATTGACAATTAAAAGAGAAAATGACCGACAAGGAATACAAGACCCCAAGCGTAGAGTACATCAAATTTGTTACTCTGAAGATTGCCGAGTTAGAGACCGAGTTGTATGAGAAAGTGAACAAACCAATTCATGACAACCCAGAAATAGGTTATGAAGAAGTCAAGGCTCACAAAACCTTGACTACTTATATGGAATCTAAAAAAGGATGGACTGTTCAAAAGAAGGCATGTGGAATTGAAACTCTGTTTGTAGCCACTTTTGAATTGAAGAGTGACGATGAGTCAAGCACCGAGTCTCCATCGGTTATCTCTTTCAACGCTGAATATGATGCTCTTCCAAAGATTGGACATGCATGCGGTCACAACTTGATCAGTACTGCTAGTGTTCTGCTGCTGTTACTGACCCTGGAACTGATGGTCCACTTCAAATTGCCTGGTGTAGTCAAGTTATTGGGTACTCCAGGTGAAGAGGGATACGGTGGTAAAGTTGACTTGCTTAACAAGGGAGCTTATGAGGGATGTGACGTCTCTTTGATGCTGCATCCTGGAAACAGCTGGCCTGGTGCTTCTTGGGGACATACTACCCTGAATAACACTTTCAAATGTGAGTTCTTCGGTAGAGCCGCCCATCTGGCCCTGGACCCATGGGATGGTATCAATGCTTTAGACCTGCAAGTCATTTATTACAATTGTACCGCTGTCTTGAGACAACAATTGCAACCTGGTGATATCATTCAAGGTAACATTCTTGCCGGAGGTGCCTCTCCTAACGTGATTTCCAACTATACTGCCAATCTCATCACTGTCAGAGCCAAATCCAGAAAGCGTTTGGGTGAGCTTAAGAGTAGAGTAATCAACTGTGTCAAGCTGGCCCTGTTACTGACCGGTTGTACCTACAAATTGACAGAAGTCATGGAGTACTATGACATGATCAGTAATGACCCTATGTGTGACGTATACAGAGACTATTACAACTCTCTTTGTCTTTTGGATGGCAAACCTTTCCTTCATCCAAAAAGCGTCGAGCTCATTGAAAGTGATATTGGAGCCTCCAGTGATCAAGGTAATGTCAGTTATCTGATGCCTGCTATCCAGCCAATGTTTGCTATTGACTCTCCTGATGGATCCAACCACAACGAACACTTTGCTGAGCTGGCCGGTACTTACGATGCTCATCTCAATGCTTTGAAGCTGCTGAAAGGTTTGCTGTTGACCGCCATTGAGTTGGTAAAGAGCAAGGAATTGTTGCTGAAGGTAAAGCAACAATGGGAAGACGATATGGCCACCCACAGACCTGACGTCAGTATGTGGTAGATTTTAACACTAGATAATACCCTAGAGCGTACAATGATGCGCAAAATAGTTGTTTAATTGAGTTTGATTTATTCGCGATTGTAGATGTAAAGGGTGCGTGGTGCGTAGTGCGTGGTGCGCAGAGAAATAGGCAAGGTGGCCACGCAAAGGGGGCACACAAAGGGGATACCAAAGGACAAAATTAAACGCTAATAGAGATTCTAATTGAAATTTCGTAAAGGGGGCGACTTAAGGAAGGGCGGGGAAAGGGGCCACCTTAAAAAATTAAAGGGGCTAATTGAAAATTTCAACGCCATAATTCCTACATTATCTAATAAATATTTTCTCATATAAATTCATTCAACAGTATGGAGAACACTCATATACAAAGAGGAGAATGCTTGTCGTCATTTTGAACCCCTTTTAAGCCAAGATACTCTTGACAGCAGAAGCAATAGCATCACCAACCTCGGTGGTGGAACTAGATCCACCCAAATCAGCAGTCATAACACCAGAGTCCAAGACCTTCTTGACAGCTTGTTCGAGAGCTTCAGCTTCCAGAGCCATATCCAACGACAAACGCAACATCATAGCAACCGATAAGATGGTGGCAATTGGGTTGACCTTACCCTTTGGTAAGTCTGGGGCAGAACCGTGACATGGCTCATACAAACCGAAGGCAGTGTTCTTGTCTGGCAAAGAGGCCAAAGAGGCAGAAGGCAATAATCCCAAGGAACCTGGAATGACGGAAGCCTCGTCACTGATGATATCACCGAACATGTTAGAAGTGATGATGATACCGTTCAATTGAGTTGGAGACTTGACCAAAATCATAGCAGCGGAGTCGATCAATTGATGTTGAACAGTCAATTGAGGGAATTCTTCCTTGATGGTGGCCTCGACGGTCTTTCTCCATAATCTGGAAGAAGCCAAGACGTTAGCCTTATCCAAAGACCAGATTGGTAATGGTGGGTTGTGTTGTAAAGCCATGAAGGCAGCCATTCTGGTGATTCTTTGAACTTCTGGGACGGAGTAAGCTTCAGTATCGGAAGCGAAACCGGAACCATCATCCTCTTTTCTCTCACCAAAGTAAATACCACCGACTAATTCTCTGACAACGGTGAAGTCGGTTCCCTTGACGATCTCACTCTTCAATGGAGACAACTCTAACAACTTGTCACTGGCAAAGTTACAAGGTCTCAAGTTGGCATACAAGTTCAACTCTTTTCTGATCTTCAACAAACCTTGTTCTGGTCTGACAGCACCGGTACCCCATTTTGGACCACCAACAGCACCCAACAAAACAGCATCAGCCTTCTTAGAAGCCTCCAAGGCTTCGTCAGTCAATGGAGTTCCAGTAGCATCAATAGCAGCACCACCGATCAAATGGTTTTGGAACTCAAACTCGATCTTTCCACCACGAGCAGACTCAATAGCCTTCATGACCTTGACAGCCTCGTCAACAACCTCGGTACCAACATGGTCACCTGGTAATAAGACAACAGTTTTCTTAACGACACTCATTTTCTAATACTTATAAGCAACTGGACTTGTGTTTCTAAGCAGTTCGTGATTCTACCTTGTTTAAATACTTTTGACTAATTCCCTCGTTGGATGATTTTTCACCCGAACGAATTTTCCCTCGCTCAAAGAGTTGATCGCGCCGGTTACGGCGATGGGTTGGGGATAATTTAATAAACTGCTCAACACAATTCGGGCCGATACTTTTTTGGGAAAAACTACACTACTACCTTGAACCTCCATATATTAATTGATTTATTGCTATGCAAACTATGGTATTTTGAATCAGACCCTTAGCTGCTCAGATCTGTTCAGCTATATACTCATCGATATTGACCTCATTCAATCCACTCAAACCACTGTTGGATAATTTGGATTCTTCTTGTTGTTGTCTCAATTCCAATCTCTTCAATCTGTTCAATGGACCCCAGCCATGAACAGGAGCCTCCAACTTGAAAGGAGTCAAGAAACTGACAGCACTTTTGAAGTTTTCTCCCAACTGGTAGATCTCAACGACCAAATCTTCGATACAAATCATTCCTAAATCTCCCAAATGCTCTTCAATAGTGTTATTATCAAGAGGAACCTCTCTGCTAATGACAGTCAGAGAGTCTTCCAGACTCACCTGCTCTGTAATCTTAGCTCTCTTGGTCAATAATGCTCTAATGGTACTTAAAGAAGGCTCTCCAACAACAACGTATTGGGAGCAGATTCTCAATAATGGCTCAATAGCCGGTGTCAATCTAACAAATATTCCGGTATAATTGGATTTCAATCTCAAAACATCTAAAATTTTCTTCACTTTGACAGGGACCTTACTGACTACCTTCGATGGGCCAGGGATTCTCAAGACAAAGAGTAATTTTGGTTCAGCTTCACTGGCAGACTCAGACTTCTTAGTGGTCTCATTCTTCAATATTCTCTTTACTCTGTATTGTTGTTGCTCATTCAATCTGCTTTGCGAAACCAAAGTCTCCAGACGAACAAATCTATTCTTACGAGCCAATTTCTTCAATCTCTGCTCCTCTTGTCTCTTCTTAGCAGCCTGCTGTTTCAGCAGTCTGATACGGTCAGCATCCTTTCTCTTCTTCAACACAATCTCAGGATTCGAATTAAGCGGTTCAGACATTTTATAATACGGTATATGATCGAATCACTAATCAAATATATCCCTCTTCTAACCTAAATTTCCCCCTATAAAATTCAAGATGAGATAGAAAATTTTTAAGAAAAAAAATTTTATTTCTCTTCACTTTCCTTATTTGGAATATTGTGGAGATGTGCACGACCAATATATCCCCAAACCACGATTTAACGGTTATTACATACACTAGATATCAATAACAAAACTCAATTCAGATATACAGGTATACTAGCCATAAGATCAGTGTCCGGACCATTCAATAGTATTCAAATCAATACCTTCTTTGACCATCTCCCATAATGGAGATAATTCTCTCAAGAAAGTGACTCTTTCGTGGATGGCCTTGATTACGTAATCGATTTCCTCTTCAGTGGTGAATCTTCCGATACCGAATCTGATAGAAGAGTGAGCCAAAGCGTCATCGGCACCCAAAGCGTGCAAGACATAACTTGGTTCTAATGAGGCAGAAGTACAAGCGGAACCGGAACTTAACAGGATATCTTTCAACAGCATCAAAAGTGATTCACCTTCGATGTAAGCAAAGGAGATATTGACACAACCTTCGTAACGGTGAACAGCGGAACCGTTCAAAATGGTGTGCTCAATGCTTAACAAACCATCCATCAATTTTTGACTCAATCTTTGGATGTGCAGGTGGTCGTACAGACTTTCGTCGGCCATTAATCTGGCCAGCTCACCGAAACCACAGACCAAAGGAGGAGCCAAAGTTCCGGATCTCAAACCTCTTTCTTGACCACCACCGTTGATGATAGGTTCTAATCTGACTCTTGGTCTTCTTCTGACATAACAAGCTCCGATACCCTTTGGACCGTAGATCTTGTGAGAAGAGATGGACATCATATCGATGTTCAACTTGTTAACATCCATTGGGATCTTACCGAACAGTTGGGCCAGATCAGTGTGGAAGAAAACTTTGTTTTTACGGCAGATCAGACCGATCTCTTCAAGTGGTTGAATAACACCAATCTCATTGTTAACAGCCATGACAGAAACCAAACAAGTATCTTTACGGATCAGCTTCTCCAATTCTTCCAAGTTGATCAAACCATCCTCATCAACACTCAAGTAAGTGACTTCGAACCCTTCATCTTGTAAATGTCTGGCACTGTCAAGAACACACTTGTGCTCGGTTTGGGTAGTAATGATATGACGCTTAGTCTTGGAATAGAAACGTGGGACACCCTTGATACACATGTTATTGGATTCGGTGGCACCAGAAGTGAAGATAATTTCCTTTGGATCAGCATTAATGATATTGGCAACGTATTCTCTCAGCTTCTCAACCTCTTTCTCGGTCTCCCAACCGTAAGAATGGGTGGAAGAGTGAGGGTTACCGTAAAGTCCAGTATAGAACTCCAACATCTTATCAAGAACACGTGGATCAGTTGGTGTAGTCAGTTGCATGTCAAGATAGATCGGTCTACTTCCGTAAAGTGATTCATCACGAGAAGCGTTCTTCAATGAAATCGAGCCTGGAGCCTCGGCGGCGGCTGCGGCGGCTGTTGGTTGAGGACGAGCCACAACTCTCGAAGTGGACAAATATTGCAATCTAGCAGCGCCAGAAACTTGCAGTTTCAACTGCCCTTGAGCCTGGCGTGCTCCCCGGAGCATCGAATACCTAGCGTTTCCAATCATATTCAACTATTGAATCACCTTTCTCCGCTTACTAAACTCCTCTTTTTAATAAGCTTTTCTCTCGTTTCTTTGATTTTCCCACCTTTTCCCATTTTCGGCTCGTTTTATTCGTTTTTTGCTGAGGCTTTTGCTCGTTTCGTTTGTTTCCCGCACTTTTTGCCGCTATCGATCAAATCCCGTTTTTTATCAAGGGGAAAATTTTTATCGCTGACCGAAAGTCGTGTGAGATTTGCTAATTGGTGCCTTTTGTGGCAGCAGTTTCGACCATCGCTCCTTCTGGAGCTAGTCAGCACTATACGAAGGGACGGTGATTTCGGGTAGTACGACTGAATAAAGTTGGTCTGGCGCGCGGGGGGGAACGAGAAGATGCGAGCTTGAATGGCATTTAAAGCGATTTCTTCGTCTTCTTTGGAGAATCTTGTGCTCAAAGGCGTGTAAATAATGTCAAATATCGAGTCTCAGTTCTGGGTCTCATTGCTGGTAAGTTTGACTAGTCAAAAACTGGTACTCTCAATTGGTCTTCCCTCAATTGGGCTTCCCTCAGTTGGACTTCTCAATTACTAACTTTTCAGGCCGGTGGATGTGCTGGAACGGCTACTGATCTTCTGTTCTTCCCAATCGATACAGTCAAGACTCGTCTTCAAGCCAAAGGTGGCTTCTTTGCCAATGGAGGTTATAAAGGTATATATAGAGGACTTGGGTCTGCTGTGGTTCTGTCTGCTCCATCGCTGTCCCTCTTCTTCGTCACCTATGATTTGAACAAGATCTATATCAAGCAATTGCTTTCACCTTGGATTCAAAACGAGTCCACTTTGTTGAATTTGACACATATGCTCAGTGCATCTTTAGGAGAGATTGCCCTGTGCTCTGTTCGTGTTCCTGCTGAAGTCATCAAACAAAGGGCACAGACTATGCATTTCAAATCATCCATGGAATCCTTAAGATTTGTTCTTGACCAGAAGAATGTACTCGCCAGTCTTTATAGAGGTTGGGGCTCCACTATATTGAGGGAAATACCGTTCACTATGATTCAATATCCATTGTATGAATACTTCAAGAAGACGTGGCTGGCCGCCTCGGACTCCAAAAAGATCTCTCCTATACAGGGGGCGCTTTGTGGTTCCATTGCCGGGGGAATTGCGGCCGCTTTAACTACACCTCTTGATCTTCTTAAGACTAGAATCATGCTTCATCATTCCGACGTGGGCATATTCAATTTGGCTTCCACCATCTGGCGTGAAGAAGGCGGTAAGGTCTTCTTGAGCGGAATTGTCCCACGTACAATGTGGATTAGTGCTGGAGGAGCCATTTTCTTAGGAGTTTATGAATTAGTAAGTAGCATGCTTCATTAATAGTTTAGAAATAGATATATACACCTTATTCGTCATCTTCTTCGTCGTCTTCGTCAAAACCGAAACTAAATCCTCCCTTCTTCTCTTCATTATCTCCACTGAAAAGTCCTTCTCTCTTTCTTTTCAGGTCCAATTTCAGTTCGATCAGCTTTCTCTGTTCCTCCATCCGTAGTAATACCTTATTCAACTCGTCTTCGTAGCCATTGTCCTTCAACAAGGCTGTAAAGATTTCGTATATAGGCAATACTACATTCTCTTCTCCCAATTTGAGCTCCCCAACATCTTCATGCTCATCTTTAAGTGGCTCAAGTTTCGATAAATGCAGTTTCAAGAACTCAATCAGCTCTTGATCAGATCCGTCCAGGCCCAGAGCTTCTTTCTGCAGGATCAAACGCTCCAATTCTACATAAACTTCATCAGGATGGAACCCACTGATCTGCTCATGCCTTGTTTGGAAGAATCTCAACACCTTCTCGAGCTTCATCAACGGCATAAAGTTCAGAGTTAAAGCTACATTATCATCTACATTGATTACAGTATGCCACCATCCACTTGGGACATAAATACACTCTCCAGGGAACGTCACACCTATCAAACAACTAGTAGATTCTTGACTTAATCTCACACAATCGTTAAAGAAGCCAGAAAGTACCCACTCCAGTAATCCTACAGGTGAAGTGACCTCATCCTCGGTCTCATCTGTTGATACTCCCGGTGGTACTACGTCCGGAGGTAACATTACCCACACTTTGCGTCCCTGAAGGGTGGTATTCCAAGCAGAAGTCGTATTTGGGTCTTTATGGAAGGTGGACCCGCTTCTTTCCGGGCCTATAATGATCCATTTATGATCCGGTCTACAGTTCTGGAACAATTTAAATAAGTCCTGCTCAAATACAGTAGGTATTGAGACCTTCAAGTCCTCGAGAATCTTATTGGACGGATCAAACAAGTACAATGGGTTCTCATCTCTGTTCTGTTGGAAGTACTGGAAGTACAAGTCGATAGTCCACTTGACCAGCTCTTGACGCATAGTCTCATTGGCATAATTAGACTTCAAGTATGGGATTTGGCACTTTTCAAGTGGCAACGACCCATCAGAGCCTGAAGTTCCATCTCTAGAACTTATAATGAACGGTTTATCATGCCAGTTTTCATTGAAATTTTCTAAGGTCATCTCATGTTCATGGAATCTCTGAATGTGTCCTTGGCCTACAACTACATCTTCTCCTACTTTTCCCCCATCTCTAGCAATTTCTTCCTGCTGAATGAGCTTCTTAAATGTTTGTTTATAGTCAATAAAAGAGCACTGATAAGGACGATAAATCAAGTCAGAAAACACCAAATCGTTGGCTTGTAACAACAGTTCCGGGAATATATCCATATTCTTATTGTTCCCCAACACTGTTTTTCTCCATGACCCGCACCATTTCTCGATATTCATCTTCTTATTCAAACAAAGTGTCCTCCAAAGCTCATCATGATAACAATAAGCATATAACACCCTGGATACTTGACCCAAATGAAGTAAATCCTGAGGATTTTCAATATAACTGATCACTTTGAATAACAATTCATCATCAAATTTACTCAAATGTCCCATCAGCTGCTCATAACGTGCCTGTTGTTGCAGGTTTTCACGCTCATCAGTCGTCAAAAGAAGGTTATTCCCCGATGGTTTGACTCCTAAAGGATGTCTAGGGACAGAAACGAAGGTAGAAACTGGCGTTCTTTCCGCATAAGCTCCCTCCAAAGCACTAGGAGTCCCTCTTCTCTCAATTTTAGCTTCCACTGTCATTTAATCGCCTCTCTTATCGGTGGTATCCCTTCTTAAAATCAGCTCATCTCAAGCTGAAAAATTTTTAGGTTATTTCCAGAGCATATTACGAATTTACGGATTATCGAGGCAAGAATTAACGCTTGGTGGTTGATTTTAATATTTTGCTCAGGTGAATAACTGCCTACACTAAATATCACAACGTTATAGATTAAATATTTACATGAAAGATCCAGTAGGAACTCTATTGCTTATCAGCCTCCTTCAGACTCTCTCTCTCCACAGGCAAAGTCTTATGACGATTGACCAAATACTCCTTCTTACGTAACATCTTCTCTTCTCTTCTCTCTAACTTACCAGGGTACAAAATATGCTCATCGAGTTCATTCGAGAACTCTTCCTTGTATACTTCTGGTTTGCCCAGTTGAGTTTTCCAGTAGTTTCTGATTTGAGTGAAACATGTCATGCAGATATGATGCGAACGCTTGTAAGATCCACAGGTTGGGCATCTATTCAAATGATGTAAAAACTTCAACTGCTTATTACCTGGAGCCAACCATTTTTGTCTTCTTTTCAGATGTGATACCTTCTTCTTTGGAGCAGCTCTTAAGATTCCATTGTCCACAAAGAATGGAGGAGCATCGGCCCCATTTTGTTCGAGTTCTCCAAGGAACTCTCCCAACTCTTCCAATCTTGATTCCTTATTATTGAGAGCACCCGGTAAGGCAAGTCCTACTTTCAAGGAAACCGGGAGAATGCTCTGAGCGACTCTCGTCACGAATCCGTCCAATAATCCAATGCTCAAAGACATGATTTTGGAGTTTAATCTATGTATTCAGTGAGACCAATTTGAAGCTTCAGCGCTTTAAATTGGCGGTTCTCGATTTTTCACCAAAAATTTTTCGTTATGCAAAAGTCGTGTATCAACCAATAATGCTACTTATGGCGAATCTCTGATTGGAATTTGGGGCTGTCTTAATCGGTCGTGTAATAAATCCCAAAGCCCCAATATGGCAATCAAAGCAAAAAGAACACAGAATCGATTTCAAAATGGTCAAATTTGACTAGGGACGGAGAAGGAGACAAGTCTACAGTGGGGTCTTTTTGAGAAATCCGGTAAAATCAAATATGTCATCCTTTGTACCAGCTCAGTTCTCGTCATTCAGCTCCAATTTCAACTTTGAAAGCTTGAGAACAGGAGATAATATCTCAGGCTTGAAAACACGATACAACAAGTTGAAGCCGATCAATGACTTCTTTGATGTGAGAAGGATCTCGAAACCTTCCAACGTGTTTGAGTTGCAAAACAGAATCACATTCAACTTGGGTTACTTCAACTCCAATTATTTGGCCATCTTTGTACTCTTAAGTACCTATACTTTATTCACCAATTTATGGCTTTTATTTGATCTTGTATTTATGGCTCTTGGATTGTTTGGGATCTCTAAATTACAAGGCGGAGATTTGGATTTGAAGTTCACTGTGGTTACTACGAATCAACTTTACACAGCTTTGTTCTGTATTGGAGTACCAATTTTGATTTTCAGTTCTCCTATTTCCACTGTCATTTGGTTGATCTCGACCTCTCTGATTTTGATCTTGGGTCATGCTCTGCTTATGGACAAGCCTATTGAGATTCTGTTCAATGAGACTGTATAATATATTAATATTCGAATAATTTATCTTGCATGGTAAGTGTAAGCGTAGTAGATAGGTTTTGTAGTGGGCAGGGGAAGCCGAGAGGAGTCTTGTTATGTTTCTCCCTTGGATTAGGCGGAGATGCTCCGCCCAATTTGTTTTTTTCCTTGGAGATTCTCTGCCCTTCAGCTGGAAGGAATTGAAGATCATCAGCTACAGACTTGAATTTTTTCTATTTTCCTTCCACCAGGCGGAGACGCTCCGCCCAAACTAATTTTTTCCTTAGCCCTTTCCGCCTAAACCCATCACATCACAACTTCAACAGCAATACACCACCACAATCAACGCCATTACCCCATAATTACACCCAAAAATGGATATCCCTGTTTCAGTACAGTATTCTGAGGCCATAAAGACATTGGATAACTTGGAATCAAGCCCCCTCCGTAAAGACAGTGATGAGTTCAAGCAACAAGCTGTTCTGTTGGAGGCGAAATTGACCACTTTGAAGAAAAGAGTCCAGCAATTGGCATTGTTCAGCAGTAATGAGGACATTGAGGAGTTACAGACAAGTCATTTACGTTACTTGAACGTGGATTTTTACTTAGCAAGGTTCTATGAGCATGGTGGAGTCGGATCGGCCGGATCAACCTCGCCCTCAGACGGCATTTCCCAAAGAAAGACCAGTTTGAAGTTACTGAAGAACCTTTTGCTCCAGTTTTTACATAATTGTGATAACTACGGAGTGTTAGACAAGAAGTATAAGACCAAACTTGATGCATTTGAGAACTCTTTCAACCCAACTTTGAGTGAAATCAGACCAGATGACCCCACCAAAAGAAGAGATGAGAAAATCGCTAACTTCAAGTACGAGAAGGAGCTCAAAACCAAGCTTGAAATCTTGGATAAAGAAGATGTAGATAATTTGGATGATGAAGTCGTAAGGCTGGTGTATATTGATGAGTTGAAATATCATTCTGTACAACTGTTCCAAAGCCTAGAAAGTATAGTAATGGAGTTGGAATTACTTCTGAATTTCAAGAGACCTCAAATCGAGGAAATCGGACCAAATGATCCTCGTGATAGACTCCAAAAGCCGTCTGCTCTGAATGATTATCTTTACACGGACAAGTTAGAAACATTGACGACTCCATTGCTCTCGAAAACCGGTAAAATTCTTCGACCTTTCACCATAGTCTCTGATCGTCAGCAATTGAAGTCCAAGGTCTTCCAAAATGACTACACTCTCCCCTCTATGACAGTAGAAGAGTTCTTAGAGTACGAATTGGAGAACGGAGGTATGGTGAAGAAAGAAGAGCCTCAAGAGGAACTCGATCCCGACGATAATGATGCTATGGATAAAGAAACATACAAGCAAAGAGAATGGGACGAATTCAAAGAAGCCAATGCCAAGGGGAGCGGAAATACAATCAACAGGGGATGATAAATGAAAAATATTAGGATTAAATAAACTAATTAAAGTTGACTGTTATACATTATCACCTGATAGAGCTCAGTCTGCTTGAGTCTGTGTTATCTTTGTAGTTATCGGACTCGTTGTCGTAGATTTCAAACTCGATATCTTCCTCACTCAAACGTCTAGAACCCAATTCAGGTGGATCTACATCGGCAGGTTTCATATAGATGATGACAGCAGTGCTGACGACGATTATTCCGAAGCCAACACAGGTCAAGAAAGATGGGAAATGATTCCAGATCACAATTTCCCAAAAAATGGAGTATATCATACCAAAGTACAGGATGAGGACCAAGCGGCCAGCTTTCTCACGAGCCATTCCACAAGTCCAGAAGAACTGGGTAAGGAACCCGCATACCCCGACGACGGTGAACAACAGCAGCTGCTTGAAAGTGGTGATTGGTTGGAATGGAGCCCCAAATGGCAGTACAAATAACCCAAATGTGGACACCAAGAAGCAAAAGATACTGAAAAATTGAACCGAGACCAAAGGATCGACTCGTTTACCGATAAATCTTAATACGACATTGGTCATTCCACCGGTAAAGACACTGATCACCAGGATCATGATACCCAATGCTCTTTTATGAGGGTCGGTAGATTCCACCCCCGAATCATCGACAGCATTGCCCTTGTTAGGGAATAAGAAAGAAGGCTGGACTACCAATAAGACTCCGATGAGAGAAAAGCATCCCGAGATGCCCTCATAGATAGTATACTTCTCACCAAGGAAGATGAACAGCATCAACAAGGTGATCAGAGGACTTAAGAAGCCAATCATAGTATTGACAGAGATGGAGATGTACTGGAACAGGAAATATAAAGAATAAAGACCAAACATTCCACCGCAGGAACGCAAAAGCAATAACCCCCGCAAGCCCGGAGGCCCGAATGGGAAGTCCTTAGGTTTAGCATAGTAAGAGTAGGTCAAGGTTACGGCAGAACTCAAGAACATTCTAATCATAATCACTTGGAAGGGGTTCAAAGTGGTTTCGAAATCAGGATCCACTTCCAAAAGCTTACCGGCCAACTGCATGATCGAAGCAAAGAATTGAGAAATCAAGGCAAAACATAATCCCAATTTGGGCACGATGATCCGGTCATAATTCTTCAAAAACAGTTCTTTGTACTTCCCAAAACGGTCATATACCTCATCCACATCTTCTTCACCGATACCCATTAAATTGTTGCGCACCCCACTCATATTGAAACTAGCGTACTCATCTAACAGTTGGCTCCTTCTACTCATCCACCTCCATAGATCCGTGGCTCTTTATATACTACCAACCATCATGCAGATGATCACTTTGCCGTTTCTGAAAAATACCGCAGATTTCAGTAGCAGATTGGGGGGGTTAGGAAAAGAAACGATTGTGTGCGGTTAAAGCTTGATTTGGAAATGAGTCAGTGAGAGGGGTAGAGAGGGGATGGGAAGGCTAGGAGGTAGCGAGGGGAGTACCGGTTGTAGTTGTGGGAGGGTAGAGTGGTTGTAGAGCAATGGAGTATCAAGATCTAATCATTGATCTCCATCCTGTTATAATTGCTTGGCTCACCCGATGCATCTCCACCCTTCAATTTCTTAGTCTCTTTATCGAACCAAAAACGTAAAAAGCCCGCAGGGAAGCTCGTAGCACACGTTTCCGGATATGCAGAAGGTAGGATATCCGGAATGAAGGAAGAGTGAGACAGATGAGATAGAAAGGTGATTTGACAGTATTAGTCACCATTTACACTTCCATTGCTCTCTTGCCATATTCAATTCACCCTTTCGAGTATCCCCTTACCACTTTAGGCCTCTATCTTATCGGTTGAAATTTCATGATCTAGAGCTCTTTTTTCACATACTACTCAGTGTTATAGTCCCAGTGGCCGAGTGGTTAAGGCGACGCCCTGCTAAGGCGTTGTGCTCTGCATGCGCAGGTTCGAATCCTGTCTGTGACGACATACACATTTTTTTTGCTTCACTTTTTTTTTCCTTAACCAAAAGAGGGATAATTTGGGGGTAATTTGGGGGCAGTTGAACATAATTAAAAGAACTCAATGAGCATGACAGAGTTGTGCTTGAACATTCACACTCTTTCTCACTACTAAGGGGCAGTTCTTGCGAAAGTCACTCCTACATTTCTTACCTACACCTAACAATATAAATACATCATGGCATTAATTATTTCTTCTTATTAAGTGCTCCTGCCGCAGCTGCTGCCGCAATAGCAGCGGATGATCCATTCGAAGTAGTACCATTCTCCAAATTAGTGATCATAGGAACCGGGTTTGTTCCAAAAGTCTTAGCTCTTTGAACTCCCTTACCACTTCCTGGGCTTTTTGGTTGTCTAACAGTTGAAGACAATGGACTTGATACTGAAGGAGATTGGGATCCACCAGTATGAGCTGTCTTTGGTGAAAGTAATCCTGACAGTAACAAATATGGAGAATCAAAACCTCCCATATCTTCATCATTTGTCATATTTGGAGTACTACTATCAGGTAAAGACCCTTGTTGTAATTTAGGTGTCTCATAATTGGTATCTGAACCAACTACCGCACCAACAGTCTCCATATCATTGCTAGTATCAATATCGTTGGCCTCGGCTTCGGCCTCAGATTCTTTAAGAGGCCCTTTACCTTGTAAAGCACGCTCTGAGCTCTTCAGTTGCATGGCCTGCAGCTGCTTCAACGAGATTGTAGCAGAAGTGTAGGAACTGACAACTGGCACGGTTTCATCTAAATCAATAGTGGCCTTCATTAACAGCAGCATCCATTGTCTTAACTCTTCTTTAGTCGAAACAGCGAAGAAATGGACCTTTGGCTGGGTGAATGTCAATCCCTTTCTTGAACCTGGCAGAGGAGGAATTAATTTGAAAGAGTAACGAGCCAGGGTCGTAGATGACAGTAACATGGATTTCAAGTCATTGGAGTCGGTTGGCAAGACACGATGCAGCTGAATGTCAATTAATCCACGTTCATGAGTATCTTTTAACGATTGGAAATATGATAAACGAGTGCCATGAAGAGTGAAGTAACGTTTCTTGAAGTTAAGACTACCCTTCTTGTACATCCAACCGTAGTGGTCTGCAGTTTTAATCAGATCATCTGGAGAAACCAGCTGTATTCCTTCTTTGAACAGTGAAGTCTTCGATTTAGATCTAGAACCAAATGATGAAGGATTTCTTAACGATTTCATTCTAGAAGTTTCAGAAGCAGCTCTCTTTTGAGGGCTACTGATCATAGGCGAAGCTGAAGCTGATGAAGACGGAACTTGAGCACTCACAGAACGACGTTCAATCTTAGTAGATTTATCGATCGTACCACGTAATGGACTGCTTATTTTTGATTTTGAGATTGTCGTCACTGGAGTTGAAGTCGAATTATCCAAAGTGTCGGTGTCGGGAGTTAAATCGGTCAAGTCATCATTACTAAACTCGTTATCATCGTCGAGATCCAGTTCCTTTGGAACCGATTTACGACCCATTAATGAGATTTTAGAAGGACTCGAAAGTAAATTGACCAACGAATTCCTTCTGCTGTCATTATTAGGCTTGTAAGGATCATTACCAGCATTGATAGAACCTCCTCCCAGACTAATGAAGGAGAATACTGAGGAATGACGTTTGTGCAGGTTAGGATTCAGCTGTCTGGTGTTGGTATTGGATACGCTACCTGAATGTTTATGAGATCTAACAGGTGACATATTAGCCAATGGGATGGAGCTAGATCTCGAATGATAAATGGACGAAGTAGGTCTCGAAGTTGTACTGTATTGTCTTTCTTTTTCTGGTAAAGTCGATAACCTGTCACCTGCACCACCGAACTTGAATCTACTCAGCAGCTGTTGCAGTTCAATTGGAGGATCTGGGGCCTTTCTTGGTGACATGAAAGGCATTTCTTGTTTCTTCTGTATTATTGATTCAGCTGAAGAGGCCGAGTCTGATTCGACAGTGGCAGTACCGCCTGTATGAGAGTTTGCACCAGTATTGGAACTACTTGCACTAGTATTAATTCCAGTACCTGAAGTCTTTGGTTTGATTGGAGATGCTTGATACACATCTGTATTAAGAGGTTGAGTCGATATCACCGAAGGCAGTGGCATCAATGACCCGTTTCCACTTTTGGCGTTACGAGATTCGATTTTCAAAGTCTCGATCAGCTTGAAGATCTCAAATCTGGTCCCAAAACTTGAGATATCCAACTCTTTCAAATGCGATAACTCCAATTCTAAAAGAATTGAACCTGTGATTTTATGTCTAGCAAACTGACCGGCACTTTCCATATCGACACCAATGGACGAAAAGTAAGTGGAGACTTGTTCGGGAGTCCAAGACTCCACTTGCAGTGGAACAAGTTGAGTGTCGGAAGTGGTCAATTCTGCTAAAGCATCGTCAATATCACGCATGGTGTTTGTATGTAAGGAAGACTGTCTAGTGATGTTTTTATTGAGACTCAAAGAGTCTGTAGATGCCATGGCGGCAGTGACCGACGAACTATTGTCATGAAGAGTAGGCAAGAATTGACCAGATGGAGTGATAGGACTGTTATGTTGGGAATTTGGGCTATTCAAGCGACGAGAACGCGACCTTAATAAGCTTGGTTTAGGGTATGGAGACGAACCAGAGTGAGAATCTCCTCCTAAAACAGGCTGTTGAATAATTCTAGTGAAAGACTTCGGGTAAAGACCAACATTACCAGTCTCAAGATTCTTACCCATATACCAACCGTCATTATATTCACTGTCATCACTAATAAGTTGGATTTTCTGGCCCAATTTCAAGTCCAATTCATCGGCCAACCTTGCGTTGAATTCCTTGATCACTTCGAACAACAAACTTATACCGCTGGCGGCACCAGTATCGTCGTCGAAACTGGCGTTTTGTTTGGTGGAAGGCGTCGTGGTGGCGGAACTATTACTTGGTTTCCTCATCACGTTGGACAGTGGTGGCGAAGAGTTATCGAACTGAGTGATGATCGAAGCTATCCTGTTCTTAGGTGTATTACCGTTGTTCGCTGTTGCGCCGAACATGGTGAAGTAATATGAACAAGTAATAAAACTGATAAAAGGGGAGCGGGATTCGGGGGAGGCAATCAATCGAAGCGCTGTTAGGGAAAAAAGGAGTTTTGCGTGTTTTTGGGCTCGGGTATCAAGAGCGCTTTGAAATTAGGTGGTATGAAGCTGTTCGAGTAGCGTCTTGGGCCTTCTTAGAAACGCCTTGTATCTCGATATCTTGGTCTTAAAACAGATAAAATAAATAAACAATTTTTGCTCTGCGTTTTTTTTTTTTGAGAGAGAGAGAAAGGGAAAAATTTTGAGTGGGCAGGGGCAAGATGGGGGGCAAATGTGATTAAAGGGGTAAGTTGGGGGGGATTTGAATTGGGAAATTCGCTGGATTAGGGCAGAAAATATGACAACAGGGGCATGACAAGGGACAGGGAAGGGCTAGACCATAGTAAGGGACCTGTGTACTGTACTGTACTACAGTGCGTCACACTGCAGTTCACTTTACTGCATTACACTAGACTTCACAGCACTACTACACTGCTACAATTCACTCTACTTCACTTCACTTCACTTGTTCCCTTCCCTTTCCCACAATTCCCTCCTTTACCGCACCATCCCACCAAGATTTTTGTAGATCCTATTTAAACTACTCTACACTATAAGCACTCTAGGTAAGATCGCTCGATCGATCGCCTAGAATATCTGTCATTTATGGTTTTCTGCTGCTTAAAATTTTACTTCAATGCTAATTTTATAGGCGTACACAATCGAACTCAAATTAACCCTATGTCGAGGCAAACTGGCCCATCTTCTCTCATCTATATGTGCAATTACTACATTCAAGCAGTCTCGACACATCTTTTTCAGTGATTGTGGCTCTTAAGAGGGTAAATTTCCCAGTTTGTGGCCCATTTCGTATAAAGATGTCTTACGTTTGAGTTATTTTCTGTGCGAGTCAGTTCACTGCTCTGCTTCTTACTCAATGGAGTAGACGAATATACCTCCATTTAATCGTTTAATCGCGCTTCCCCTCCATCTGAGACATCTCTCGTTTAGAGGCATTTGTCTAGGCAGGAAAAAAAAAAAGAAAGTAGCTCACACTCAGGATTGAACTAAGGACCAACAGATTTGCAATCTGCTGCGCTACCACTGCGCCATATGAGCCAATTTCTTACTCTCAATTTCTTAAGATCGGTTTATAAGAAGGTTGGAATGAGCTATAAAATTTTCTGTTTTTGGATTGATATTGCAGAGGGGTGGCAGTTGGGGTAATAGGAGCGGTGAATAGGGATAGAGAGGAAGTAGAGAGGGCAAAGAGAAAAGAATCCCAAATGATATGTAGATCGGAGGCTGAGTACCAAAACCCCTCTCTTATAATCTAGAATCTCATCGGATGACTAAGATAAATCGCTCAAAGATAATCTTCCCGTTTCATCACATGTCTAAAAATAAATAAATAAATAACAATTTAACAGACAAGATTAGATAAATTACGAATAGGATTATGCATCTTGGCGACGCATCTTAGCCGTCCCGGTCCACCTTAGTTGCCCTATCAAGCTCCATATGGACCCGATAGTCGCCATCCTGTGCCACACACATCTTACTAAGCCTTACTAACTTTAACTACAGACCCCCCACCGGGACCTGACGCATCAGTATTGTTCTGACTAATAATATTTAAAAAATACATATTGTTAGGGATGAGCAAGTAAAAAAAACAAGCAGCTTGACTAAGAAAAAGGCTCTAATTCTTGATAAACACAGCCGCAAGGAGCTGTCGCCCTGTCGCTAGATAGCTCCTCCACCGGATGAACCTACAAATCGAGGAAAATATCTCATCTCGGCCGAACCGTCCTCTCTATCATGTATCGCTCTCGTTCCCAATCGGGACATTCATAGGCATCTCCCTCACTTTGTCGTATTCGTTTCCCTGCCTATTGTCCAGGGTGCATAACTTTTCCCAGCGTTTCTTTTCTGTCACCTGCAGCTGCTAGCGAGGACTTTGACCAGCCATACAAACGCCGAGCTGGTACTCGTGGTTCCCAAGCAGGGACAAGCTTGAGGGGGGCGCGAATATCCTGGTGCGGCGGTGCTCATATTATTAATCTTACAGTAAGAGAAAACGAAAGAGAATCTTTGCCTTGAGATTCCGTAGAATTGGATCTGCCATAGTCAATGCACAGCAATGCAATTATTGTTTAATTTCGGCAACTCTCTCCTCCTCAATATGTACGCTGAGTTGTTTATGATATATAGATAGAGCGATTTCCTTATATATTAAAGTTTTGTAGGCAATTGGAATTGCTAATCGTGATTGAGACTAAAGTTGTACTATGACGTCTGCAAGATCAAGTATTGAGGACGAGGTACGCTCTTTCAATGAGGACGAGGTACGTTCTTTCAATGCAGACGAGGTTCTGGATAGAGCCTCGCTTGTACGTACTGTTAGTGAATCGGTAGCAGCTAATCCTGATGACAATGTCTTGACCAGATTGTCCACTATTTCCAAGAAGTTGTCACATATGACCCAGGTGGAGGCCAATGAGTTCATTATGAGTAAAGAGAACTTTGATTTGGCCGAGATCATCAAGTTCATGCAACACCATCTGGGCGAGAAGGGTGTCGTTACCAAAGAGACCGGTGTTGAGTTGGAAGATGTCCAAGTTTTGGGTGTCGATGACTCTGCTTCTATTGTGACTACGATTTTCGATGTTTTCGGTGCTCCAATCTTGGTCCCTTACCGTATGATCACCAAGAAGAACACCGCTCCTAAGCCTACTGCTGTCGATGGTACTACCGACGGTAAATACCGTAAGATTTTACAGAATGTCAACCTTGTTGTCAAGCCGGGAGAAATGTGTTTAGTATTGGGTCGTCCTGGTGCCGGGTGTTCTTCTCTTTTGCGTGCTGTTGCTGGTGAGACCGACCTGTTTGTCAAAGTGGAAGGTGATATCACCTATAATAACATCACTCAGAAAGAGATGAAGAAACATTTCCGTCGTGATTTGATCTACAACCCGGAATTGGATGTCCATTTCCCACATTTGACCGTTGACCAAACTTTGAAGTTCGCCATTGCTTGTAAGACCCCCCTGGTTAGATTCCTTGACTACTCCAGAGCCAAGTACATTGAAACCATCCGTGATATTTGGACTACTGTCTTTGGTTTGACCCATACTTTGAAGACCAAGGTTGGTAACGATTTCGTCAGAGGTGTCTCTGGAGGTGAACGTAAAAGAGTAAGTATTCTGGAGCTGATGCTGGCTAGAGGTACCGTCTACTGTTGGGATAACCTGACCAGAGGTTTAGATGCTTCTACTGCTTTGGAATATGCCCAGCTGATCAGAACTTCCACCAGTTTAATGAACACCACCTCTTTTGTCACCATCTACCAAGCTGGTGAGAACATTTACGAGACTTTTGACAAGGTCACTGTCTTGTATCATGGACGTCAAATTTATTTCGGTCCAGCTAATCGTGCTAAGCAATACTTTATCGATCTTGGATTCCATTGTCCACCAAGACAAGCCACTGCTGAGTTCTTAACAGCCATCACTGACCCAATTGGTCGTTTCCCTCGTGCTGGTTTCGAACATAAGGTGCCTCAGACTGCTGTAGAATTTGAAGAGAGATGGTTGAAATCGGCCGAATATGCTGAATTGAAGCTGGAAATGGCTTCTCACAAAGCCAATGCTGCACCAGATGCTACCAGATCTCTGTTCAAGGCTAACCAAAAGCAAGAGCAAATGACTTTGACCGGTATGTCTTCCCCATACACTGTCAACTTCATCGAACAATTGCGTCTTTGTACTATCAGAGGTTTCCAGAACGTTATCGGAGACAAACTGTACACTATTGTGACCGTTGTAGCCGCTATTGTTCAACTGTTAATCGTGGGTTCCTTGTATTACAACTTACCTGACTCTACTGCCGGTATCTTCCCTCGTGGAGGTGTCATTTTCTTTGCTGTCTTGTATTTCCTGTTAATGCTGTTGCTGGAGGTTGCTGTTCTTTTCCAAGAGAGACCTATTTTGATGAAGCAGAAGGGTTACTCATTCTATTCACCATCTGCTAACGTTGTGGCTTCGACTGTGACTAAATTACCTGTCAAGTTTGGTGCCATTCTCCTGTATTCCTTCATTACCTACTTCTTGCCAGGCTTGAAACAAGAACCAGGACCATTCTTTGTCTATGTTTTATTCACATTCATATCTCTGAATGCCATTGGTCAATTGTTCAACTCCGTCGGTCTCATGTTACCTTCTGTCTCGGCAGCTAATGCAGTCAATGGTATCTTTGTGATGCTGACTGTTTTGTATTCGTCTTATATGATCCAACGTCCTTCTATGGTCGTTTGGTTCAAGTGGATCTCGTATATTAATCCTGTTATGTACGGTTTCGAGTCGATTCTCTCTTTCGAGTTCCATGGTAGAGACTTTGACTGTGTCAATGTCGTACCAAGTGGACCAGGTTACGAGAACGTTTCTCAACTGAATCAAGTTTGTGGTTTTACTGCTAGTGACGGTAAGACTTACGTTAATGGAGATTACTACATCGAATCGAGTTATGAGTATAGTTTCAGCCATGCTTGGAGAAATTTGGGTATTGTCATTCTGTTCTGGTTATTCTTCTTGATCTGTGGATGTATTGCTAGTGAATATATTAAGCCTATGAGAGGTGGAGGAGATCATTTATCGTTTATTCGTGGTGCTAAACTTCCAGATACTATCACTGGAGGTTCTTCTATATCTGATGATGAAGAGGATAAGGAGAAGGCAGCTGGATCTGAGAGTTTGTCTATTCAAGATGAGATTGATAATGCTAAAATTCTGAGAACGAGAGGTGTCGGTTCCGGCTCGGGAACTGCTACCCCTAACTTAGATGGTACTTCTTTGGGTTCCGGAGAGATCTTTATGTGGAAACATGTCGACTATGTCATTGATATCAAGGGTGAAAAACGTAAGATTTTGGACGATGTCCAAGGTTATGTCAAGCCTGGTACTTTGACCGCTTTAATGGGTGAGAGTGGTGCTGGTAAAACTACTTTACTTAATGCTCTTTCTCAAAGAATCGACGTTGGTGTAATCACCGGTGATATGTTAGTCGATGGTAAACCAATTGGATCGTCTTTCCGTAGAAGAACCGGATATGTTCAACAACAAGATGTTCATATTCTGGAATTGACCGTTAGAGAATCTTTACAATTTGCTGCTCGTTTGAGAAGACCAGCTTCTGTTCCAGACGAAGAGAAGATGGAGTATGTAGAGAAGATCATTGCTATCTTGATGATGGAAGAATATGCTGATGCTGTTGCCGGTCCTACTGGTTATGGTTTGAATGTCGAACAACGTAAGAAATTGTCTATTGCTACCGAGCTTGTCGCCAAACCTTCTTTATTGTTGTTCTTGGATGAGCCAACTTCTGGTTTGGACTCTCAATCTGCTTGGGCTATTGTTCAACTTTTGCAGGACTTGGCTGCCGCTGGTCAAGCTATCTTATGTACTATCCATCAACCTTCGGCTACATTGTTTGAGCAATTCGACCGTTTGTTGTTGTTGAGAAAGGGAGGACAAACCGTTTACTTCGGTGATATTGGAGAAAGTTCTGCTACCATCTTGAGTTACTTCGAGAGAAATGGTGCTAGAAAGTGTGAGCTTAAAGAGAACCCTGCTGAGTACATTTTGGAGCTGATTGGAGCCGGTGCTACTGCTGCCGTTGAAGAGAATTGGTTTGAGAAGTGGGTTGAAAGTGAGGAATACCAACGTGAATCTCTGGAAATTGATCGTTTGATCGAGACTACTCTTCAAAAAGAGGCTGTTGTATTGGCTGAGGACCTGAATTGGACTTATGCCATGCCTTTCTATTATCAATTCCGTTTGGTGTTGAAGAGAACTTTCAGACAATTCTACAGAGATATCGACTATCTTATGTCCAAGTTCTTCTTGAATGTATTTGGAGGTCTTTTCATCGGGTTCACTTTCTGGAACTTGAAGGATACCGTTGTTGGTATGCAAAATGGTTTGTTTGCCGCTTTCCTTTGTGTCATTGTTTCTGCTCCTCTTTCTAACCAAATTCAAGAACGTGCCATTGCTTCTAGAGAGATCTTTGAGGTTAGAGAATCCAAATCTAATACTTTCCATTGGTCGCTGTTACTTTTGTCCCAATGGCTTGTTGAGCTCCCATTCTCGATGACTTTCTCCACTTGTTTCTTTGTTGCTTGGTATGATGCCATCCAGCTGGATCATGCTGCTCTGAAAATGGGTCTTTTCTGGGTGTCATACTGTGTCTTCTTCACTATCTACTACATCTCGTTGGCTTTGGGAGTTGTTTACATGTCACCAGATTTACTGACAGGTAACGTTTTCCTCAGTTTCTTGTTGAACTTCTGTTTCTCCTTCAGTGGTGTGGTTCAACAAAAGCTGCTTATGCCTAAGTTCTGGACTTTCATGTGGAGAGTCTCCCCATACACTTACATTTCGCAGAACTTGATTTCCATCATTTTACATGGACGTAAAATTGAATGTGCTAAAAATGAACTCGCTTATTTGAATCCTCCTGATGGACAAACTTGTGGTGAGTACTTGTCTACTTTCTTGGAGAACAATTATGGACATGTCACCGATCCAAATGCTACTTCTGATTGTGCTTATTGTCAATATTCTCTTGGTGATGAGTACCTTGCTGGATTCGATATGTACTATAAGGATAGGGGAAGAAATTTGGGATTGATCACCATTTATATTGCTTTCAACGTTGTGGGTATGTTGGTGATGTACCATTTGGTTAGGGTACGTAAGGAGTCATTGTTGGTGACTGTTAAGCGTCTCTTCCTGAAGAAGAAGTAATAAGTTGTCTGAGCTTAATTAAATATTGGGTTTCTTTATGATTTATATATTTTACATTATAATAAATTGGTTGTATATACAGAGGAGAGTAGATGTTGGTGAGATGGGAGGGGAAATTTGATGCTTTTATATTGTTTTGGAATGCAGTGAGGGGAAGAGGGGTTTGTTTGCGTGTAAAGGGATGCATGTAAAGGGGCTAGCACATCTAAAGGGGCTAGCACATCTAAAGGGGCTAGCACATCTAAAGGGGCTAGCACATCTAAAGGGGCTAGCACATCTAAAGGGGCTAGCACATGTAAAATGCACACTTTAAAAGACTGCACTCTAAGGGTCATAAATTCAAAGGGGTTTTATCTAAAGGGGTCACATATAAAAAGGGCTATAGACCTAAAGGGGTAAGGGGTAAGGGATAGCGAAATAGAGGTGTAAAGGGGCTAAAGGGTTAAAGGGATAAAAGGATAAAGGGATAGAGGGACAAAGGGGCTTAGAATGTAACTAAAAGCCTAGCTAAAAAGCATGTGCACCTAAAGCAGTGGCTTAGGCAAAGACAAAAGGGGCTAAGTCACTTAAAGCTAATGTACTAGAAACATAGCACTCAGGCTATACACTACAAGCTTAACAGACTACAGCACAAGTCAACCATTTCAATCAAAATTCATCTATATATTTCTTATATCAAAAAAAATCCAACAACTGTCAGACCTCCCTTGATGATTCTAATCAGACTGACATGCAAATCGTTTTTTAAGATTGTCCATGTAAAAGTCACATCTTAAAAGGTAAATAATTCATCATTAGAATCAACCACTATCGAAATGGAATCAACATCTGTCGATACTCATCTTGATAGTGAAAAATAAAGGAGTTGTTTTATCAGGATCCACGGCCTGTCACAGCCGAATTCTCATCAAAGCCTAGACGTTAAACAATTTGTCCAGACGCAGTTGACCGTCGTGAGTGTGGAATAATCATCATAAACAAAACACAATCTCTCCTTTAATTTGAACACTTTCAATAGTAAAGGAGTAAGATAAAAAAAAGAAATGGTCATCAGACTTGTAAACAAAACTATCTTCTTCGTTATAAAATAACTTGGACATATGCTTGTCTTCTAATTTTGTTGGTTATCATCTTCTGACCGGGTAAAAGAAGGGGGAGGGGTATCCAAAGTGGGGAAACCTCATCAAACAATAACAGAAAAAATAATAATAACCTTATTGTATATTTCTTCGTGTTCTTCTTTCAGAATTGCATGAATGGTAAAAAAAAAAGATGTGTCTTCAGCGTGAATCACGAAATCAGACTCGTCATCTATAAAGGATCATCTTGAAGAAGGTTATAATTGACTATCTCGTATGAGCTGTTGACTAACAGATGATAGAGATAGAAAGGTAAAGAAAGAAAGAAAAAAAAAATTAAAAAAATGTTTAAGGATATAATCAGTCACTGTGAGTTTCTGAGGCTCACATAATGCAGTGTCACTCATAAAGTTAATCAGTGCCCAGTGCAATGTCTCGTCATTAAAATCCTTTTTTTTATTAAAGCTGGAGCAAAGCTAGAGCTCTAACTGGACTCCAGCAATAATACTTGGTAAATACTTGAATATTAGTCAGTCAAGGTGCAAAAACGTATCAACAGTATAAGTTCTGCCAGTAATTCCAGCTTTTGTTTTTGTATGGTCATCATTAATTCAAGTATGCCCAAGGGCAAAGCAAAAAATCCTTCAGAGTCTTGCCCAACGATGCAGATTGACCACTATTCAGTCCTCTGAATAATCCATTTCAGAAAGCCATGCATTAATTAATTTTCCGATCATTCGTATCGTCACAAACTCTAGTTTGAATTGTTTAATCGTAATCATCAGCAATGGAAGTCATCAATCCTCATCGTTGCCCAAACCTCTGTGGTTCTTAAAGCTTTTTGATTTCACCTTAGAAAAAATAGGTGGATTTCTTGCCCTTTTATACTGGAAATTTTTGTGCGCGAAAATTTTTCACTGTGATGGGTGTTACCCGGCTTTTCTCTTAGCTGTGCTCACTTCGCGCAAAACAAACATCGTAACACCAACTACCTAACCCTTTTGTTTATTTAATTCAAAGGGCGGTTAAAGGGATCAAAAGGAGGAACTTCAAGTGGTACAATGACGTTACCGGAGGTGTATCAAGAGATAAGCACTACTGAGGGAGTGGTTACAGTAGGAGGAGCGAATCGTGAGTTACAAGAGATCACTCTTCCGCTTGCAATCGCTCTCCAAGGTGCCCCCTCTAAAGGGGCTAAAACCGCCAATGGATTTGAAGATGAGTTGAGTATTGGCGGTGGCGTTTTAACACTTGGGAAAGCTGCAGCAGTGGGTCAGATCCAATACAGGGTGCTCTCGGATCTCCAGACTGTCATCTTGGAGCCGATCTCATTGAACTGTAGCTTTGGAGCTCTGTTGATCAAGTACCTAATCGAATTACCAGAGCCCCTTTTCAACAGTGGGTGTATTTCCCACTGCCAAGTGGGCGAGACAAAGTTCGTAATGGATTTATTGACGCTCAGTGGAGGATTTATTACCTTAAAGGTGGATCTGGGGCTGTTTTCAGCCCTGGGTGCGCCACTTTCCATGGCAAATTACCCGAATTGGTGTCAATTTGACATGCCATACAATATTGAGGCGCGGAAACCTTATTTCATTCAGACTTTGAGCGAGACTTCGACTATAGTGCCATTTGTAGATGGGGGGTTGGTTCAATTCAAGAGAAACCCGGTTCTTGGTCAGATTGACACTATGACTTTCACCGATTCGTCATATTTTGATAGTTTGACCAGGTTCTTTAGAAAGAGTAACGATGGTGAGCTTATTAATAATGGAGTGAGTGTAAGAACCGTTATAGCTGTTGCCAAGTTAGGCTCGAGTCATCTGGTGACCGTTTCTATTAATAGGAGTCTTAAAATTTGGTCATTGGAAACTGGGGCTGTCGTTCATGAGGAAATCCTTGAGTCTCAATTGGCGGGTAATATATATTTTGACGTTCAACCGGTGCCGTTAATTCAACAAGTGCAACTGAATAGTAATGGGAATGAGTTTAAGGTGGTGTGTTTCATGCCATTGCAGTCACGTGCCCGTTTTGTCATTTTGGATGTGGCTCTTACTAGTGATGGAGCCGGTCTGTTAGTCCAAGAAGTGTCTAGTTTGGAGCTTGGAGAGTTGCCAATTGAAGGATGGAGTTTACAGACTTATGACAGTTTTGCAGATGAAGATTCTGTCAAGCTTGTGACTTTATGGAGGTCCAAATCGGCTCGTAAAGTGTTAGTTTGTGATGTGAATATCACTGATGGAATCCATTCATGGTCTGGAGCATTTGATGAAACGATTCAGGATGGAGAAATAGGTCTGGAGCTTGAATATTACCAGAGTCGTGTGAAATGTTACAGCGAAGTTGTTTTAAAGGCAGTAGTTAAGATTTTTGAGGAACATTATGGCGTTTCTTCCGGGCAGACTGTGATGGAAAGGATTGAACACGTGATTCATGCCGGAGAGGAGACTTCTGATGAGTCGGAAATCGTAGATAAATGGCTGAAATTTGATGGTTCATGTCGTGAATTGATGAAACAAGCTGACGAACCTCTTGCTGTAGCTTATGATTCGGATTTAGATATGATTTTCATGGTAAAACTGCTTGGAAATAGTGTTTATAAGACTCTGATGAGTTATGAACAAGTATTCAGTGGAGCTAGTAGTTCATTATTGTCGTTATGTCGTGATTTCAGGTCCATTTTCACAGAATATACACTTCATCAAGTAGATCAACTGTTATTAGGAGTTGAGGGAGGCGATGAAGAGCTGTTGAGTGGCATTTTTGATCAAGTATTGGCTCCTGCATTGACCGAAGAATTGGTCGACCAATTATTACAAAGATTAGAAGGTATTCCTGATGTTCTTGGGCAGATAAGAAGTATTGAAAAAGTTACTTCTTCAGTTGAAGATCTGTCGGGCATAGAAGAGGCTAAATTTTCACCATTGGGACGTAGTTTAGTCTTGAATTCGCTTCAACAATCACTTCAGCAAATCCAAGAGCTTATTTTAGGATTGATCATGGTGTTGATGGTAGTAGAATCTAACGATGAAATCATCCAGCTCTTGAAATATCTGTTGAAAATGTATAAAAATATAAGGTTAGCTCAGACGATTAGAGGTGAGACCGAGTTAGTTTCGATTGCCATTTTAGGACAGTTTAATGTTATTGGATTCCAATTGAATGATTCGCTGCTGTTGGACCGTTTGGTTGGCACTGTTTTGATGCCATGGATTGTGGGATCTGACTCATTACTTTTGAGATGTATTGGACATTTATTGGGAGAGGGAAAGAATGACCAAGTGATTAGAAATGGTCTTTTAGCATTCCTCGAAGTTAATGGATTAAATTTGTATCTCAAAGGATTGACATTATTGAAATCAAAACCTGATCAGCTGTTGAAAATTTTGGTATCGAAGGCTGAGGAAATTGTCAAATATGATTTGAGTGAAAAAGAGGTGAGTCTGTTGGTAGAAATTGGTGTTGCAATGGAAGTGGTTGGTTCTAGATCTCTTTCTAAGTACTATGTATCACTTACAGAGCTGTTTATGAAGGCCGAGCATTTAACTCAAGCTTATAATTTACTGAAATTGGCATTAAATGAGGTGGAATCGAATGGATCTTCTTCTGCTGACACTGTGTATTGGAATATGTTCCAATTATCATTAAAATTGGCCGATTATGATTCGTGTTTCTCTGCTATTCAGAAGTTGAGTCTGGAGTTGAAACTGAAATCTCTTGGAATCTTTGTTTTGCATTTAATCGATACTAAATCGGTAGGACAATTACTTGAATATGACTGGAAACTGGATATTACAACAGTGTGTGAGATTGTGGCTTCTTTAGCTCGTCAACAGGATTTCTTGAGCAATAGTTTACTGTACTATAAGATGTTGTACGTGTTGAAGCTCAGTGTAGGGGACAAGAGGGGAGCTGCTGAGCTGTTGTATGAGTTCATTACGAAGTTCGAGAGAAATAAACTGGATCTGTTGAAGGGAGAGGTTGAGGATTTAGGAGTTGTTGTATTGAGTGTATTGGAAAGTATTGGAGAGAGGGAGGATAGATGGTTGATTCGTCGTGTTGATGGAGAGGATGAGAGAGTTGTTAGAGTTGGAGAGTTGAAGAAGGAATTGATGAGAGTTTGAACGTTGCCCTTTCCAGCTGAATGATTAATGACTCAACTTAGGCTCATCTATTTGACTTGATCGGTCTTCCGTTCGAAATTTTCATTCATATCTATAATTTAGGACTATCTAGAAAATAAAATAGAAGAAAAGTATTCATTGAATAATTGAAGTAATGTGTAGGTGTAGTTGAGTAATTGGGGAGTTAGCTAATGGGGATAGGGAATCGGAGTGATGTGAATATTGGGGGTCATTTGAGAATTGGGGGTCATTTCAAATGGGGGTAATTTCAAATGGGGGTGATTTCAAATGGGGGTGATTTCAAATGGGGGTGATTTCAAATGGAGGTGCAAAGAATCACTGGGGGCTACCAGGTCATCCTACAATTGATCATTAAATAAATTCGAACATAACATTAATATAACATTATACACTTATCAACGTCTTGTTAAGACTACTCACTCTCATTATCAAGCACGGAAACAGGACTTTCAGCAAGAGCAGAACTGGTATAAGGTCTAGGTGGACCAACTGAAGGAACTAAATTAGGAGAGAATGGAGCAGATGAAGGTCCAGATGGCACTGTTGAAATTGGTCTTAACGATTCAGCATCACTATCATTATCGTCAAATGGACTTAGCACTGGAGAAGAGACGTTATTCTTGCGTTTTTTACGAAGTGGAGGAATCGTTGAGACTGAAAGACGATGAGGACGAGGGGATGCAATGGAGGATTCAGAAATTAATGGGATGGGTTGAGTCTCCAGAGATGAGTCTTCACTTTCTACAGCTAATTCTTGTTCAATTTCTAATTCTAATTGGCGATTTTCATCATCCAGATCCAGAGTAGATTCTTGGACTTGATTCAGCAGTTCCAATTCAGCCCTTTCCAGCTCTAATCTCTCCTGCTCAAGTCTCTCCTTCTCTAATCTCTCCTCTTCAAGTCTATCCTCTTCGATAGCCCTTTCAATTCTCTCTCTTTCCTTCTCTACGATCTCTACAATCTTATCACCCCCTAATTGAGCCCCTCTACGACGATAAAATAATAAATAAGCACTACCAGAGACACTCTCTACAGGATCACGAGCCGTGACTCGACTGTCATCGTAGTAATACCACTGATCATCTACGAAATTCTTTGCGTAAGCGGTATAATGACCACCTCCTAGGCCCCCGTAGTGATTATCGACTGCAAAAAGATCATAAACCGATGACCCTGATCCAGAATCACTACAAATATACTGTTCTACATCTAATCCTGTGATTGGGAACTCTACTACGTCGTCAATCTTATCGCTAAGTGATCTTTGACTCTCGAATCTCTTCAAATGGACTGTCAAAAGGTCGGGAGTCGACCAAATCTCCAAAGTCTTAGTAGCGTTGGTGTGATGTTTACAGGATGGACAGTACCAGAGGTCTTGGTCACCCAAAACCTCAGGTTTTTGGAAGAGTTGAAGACAGTCGTAGAGTGTCTTATTGGATTTAGAAGGAGCTTCCAGCTCCAGTTGACGTTTAGCGATAAGTTCGAGATTAGGAATTTCTTCTGGGTCATCCCAGGTTGCCTTTCCGCCTTCACCATCAGGATCTAAACCGGTGAAGAAGGTATCGAAGAGATCTGGTTGCCATTGACAAACGAGAGCTGTTTTGGGTTCTACGAGGGAGTTTATTTCTGGGGGGTTAGGGGGTTTTTCAGGGTCAGACAGTTGGTTAGAGACTGGCTCTGGGTCAGATGGGGGGTTGGAAACCTTCTCAGACAGTTGGTCTGAGGAGATAACTTCGCTCAGATCATCGTCATTACCATTAGAGTCATTATCTTCATCCATTGGATGATCATTATCGGATTCTGAGGGGTTTTTGGAAGTCAGAGGTTGCAATTGGAGCTCCAGCTCACTCTCTAACTCATTAACAGTCTCCTGTCCATAAGTATAGAACCGTCTCTTGGCCAGTGCGAGCTTGTCAAGCAAGTCCGGTAAGTTTCTGAAACTGTTAGCCGTCCGTGGGACCCATAATTCGTCATCCTCAGCACTACTGGATGATTCATCGAGGAGAGAACGATATTTAGGGCGAGTCTCGCGGGAGGAGTCGAAGGTCTTGATGGAGAAAGCGTAATTTCCAGCAATTACAGGATCCAGAAGAGAGATATCCGAGTCATAATCGAGAGAATTAGGGGTGTCGGGGGGTTCGGAGGTGGATTTTGGTGTAGAAATGGAGCCAGAAGTCAGGTTAGAGCTTGGAGTCGCAGTTTCTTGATATTCCTCAAAGTCTTTTTTAGTATATTTAGACTTCTGTTTGGCCCTCACCAGTCCGAAATACCCATAAGTCGATAATTGATCATATCTCAGCTCCAATTTATGCCGTATCAGGCCAAAAGAGTATATTTCCTCGTCTGATAATGTGATAAAGAAGGGGATACCAAATGGCCGCAGGTCCACAGTTCCTACAGAACCTTCATGGGCCACGGTACTAAGCACTGGAACCACCATATCACCAGGGGAATGACGGAGATGATAAAATACAAGGAAATCATCTTTTTGAATTAAACCGTCAAGAGGCATATAATGGATATCAGCGTCAGAAGACTCGTAATTCTTATAGAACTGATGATTAAATATCTCCATACCAATCAACTCGGCTACTGGGACGTTCAACTGACTGGCAATTGCCTGCTTGAGTTGATCGAAAGTGCTCTTTTTTTGGAGTTGCACCTCGAAGATCTTGGGCCTGCCAACCTCGGGGAAAATGAGACACTTGTGAGTCCAAGTTTGATCGGTTGGGAGAGGTAATGTCAACAGGTTATAAGGGTCGAAAGTGACGCTGACCTTGTGGCATTCTGGGCATACGAGTGTTGATTTATATAAGCCTACAAAAAGGTCATTTACGATGGAATCGTTACGAAGTTTATGGGTTTCCCAAGACGACAGTGCAAGCTGCTGCACCAGAATTGGGTCTACAGAACCGGCTGGTGCCGATAACTCTGGTTTAGTGGTATAAGGCTTCTCTAGGACCCTATTAAGGTCTTCATGGAGCCCATCAAGAAGGAAGGAGAGGAATTCTTGTGAATCTTGCTGATGATATGAGGCGAACATTGAATTGAAACGGCCGATTGTGGCCTTGAAATCGCGAGGAGCGTATGCATGGTTGATATGGTGTCCATGATGCGAATGAGAGGTGGCATGAGCCCTTGAGTGGCCTGTCAGATGGGTATTTTCGCCATGAGTCAGCCCCAGATTCTTGTGTCCCCGCAGTTTCAAACCGCCTGAACGAGCCAGAACAGGGTACAAATGAGCTATCAAATCGGCAAATACTTCAGCCACTCTTCCTCCATTACCCAATGGGTTGTCCCTGTTCAATTCCAGGCGATATGCCCCACCAACGAAGTAATAATGTAACTCAGGAATATGAACAAGGCACTGAAGAGCACTGTTCATGTAGCAAGAGTTGCCCAAATTGACCAAACCTGTGATTCCAGCTGGAGTTTGAGATGCATTGGCATCCGACGACAGTGTAGGCATCGGTCAGAGTGTGAATATGTTGAGTTGTTGTGTCGAAAGCCGTCGGTTTTGTCGTCGGTCTCTTGTGATCGGACTAATTTTGAGAGAGCGGAGAAGAGCGAAAAAATATTTTCTCCAAAAAGGAGAAGATGAAAATATTTTTTTTTATTTTAGATGGAGGAACCAGCTGAAGACAAGTGAAGATCAGACTAAAGCTGAAAGATGATGAAGTCGGCTGAGAACGGGATTGAAAATAGGGACTCCGAAGTCCAAGTGAGTGGAGTTGTGTTCGCTCCTCGAGTTCTCAACAGTGTGGCACCTGAAGTGTCCATGGAGAGACATCTTGCCGCTGGGTTAAGGCCAAGTTTGAGAGGTTTCGAAGAGTTCATGCCGTTAGAGGTTCAGATGGGAGAAGAAGGCAGCGGTTTGTACCGTGGGAAGGGTAGTGTTGTATCTCCAGTGTTAGGATCTGCAGTTATCAGGTCTGGGTCCACCTCTGTGGTGTGTACAATCACTGGAGGTATTGTAGAGAGACAAAACGAGTCGATTGGGGGTGAAATTGGGGGTGAAATGGGCGGACAAGTCGGTGGAAACGGCGAAAATGCTCATTCTACACAAAGTTTAGTGTATCCAGTTGTTGAAATTCAACGTGGCAAACTTACTGGACCTCCATCTGATGAGGAAATGATCATTGGTCAACAAATTTATGAACAAATTGGTAAAAGTGGCCTTTTAAGACCTGAATCTCTTGCAATTCAGGTCGGATTGAAGACCGAAGAGGGTATAATGTTTGGTAATGATGAGTCGGAACTTGAGGCTAACTTACTTGCCCCCCTTGCTAACAAATATTGCTTTGTTTTGTACGCTAATATCCAAGTATTTTCTAGAAATGGACCAGTTTACGATTTATGTTATGGATCGGTGGTGAAACTGCTCCAAAGTGTGAGACTTCCGGTCATTTACATTGACGAGAGTGTCACAGACTTGAAAGTCAACTCTAGAAACCGTACTACAATCATCCAAGAGAACCATAGGTTGATGTGTCATAGTGAAGAAAGTTCTCCATTGAAACTTGAAGAAAATCAGTTGAATTGGTCAGTAACTTTGGGAGTTGTGTCGTATCAGGGTAAGAAGATCTTGTTGCTGGATATTGAGGGTGATGCTGAGGAGATTTGTACTACTTCCAGGATCAATGTGGTGGTGAATAAGTTGGGTAAAGTTGTTTCATTGAATTTATTTAATGGGGATGTTGTTGCTGGGGAGGAGGAGATAGAGAGAGCGATTGAGTTGGCTAAGAAGAGGGTGGAGCATGTATTGTAAGCATGTTTCTCCTCATCTCCGCCTCTCCACATTATCTCATTATCTCATATTGCATTTCTTATAAATTAACTTAGTAAATTACTTCTCTTAAATTGATACAGTAGATACACTAGACAGTTGAACGCAGACAATATCCATTTCTATACATTAACTACATCTCTATAATATGGAATAGCTTCTGCTGCTCCCTTGGATTGTACTGTGAGTGAACTAGCCTTGGAAGCAAACTCCATAGCCTCATCAATCGAATTCCCAAGACTCAATTGAGAAATAATACCTCCTAAGAAAGTGTCTCCGGCTCCAGTGGTATCTACAACCTTTTCCTTTGGAATTAAATGAGATTGGAAGAATCTCGACTCTCCATGAGAATAATAAAGAGCTCCCTTGGATCCTAAAGTGATGATACAGATATTCAGATTCTTAGGACTGATGGAGTCACCTAATTTTTTGGCCAAATCGGTGAATCCAGAGACTTTATCTTGGTCGATTTTGGATTTGAATTGAGCCAATTCCACTTCCTCCAAGATATTCTTCGCACACATCAACAGCTCGGTCTCATTGACGATCAAAACGTCCAATTTGGAATATACCTCTTTAGAAAAATCCATAAATGGGGAAGGATTATAACAGATATTAACCTTTGGACGATTTTTGGAGATCCATTCGATCGATTCCAAAGTGTTTGGAGTCTCATTTTCCAAAATCACATACTGGTGCTCATTATCAGCAACTTCAGCGGCAAACAATTTATCATAATCCAGTTCCGTAGGATGGAGATGACCATTGGCTCCAGAATTAATCAAAATTCGATTTTCCCCACCTAAATCTTCCTCCACAATAATCACTGCAACACCGGTACTTTCATTTTCCACCGTTTGTACGGACGAGATATCAGCTCCTTCCTTTTCCAAATACTGTTTCAAAATAGGTCCGAAACTGTCGTCACCAACACATCCGCAGATCTGCACCTTGACACCACTCTTGGCAGGCAATAATTTGGAAGCCGAAATAGCTTGGTTCAATCCTTTCCCACCATAATGAGTCTCGAACGACTTGGCAGCTTTGGTCTCGCCGGCATCTGCAATTCGTCCAATGTAAGTGACCAAGTCATAGTTCAACGATCCGATGATCGTGATAGTTCCGCTTATTCCTGCCATTTTTTAATCCGGCTTCTCAAACCTTATTTAAGTTTAGTCCAGGCAGATTATTTTTCAGATTCCCCACATTCTGAACAAAAAACTAACTAAAATGGGCCTCTCTTAACGGGAAATGATACATTTCCCAATTGGGAAATCGATTCCCCTTTGTGATTTCCAAATTAAGTATTTTCCTTTTTAAGTAATCCATCCTCATCCTCTTCTCTGCTAAGCTTTAATTAACCATTCAAGTTGACTTGAAGACTAGATTTGATAGTCAACAGGGTCATTAGCAGGCTTTTAATCATAATATGGAGGACTCGGACAACGAATTAACCCTGTTATCCCGTTTTTTACTGAAAATTGGCTCTCAGGAGCCCCTGGCCATCCCTGAAGAATCTTCAAAAGACCCTTCTAACCAGGATGAGTCCACTTTGAACGAGGCAAATGAAGCTGATGCCGTGCTTTCCGCCTTACAGAACGTCGCCAGCCTCGAATCGTTGAACTTAGATCTGCATCAACTTGTCCAATTGTGCCGTTTATCCCTTAATTCCGTCCAATGGTTGGATTTACTTCTGAGATACGTCGCAGACGCTCCAGACTGTCTCGATTATACACCGATTACGGGCCAATTGAGGTCATTCCCAATCAGTTCTGAGGGCCCTCACTTACATAGACCTCATACCATTCAAATTTGGTGCAGATTGACCGAGGATTCCCCCAACTGTACTCTCTTTTCCATCAATGATTACTATCGTTTGGATGTGATGGAGGGAAGATTGGTGATTATTCTTAGTAATGATGAGCAATTGGAGTTGCCAAATATCACTCTAGACCCTCTACAGCTTTGTCAGATCACTATAGTACATTCTTATCCCCGTCCCAAGTTCGATTTGTTCCTTGACGGTGAATTTGTAGAGACTCTTATCCCCGACTCCGAAATAGAATTTTCTACTCCTGCTCTGGTCGACGTTGGCCCAGTTGATTTGGTCTCTTTAATAGCTATAAATGGTCAACAGTCTCATGAGTGGATACTGGTGTCATTTTTCCTCGGTCCTGAATACAGAGGTCAATATCTCGATCCCAATTTAAAGTCATTCTTGAGCTACCAAAGTAGGGCTAGACTAGAATTGAAGAGACTCGAATTGAAGAGACTGGATGTTAAAAGAAATGACCAAAATCGTCTGGATCTGCTATTAGGACGATCTAACCCCCTCTCCCTTCGTAGAGATTCGATCCTGCTCCATTTTCATTCCCCATCACTGCATAAACGTCCTCATGATCTCCTCTACACCGTCGGTGGAATCACAATTATCTTCCAACTCATAGAGGCCGCTAAGACCGACCAACAACTCTTTATTTCCCTTAATCTTCTCTTAGATCTTGTCTCTCAAAGCTGGCGTAACCTCCGTGAACTTGAACTGCACAATGGTTATCATCTCTTAGCTACAATGTTAAAAATGAAGAAACCTCTAATCGATTTAAAGATTCTCGATGTGGTATTGCGGTTTGTCGGGTATGACCACCTGTCCCCTATTGACTCCCTCCTCGTAAACTCACATGCATATACTGCCTTGATCCTTGACTTTGATATCTGGAACTCCCCCCATTCCAAGGATACCTTCCGGTTTCTCCTCTTCCAATTCACTGTCTTTTTCCAGGAAAGTAAATATCACCAGTATAACACAGGGCAGTTAGCTAAGATGAGACTGGTCCGTCGCTTTGTCCAAGCCATGAAGGCTAGTTCCTTCGACCCTAAAGTTCTTCCTTCCGTGTATAGCTCCCTCCTCATCCTCGTAAAAGCTACTCCTTCTACTGAAGTTTTTAGAGATTTATCTTTATATATAGCTTACGCTTTGAATGGGGATAAACAGTCCCAGCAACTGGCTCAACAACCTCAACATCATCTGACCCAGCTCCTGGCTCTTCTGAATCCCGATTTACAGCATCTTTGTGGTCTTACAGCCCTTCAACTGCTCGTCAGTTTCATTTGTGATTCTCCTCAAGCTGCTCCAACGTTTTATAAACGACTCAGCCGTGTAGTTTCGGTCAGATGGGTCTTATTATTGCTTGAGCATGATAATCCAGAGGTTGTAGTTCTATCTATCCGTTTATTGACCAAACTCTTAACCGTTTCTGGTCATAAATATCTCGCACAGTCCGATTTCGTAGATATTTTGGGGGTTTTACTTGAAAAGTCTTGGGCAAATGACGAGATCCTCCTGAGATGTTTCGGCTCTGCCTTCGGATTATGTCAAAGTGATGATCTGCTGCCCAATTGGGTCCTGTTAACCAAGAATATCGCTAAAATGGGGCATAGAATCACTTTAGTTATGCCCCAGTTTTTGATATTGATCGTCAATCTTCTTTGCCATGGAGTTTCTAGAGAGAAAGAACCGCAAGAAGATTACAGGGACTCGCAAATCTCAGATATGGATCACTTGGTCAATTCTGATAGCTCTAATTCTCTGGATAATGCTACTAGTACCCCCCAAAATCCCGAAACACCCATTATTTTCTCATTTTTGGACTCTTTCGAGATCTCTTGGTCACAAATCAAAGCTCTTAACCAGTTTTTCATCACAGATATTGCCTGGACAGCTGCGTTTGCCAATCTCTTGCATCTTTTAGACCCTCTGACCGACTCTAGAACCCTCCTAATCTCCAAATATTCCTCTTTCGTCATCGATCTTTTCTTCAAAGATCCCTCACAGACAGGATCTGGCTCCGGATCGTTTATTCTGTGGGATTTCATGGTTGGAAAGCTCGACTCTACTCCCCAGAATACTCTCCATCTCTTTATATACCCTTCTGTTGTCGAACATTTGCTCAGCTTTGAGGCTGAATTGTTCGATTTAATCGTAGCAAATCCGTGGCTTAAACTTAATGTGGTGAGATTGATAGAATCGATGTTCCATCACTTCGAAATGACTCAAGAAGCTTCAGATGGCTCTTATAATGATATTTGCCTCAAACTTGTCTCGCTCTGTGGCATTGTCGCCGACTCTGCTGTGCCAGGACTTTGTAAACCATCTGTAGAATTTATCATTGGACGGCTTAGATCCTCTTCCGAACCTCAATTCACATTGGAGCTAACTAAACTGCTCCTTCTTCGCCAGGATAAGTATTTCGAAGTATTATCAGATCGTAAACTGGGTGAATTGATCCAGATTTTACTCTATAATTTGGAGAAAATCATAAAAGAAGACCTGATATCGACTTCAGATCCTACTCTGACTCTGAATTTGGACCTTAAAATCCTTCTAATCAACGCCCTTCGTATGCTCTGCATCTTTATTTACCAAAGACTTGGTCAGATTTGGCAATCATGTCTCAAAAAGAGCGAGTCCCTGCAAGAATTGTCCAATTTCGTGGAAGAGTTACTCTCTTCCGATGACTTACATGAGCAATTGAGTCACCAGCTCTCTGAAAAGTTCTCATTCTCAGTTCAAATAGATCTGACATCTTCATCAGATACTGCAAGATCCGAAATTTCCAGAGACACCCCCCAAAATTCAACCCAACCCCTCCCAGCACAGCTAATTAAAGACGATAACGTAAAATGGCGTAATTCCATCTTCTCTGTTGAGCTTGCCAAATTTTATAGGCACGTTCAAGACCATGAAGACAATCTCCAGTACTATTCCACCATTTATAAGGAGATGCGGAGCTCAGCCAGGGCCATTTTGTTCGGAATTGACTCTTCCAAGGGAATTTGGAGCGTCGACTCTATAGAATGTGACTGTAGAATGCGTAGAAGAGTTCTCTGTGAGATAGAGGACACTGTAGGGGACATTTATCTGCTGATGATTGACGAAAATGAGGCTCAAGAAGATTTAGATGAGCTTCACAGCTCAGAATTACCCCCAATTGGAGAAGAAAATGTCTCTAGACATCGTAGAGCAAGCTCAGCTTCACTTGAACTCGAAGAATCCTTCGAAATGGTAGATGATCCTGTAGATTTGGAGACCGTCCAGGAGGATAAGAATCGTAAAGTATTGAGAAGCTTGTTTGTAGGTGATAGAATCGTAGATTTATGGAATATTTGTCAAATTGTAGGCTTGGAAGCTATTGAAAGCATTTTCATTCTCGGCCAGACCCACCTCTATGTGATGGAAAATTACTTCCATTCACAAAATGGTGAGATTCTTGACGTTGAAGAAGCTCCAAGAGATCAAAGAGACCCGTATGTGCAACTTATCTTAGGTAATAGTTCTGGCACCGAATCATTGGTGCAAAAAGATCGATATGGAGCCTCTTACAAGTCTAGAAAGACCCGTACTTGGGAATTATCTAAACTTTGTTCCGTCTCCAAACGTCGTTTTATCCTTAGAGATGTTGCTATTGAGCTTTTCTTCACCGACGGGAGCTCATTCCTCATCACTTGTCTCTCAAATAAACTTAGAGACAAGATTTACTCTAAATTATCTGGCTATGCCACTGCCAAGATCGCTGATACAGACCTTCTGGACCTGCTCAAACTGTCTGCTAACGTTGGCACTCGCTCTCTGACCCCCAAATTATTCAGATTCAGCTTTCCCAACCCTGCAAACAGTTCCAGCTCCAGCTCCAGCTTACTGGCAATCACCACGAAGTGGCAGCAAGGTCGTATCTCTAACTTCTGCTATCTTATGATGATAAATACGCTGGCAGGTCGTACCTTTAATGATCTCACCCAATATCCTGTCTTCCCCTGGGTACTTTCGGATTATTCCAGTGAAAACTTGGACCTAAATGATCCAAAGGTCTTCAGAGACTTAACTAAGCCAATGGGAGGTCAAGGTCCACAACGTCAACAGACTTTTGTTGACCGTTATGAGGCTCTTGCCAGTCTTGATGATCCTCAGGCTCCACCTTTCCATTACGGAACTCATTATTCCTCTGCCATGATCGTTTCTCACTTCCTCATCCGTTTAGAACCTTATACCCAGGCATCTTTATTGATGCAAGGTGGCCGTTTCGATCATCTGGACCGTTTATTCTATCATGTAGGCAAACTGTGGAACTCTCTGGCTTATGATAATACTACAGACGTCCGGGAATTAATCCCAGAGTTCTTTTATCTTCCAGAATTCCTCACTAACCGTAACAGACTTGACTTCGGCCACTTACAGGACGGAACTGTAGTTCAAGATGTAGTCTTACCCCCTTGGTGTAATGGAGACCCCAAAATATTTATTCAGAAGAACAGAGAAGCCCTCGAAAGTCCCTATGTATCGAGTCATTTGCATGAGTGGATCGATCTTGTCTTCGGTTATAAACAATCAGGTAAGGCCGCCGTAGATTCCACCAATGTGTTCCACCATTTGAGTTATAATGGAGCAATTGACCTCGATACCATTGAGGACGAGCATGAACGGAAAGCCATGACTGGTATTATCCATAACTTTGGCCAAACTCCAGTCCAACTTTTCTCTAAGCCGCACCCACCTCGAGATATACTTCAATATGCGAAGTTGGAAGTCTCTCTGATTGCTCCAGAGCCACTGCAGGTTGTCTATAAACCAAAAACTCCATTCATGAGCCATAATATTGATCTCAGTAATGGATTTTGGAGATCTAGACCCCCAGTTCATTACTCTGCCTCTGGTGTTCAGATCAGACCTTCCCCTGTGGCTGGATCCCTTGTGCTCAATGGCCATGTTTTGGAAGAATTGCATAGTTGTAATGTTTCTGTCTTGGCACCTGTTCCGTCCTACCAGTTATTCTTAACTGGAGCTTCTGATGGGACCATTCATGTCTGGAAATATGTCAATTCCCGATCAGGACTCGCTAATGTTACTAACTCGAGGAAGGACAATTTAAGTAGTTTCCAAGATTTAGCTCTTGGACCTTCTTCTTTTGCTACCTTAGAGTTCCAACTGTCTTTGAGAGCTCACTTTGCCGGGATTATTGCTTTGAAAGTGGCACTGGCTTTCAACTCGGTTCTCAGTTTGGATACTGACGGTGAAGTTTGTCTTTGGGATATTCTGACTTTGAAGTTACTTCGTAAAATCTCAACTAAATCCCTTGGCAAGGCTGTTTCTATAAATATTTCAAATGATACAGGTGATATCATTGTCTGCAGTTCCAACTCAGTTGCCATTTTCAACCTTAATGGTGACTTAATCGTCTCCTATTCTGTCGACTCGGAAATCTTTAGCTGTTCATTTGCAGAAGCAAATTGGGAATTATCCAAGAAACGTGAGTACTGGGGTAAGACCACGTTATTTGTATTAGGATTTGCTAGTGGATCACTTCAGGTCATGCAGTTGGCCCTGGAGCTGGGGATCTGGCTGATAACACCCCTCAAAACTTTAAGCACCGACTCTGACCTTAAAATCACAGCTGTCAAGATGATTTTGGACGTCCATAGGGATCTGGATGGTACTATGACAGGTAAATCAGAGCTTGTTGCTGCCGACAGTGATGGTAACGTTACTGTTTGGAAGTGAGCAATTAAATAAAAGTAATGAAGTTGTAATTCTAATTATGATTTATATAACTGATAAAATGTAGAGAGGTAAAATTAGGGATAACGAAAGGAAGTATTTGTGGGTAAACCAGTGTCAAAGAACATTTTATAATATCTTGCCCTCTGTTACTCCTTCATTACTGCTCTTTTATCTCTTAGTATCTACTCATTACCCCCTCCACTCCTTACTCCTGTTCCTTGTCTCATTTATCCTCAATCACCCTCAAAATATAACCCCTCAGCAGTTTACAAATTGTAAATTGCTCCTACATTCCAAATATGAATGTCCTTCTCTTTCTTTTCGCCAGAAATTGCGCCTTTATGGCCAAGTTGGTAAGGCACCTCACTAGTAATGAGGAGATCATCAGTTCGAATCTGATTGAAGGCAATTTTTTTTTGCTTGATGTTCTCTTGAATTTTCAAGTTAAGTCTATTCAAAGTTGTTGTTTCAGTCTGTTTGAAGGATATACTCGACTATGGGAAGTGTATTTTTACCTCATTTGAAGACTGGATGGTGAGTATTTGTTGTTTTTTTGCTATTTTTACCCTGTTTCAAAGTGACTAACTCGTATTTAGGCATGTTGACCAAGCTATCCTCGCTGAGGATGATCGGTTGGTGATCATAAGATTCGGTAGAGACCATGACAAGGACTGTATGTTGATGGATGAACTTTTGTATGGGATTGCTGAGAAAGTGAAGAACTTTGCCGTCATTTACTTATGTGATATTGACCAAGTTCCTGACTTCAACCAGGTAAGTATTTTGTGACAAGTCAAGTTGAAGAGAAGACTAGAGAAGGTACTAACATGGAATAACAGATGTATGAGTTATATGATCCGATGACGTTGATGTTCTTCTTCAGGAATAAACATATGGTAAGTATTAGTTCAGGCCAGCCCAGGCTAGCTCAAGACAGCTCAAGGGAGCCAGGCCCAACCCATCATCCCCAATGGTCATCCCCAATAAATTTCATACTAACATTCAAAATTTAGATGTGTGATTTCGGTACAGGAAATAACAATAAACTCAACTTTGTTTTGACTGACAAACAAGAGTTGATCGATATCATTGAGACTATATATAGAGGAGCCCACAAAGGTAAAGGTTTGGTGGTTAGTCCGAAGGATTACAGTACTCTTAACAGAAGAAGAGGGAATGGATTTTAGTTAGTGAAATTGAGAGTGTAAATATTTAGTGTAAATTTGGGAGTAGATAGCGTAGAAAGGTGAATAGTTTCTGAAAGAGCTAGGAGATCATTATTGAAGTCTGACGGTAAGCCCTCTGTCACTCCTGTCACTCCTGTCCACCCGATGCTCTTCCATCAACCCTCTTCATCTTAGTTACCCGGCCCAGCCGCACACTATCAAAAAAACATCCTCGAAATTCTAAGATGATCATCTTGTCACTATTGACCAGATAAGAAGAAAATGGGATTTGACGACGTTAAAGGATTAGAAATTGCTATTGAGCAAGCCAGAAAGAGTAAATATTGAAAAGACCCAGATTTACCGATGCACATACTAACATATTGTCCTTTCAGGTTTCAGTGAGGGAGGTGTCCCAATTGGTAGGTTTAGAAGACAAAGTATGGAGATGAATAAGGTTGAAAAAATGTACTAACAAAACCAAAGGTGCTGCTTTGATCAATGAGGAAGGTGTTGTTCTCGGTAAAGGTCATAACTGTAGAATGCAAAAAGGTTCAGCCATCTTACATGGTGAGATGTCGGCCTTGGAAGACGCCGGTAGATTGCCTGGTAAGGCCTACAAAAATTGTACTGTAAGTAGCTCTGGAACGGGGGAGTGAACAAGGGCGGATGAATACTAACAAAATTGTATAGATGTACACTACTTTGAGTCCTTGTGATATGTGCACTGGTGCTTGTTTAATGTACGGTATCAAGAGAGTCGTCATGGGTGAGAACGAGACCTTCATTGGAGGTGAAGATTACTTGAGATCAAGAGGAGTCGAGGTAGTTAATATGAAGAATGCCGAATGTAAGGAATTGATGGATAAATTTATTCTGGAGAAACCTAATGAATGGTTTGAGGATATTGGAGAATAGATAAGATATCTTAAGGGGATAACTCGTCGTTACTAGTTTAATTGAATTATATACTATAGAAATTAAAGAATTTTCAGCTATGAAAAGTACAGAGTTAAATATTGGTAGATATTAATGTATAAAGTGGATTTATACATACATATTGGAGTGCTAAATTGATCCTAGTCTCCGGACCACCACTCTCAGTCAACTGGATCATTCATAGATCCAGTCAGACTTACAAGTCTCCCCTTGCCATACCCTCCTCCTCAGCCCCTCCCCCTCTCTACTCCCTCCATCTCACCCAAAGCGGCTATTCCCGCGGGATATCCGCCGATAGTGAAAAATTTCCCAATTAGGCAACTCCGACTCTTATCTTCGTCGACACCTTTTAACGACAGAAAGCGGCAGACTCTCGATAGCAAACGATACCTTGAAGACAAGAAAGAGACTCGATGTTGAGACGAGAGTGTTTAAGTTTGACCAGAGGGTTCAGATTTGCTACAAAAAGCAGCTGGAGTACTGGTCTGGTTGTCAGGAACATCTCCACTCCAAGCTCCTCTACAAGCTCCAATCAGAGCCCCATCACCCCCCTCAACAATGGTTCCGGAGAGCAAGACGGAGCAAGAGAAGGATTTGGAAAAGATCCAGAACAGAAACCCAACCCATGGGTATATACTCTCCCCTTCCTGGGTCTGTTATTTGGACTGGGAGCTGCCTGGTATAACTCTGAGACTGTGAAATCTGACAGTGAAGAGCTCCGTTCGACCACCAAATTGACCGATGTAGAATCTCCAGTCTATGGAGATCTGGAAGCCGTTCTGAAACTGATCCTGGAAATCCGCGAATTCATCGATCTGGACAGATTATCTGACCTGGAAGAGGATTTATTGGACCATTCAGACAACAATTCCAATTTCCACAAGCCTAACCCAGATGAAAGACCCTACATCGTGGTATATCTGAAGTCTACAGAGGAAGTACAGAAGATAGTCAAGATCTGCTACAAATACAAGATCCCTATGATGCCAATTGCCGGTAAAACTTCGATCGAAGGTCATATGATCCCGACCAAAAGAGGTATTCTGATCGATATCACTCTCATGGACCAGATTATCGAGTTCCATGAGGACGATTTGGATGTAGTAGTTGGTCCAGGTATTAATGCAGTCGAATTGAACGAGTATTTGTCCAAATACAACTTGGTATTCGGACCAGACGCCTGTACAGGTGCTCTTGTAGGAGGAATGTGTGCTACAAACGCTTCAGGTCCATTGGCAAACAGATATGGAGCCACTAAGGACAACATTATTGCCTTGAAGGTGGTCTTGGCCGATGGGACCATCATCAAAACCAAAAACAGACCTAGAAAATCTTCTGCCGGATACAATTTAACCAATTTATTCGTGGGATCCGAGGGAACTCTCGGTATTATTGTCGAAGCCACTTTGAAACTCCATGTTAAACCCAAGCATGAGATCGTAGCTATGATAAATTTCGAGACTCTCCAAGATCTGACCAATTCAGTCATCGATATCTTCAAACAAGGTATCCAAATGACCTCCTGTGAGCTTTTAGACTCCAGACAGATGAAAGTTATTAGTGAAATGGACGTCACCAAGAAGAAATATACCGACAAAGACTTATTATTGTTCAAATTTGCGGCCTCTTCGGAAGCTCAATTGAAAGAGACTCTGGAGACCGTCAGGAACCTCTGTGAACAGCGTCATGGTGGGTCCAATTGGGAGGTCCTGTACACCGAAGAAGATAAACGTGATATTTGGGATGTGCGTAAGTCGCAACTTTGGATCTCGATCGACTGGGCCAAGAAACAAAACCCCGATATGAAATTCTGCCCTACTGATTCTCTGGTACCTGTTTCTAAATTGACAGAACTGATCGAGGAGACCGTCAAGGATATCGAAGATAATGGACTCTTAACCACAGTGGTAGCCCATCTGGCGGATGGAAATTTCCATGCTCTTGTGATCTTTCCCCCAGAGAAGCTTCACGTTGCCGAGCTGGTGATCAACCGAATGGCTCAACGTCTGATCAAGTACGGCGGCACTTGTAGTGGAGAACATGGTGTAGGAATCGGTAAGCGTGAGTTCTTGGTAGAAGAGCTCGGCCAGGACAGTATTGATTTGATGAGACATTTGAAAATGAGCTTGGATCCTTATAGATTGTTCAACCCTGATAAGATCATCCAAATCGACCCCCATGAGAGCCGTATTGATCTGCATTGATCGACTAAAAGTATATAAAAATTTATAGAGGAAGTATTACATCTATTGGTACAGACAAATTAACGTATATTATGCTTGTAGTAAGTATGGAGTTTAGTTTCCGGTAGCGGCGGCGGCAGCAGTGGTGGCGGTATCAACAACCTTTCTCACAGCAGGAGCAGTAGGGAAGACAACGTCCATATAACATGTGACCAAGGCGATAAGGGCGAAGATGACTTGGAATCCTGGTGGTTGAGCACCCATGGCAGCGTTTTGGGTGGAGTCGGTCTCGGCTGGTTTGTTCTTTGGTTCGTTCAAGTACAGTTGGACGGCGAGGAACAATGAACTCCACAGAATTGGTTTGTTCTTCAAGAACATCAGCAGCATAGGCATGCTCTGGGACATGATGTTGGAGGCACTGGTTCTTGGAGCAGTTGGGATGTGAGAGTATGGGACGACGGCGTCTTGTCTAATCTTGCTCATGATGATAAGGATAAGGGGTGAGGATATGGGGGGATTAGGTAGATAAGAAAGGAAGGTACAAGTATTTCATTGGGGGAGAAGCTGCTAGGTGGTAGTGAGAAGCAGAGCAGACCACACGTCCATTCCCTGCACCTACTCCACAGCACCTCCCACCACCCACCACCATTGGAGTCATTGGTTCTGCCTCGGTGCCCCACCGATTCTCCGCCAGAACCTCCTCGATTCCCAGCCAACGTCCAGCGAGAGCTCACGCAGCAGTAATTTTTCAGTACAATTTACACGACCAAAATATGACCGAGCAAAATATTATTAGTATTTTTCAATATTAGCATTCGGTACACTACCATACCCATACCAACCATTGATATTTCACACACTACCGCAATTTATCACTCTCAAGACATCAGAAGACATCTATTCCCCCAGATCATTCACCAGTAACCACCTCAACATGGATGAAATCGCCGATAGAACGTTTGTGGAAGATGAAATGAATAACGGCGCTAGCGCCTTGGGACTAGTCGATGACGTCCCCTCCATGTTAACAGTCATCCTCGACATGAATACCACCAAATGGTTTGAGTTGAAAGAACAAGAGATGGATTTAAGACAGATCACTAGACTGTGCTGTGTATTGTTGAATGCTCATTTACTGTTGAATAGCTCCAATAAGGTGAATTTAATTGTCCTGAATGGAGGTCAAGGAGGTGTCAAGTTCGTTTATCCACAGAGTAATAACGGGGGCAATGACAGCGTCAATAAGCATCGAGTAGATGCTAATGTTTATAGACAATTCAAATATTTGGATGAGGTAATTGTGAATAGTTTGGATGAGTTATTGAAGGAGGACGAAGACAGCACGGAATCAAGAATGAAATCCCCAAAACTCAACCATACATCAAGAGCTCTTTCAATGCTGCTTAGTTATATTAACAAGCTTGGGAATTCCCAAGAACTGATTATAAAATCACGAATCTTGGTCATGTCGGTCAGTGATGACTCAACCCTCCCATATATCTCTACAATGAACTGCATTTTCGCTGCTCAGAAGATGAAAATCCCCATCGACGTGGTCAAATTTGGCTCTCCATCAATCTTTTTACAGCAAGCGAGTGATTGTACACAAGGAATATACCAGTTGATCAAGAAACCAAAGGGATTACTTCAATATTTGAGTAGTGCTTTCTTTATAGACCCATCATTGAGATCAGTCTTGGTGTTGCCTACAGATTCCAAGATCGATTTCAGAGCAAGTTGTTTCCTCACCAATAAGGTGATCGATATAGGGTTTGTTTGTAGTGTTTGTCTTTGTATATTGAGTGTGGTTCCGGCTGATCATAAATGTCCGATCTGTGAGTCGGAATTTGATGAGCTGGTGTTGAATCAACTTACTCAGAAGCCGGCATTCTTAAGTAAGAAGAGACGGAAGAAGGTGCCTGGACTGTAATATAGCATAATAAAGAATAATAGTAAGAGTTTGTAGTATTTCAGTATTTTAGTATTTTTCGTAGAGGTCTAGGTTCTATGGGTTGAGAATTGTATTCTACGGGTCGAGAACTATCTTAATGTCTGGTTTTTGTGAACCTGATGATATCATGGATCCCCATTATCTGATCTGGGTTAAGTTTCGAGGGCCCCACCTGATTCTCCCCAGATTCTCCGCCCGCAGTCGGAAAAAATAGGCGGAGTCTTAAGCCCAGAACCGGCGGGCGAGAAACTTTATCTCATCTCATCTCTTTCTCTTCTTTAAATCTCCCCCCAGAATTCCCCCTAAAGTCTCCGCCCATCAACTGAAGGAAAAGAAAAAAATAGGCGGAACTTTAAGCCCAGCGCAGGCCACTAAAACCCTATCTCTTCAAATCAACAATACCTCGTTAGTGATACCATAAGGTTGTTAAAACGATTTAATAACCAGACCAAGAGATCACGCCAACCCACAAATATCCATTGCCACAAGTTTAAGCTCACTCCTCCCTCAACCCACTATGAAACGACAATACACTTCCCGCAATGAGATAGAAGACCCAGATGATGAGCTACAAGAATCCACAGACACCCTTCAACTGCGTCTGTTGCCCGTGAAAGTGATACCAAGAGACACAGTAAGGCATATTTACGAGACAAGAGGTACTATGGCCGCAAATGTGGACGAATATTTGAGTTTAGTGCGATATGAATCACAAGTTACTCCAAGTATAGTCTCAAGAGAGGAAGAGAGGGCAAAGAAGGTGCTGAAAAATAGTATAAAGATCGAGAAAACAGAGGTTATTTCAGGTTCCCATGATAATGAGAGCAGTGAAAAGACTGATAATCCCATCAATAAGTGGAATTTCGCCGAGCAACCGGGCTTTATCGAATGGAAAACATATGTGAAATCTCAATTTTACGATTTAAGACTGAAATATGACAAGATATCCCAAATTACGCCAGATTCCCATGGATCTAATGACTCACAATCAACTCAATTACCAACTACAGTACAATCTTGGAAAAATTTCATCTCTTGTACCCCACCAACCCCTGCTCTCATAGCCTCATTAGACCTGCCTCTGAGAGTCAAACTTCTATCACTAATTCAGCGATGGTGTAGTAAGAAAGTGTCCGATAACTTGGCCAAATGGACGTTTATGACCCTCCTTCTCATTCCAGAAGTACTAGACTACGATGATATGTCGACAATACGACTGCTTCTGAAGAAAATGACCAGGCTTCTCCAGCTAAATGCCGTCCAAGATAAGACTACAATGGTATGCTACAGATGGTGTATAGTGGTAGTGGGGGAGATTTATGGACAAAGCGACTTGTATATTGAATAAATAAAGAGTTTATGTAGAGCTTTACCGGCTCATTCCTTGAGCGACTTCTTGTATTTACGTCTCTTCTCCATAGCATAATCAATAGACTTAACAATTCCTGCTGTTAAGATACCCTTAGCACTTTGGATCAAAGCAGAAGAGAAGATTATGTCTTGGATCAGTTTATTCACCACCAGAGTCAAGTCTGGAGAAGATGCAATCTTTGCAATAAACTCAGACTCGGATTTGAGTTGAGTAGGTAAATATTCGTAATCGGTAGGAGAGATTGAGGAAAGGTCTGTGGTCGAGACAGCTTGAAGCAGTTGGAAAGTGAGACTTGAAGGAGACTGAGAACCAGTCAGGATGCCAGATGGAGCACCACCCACCGTTTTATTCACAACCAGCCCAGAAATCAAATCCTTAGCAAACTCACTAGAATACACATCTTTATAATGAGAGAACACCCTACGTCTCAAATTCAAAGGTAAATCAACAATGATATCCAGCTTGGCCTGAGTGGAAAGGTCCGCCTTATAAGTTGTATCAGTTTGTTCCTGAATACTATGACGGAAATACGTCTCCAATAAAGGTTTGTACATTTTACTGAAGAATTCCGATTGACCAGCTACGATATTCTTCACTTTATCTTTATTTTCACCACCATATTTCATACGAGGATCACCTGAGTACGAAAGAGAAGTGATCATCTCATAAAGTTCAGCTTCTGAGAAGGAGGTCTTATCAAGTAATAAGACACTCACCTTGACAGCGTTGATAAGGTTGAGATTTTGGAGTAAGGCAATGTTAGCAGAGTTTCTTAATACCATTGTAGGTTTGTGGAGTCTCCCGCTCAAATAGAGAGTATCCCAGTTGATCAAATCACTGATAAGATTATCCATTGATGAGACTCCATACTTAACTACGTCTTGAGAACCACGGGACCCGAGTCCTTTCACGTACGGATTGAAGTAGACTCCAGCACCCCAGCTTTGCACTTTCGATACCGCATAGGGTCCCAACGATTTCAAAAAACTGTAATGATGGGGATACTGTGAGATGTTGAGAGAATGCCAATGTTCAGGGTAATTGACGACGAAATTGAGGTCAATTTGGTTAGCTTTTGAGGAGTTATTGGCCTGTTTGAACACACCTGAACCGTACCCAAAAGCATACCGGATAGGAGCGTTGAACTCCCACAAAATGCTCTGCAACAGTTTCTCTTCTTCCGAGCCTGGCATCATGAGCTGGTTGTCCCCAAATTTGTACGGTAACTGTTTGAAATTATTGAGGTTCGAGAGGTTTCGAAGGTAATACTTGAAATTGATTGGGATATTCGATTTGAAGTTCTGGAGGTTTCTGTCGATCTCCGAGAGGTCTGAGGAGGTGGTAGAAGGATTTGAAGCTCCATTTTCACTCCTCTCATTAGTCATCTCATAGCTTCCCCTCTGCTTAAGTAACCGCTGATCATAGGCGAAAGAGCTCTTATTTTTATGGAAGATTTGGTCCAAAACGACCGGGTCAAACTCTTTAACGGCGACAGCCGCCGACTTGTGGAAGTTTCTAGCTATAACTGTCATTATTTCGAGTGGTTTGAAGGTGATAAATTATAGCTGAATAATCAGCGATGATCTCCAGTTTTATAGTATGGCGGAACAGATTGGGCGACTTGATTTCCTAATTGGGACACAACTTTTGATTTGGGAAAAAAATGACCTTTTTTAGGAAAGGTCCAGACTTTTTCTTAATTTGGCTGGGTTTGAGAGAGACATGGGTTGAAGATGGGGCGGGGCGGAGAGGTTAAGAGAAGTGACGGTGGTCATAGGCTAAGTGGTGTTGTTAATAGGTTAGAGGCTGTGAGATAAGGTCTATTGAGCTAAATTTGCCACCAAATTCATCCCTTCATCTTCTTATATCATCTATTGTAAACGAAAGCGAGGGGCGGAGTTGGAACAGCCCCAAATAAGAATAGTTGCCTTTTTAGGAAGGTGATGATGGAGATTTGGTCTGCAAATGTTCGGTTAATAATAAGAATTACGCCTTTATGGCCAAGTTGGTAAGGCACCTCACTAGTAATGAGGAGATCATCAGTTCGAATCTGATTGAAGGCATTTTTTTGGAATTTTTAATTTGATGATTAGTATTTTGCTGAAGATGTGGGAGGGTGATATTTCCTTAATATTTCCTTAATATTTCCCTGCTTTCCTCATTTCCACTTTATTTTTCCTTCTTCGCTCACTTTACTTTTCTCAGTACATTTTCCTTTCCTCCTGCTCACTTTTTCCCTCACTTTCCCTCACTCGCTCATTTCCCTTACTATTTCCCTAATCGCTCACTTTCCTTACTATTTCCTTCCCTTATTTTTCTACTATTTCTCTCCCCTTACTTTTTCCCTTACTTTTTCCCTCATTTTCGCTCACTCGCTCACTTCTCACTTTCTCTCTTCCTCACTTCCTCATTTCCTCCAATTTGACCCCCCCCCCCCCTTTATCTCCACCTCTTTTCCAAAATCCCCCTCAAAAAATAACCGCCCTTTCTAATCTCCCCATAACCTTCTCTCTAATGCAAATACTGCCCCCCACCCCTCTCCTACCTCCATTCCCAATTTCACCCCTTTACGCCCCTTAATAAGGAGAAAATTTTTAACCTACTCAGTTTTTACTATTAAAAAAAGCGCCCAATTTTTATATTTTAACTCCTTTTAGATAAACAAGTTAATTAACCAAGGGCAAAACAAACGATATTCCTGGCGGAATTTATATTGGAACTGAATACGAGATGTCCGAGAGAAAGACCTCGTCGTCATATGTTGACGAACGGAGGAGGTATGGACAGGGCTCTCAACATGGCGGTTCACATAACCCAGGGCTGAATTCTGGGCTGAATTCTGGACTGAATCATCCAGGTCAGCAGCATACTTCGCAATATTCACAGCATAATTCACAGCATAGTTCACAACATGGCTCACTGCACCCTCATACCGCCGCTTCCCATGCCAATAATGAAGCCTCATGGCGCTATGGAGGAAGATACTCTGGGCCGGGCTCGAACTCAGGCCCTAATAATGGACCCATTTCCGATTCTTATGGATCCGGAAGACGTTATGATCGTTCTACATCCTCATCATACGCCAAATCCAGACCTCCTCCTTCATCCTCATCGGGTTATGGCGGCCGTTATGCCCCTTATGATAGAGATAGAAGTTATGGTAAACGTTATGGAGGGTATTCTACACATCATTCATCTTCTGCGGTGCCCACTATGAGTTCTTCAGGGTCTGATCAATCTGGAAATAAGGCCGGTAATGGTCCATCTGCTGGCCCAGGAGGTCAAGGTGGTCTGACTAGCTCAAATTCATCCAACTCTGCTCCTCCATTTCAAAGATACAGGTCTTTACAAGATGTTAGTTCCGGTGGGCCTGGTCTGACTACTTCATCAGCCGGTGGAATTAATGATATCCCGCTTGGAAAGTCCAAATCTTCCAGAGTAGCTTATGATTCTCGCTCAGATTCTTACAGAGGAGGCAATACTGGCCCGTCCAGCGGCTCAGGAAGTCGTTATTACGGTTACAGAGATAGAGATTCAAATGGTTTCAATAACTATAGAGGTTACCAGCGTAAACCATCGGGTGAAAATCTCAATAGATACAATAGTTATAACAATACTGGGGATGATGATTTGATTTATGGATCGATCAGGCCTAAATCTGGACTCGATCGTAGTTCTAGATCTTATTCTGATTTACCAAGGAGAGATTATGGTAAGAGGGATGGGTTCAGAGGTCGGAGAGATAAAGAGAGGGAGTATCCATCTCAAGTGAGTCATTCTCAGGTGTCTTCTAGTTCAGCTGTGCCTCAATCAGCTGCTAGCCAGGTGTCTTCTTCTACTCCTATTCCACCGTCGTCGGCTTCTGCTCCATCTACCAGTTCTGGAGCACCAACATCTGGGGCAGCTTCATCTGGAGCACCAACATCTGGGGCAGCTTCATCTGGGGCACCAGATACTCCAGTGGCAGATCAACTGGCCGATAGTCGTGCACTGACTGACTCTCACGCACCGTCTGACTCAGTACCTTCTCAAACTTCCTTCCAATCATCAGCACAGCAAATATCGAAGGAACAAACTGAAGAACAATCCAATAAACCAGATCTGGGGTCCGAAATTGTGAAATCCGAACTCAGACTTGAACCTCTGCCTTCATCTGCAGTATCTGAACCAGCTCTGATCATTGGCGAACTGAAAATTGACGTCTCTGAACCAATTCCCGCTAAGGAATCGGACTCAGTTACCGTTGAAGAACCAAAAATCATCGCACACGAACCAGAACCAGCACCTGTAGTCACTCCAACCACCAGACCATCTTTAATCTCTTCTCTTAAAGATGATATCGATGAATTGGATGTAGACGATGACTACAAATTGGAACAACTGGTATTATCGGCCTCTCCTTCATTCGGAGACATCAACAAACTGCCTCAATCCAACAAAATAACGGTGAAATCTGAGATTACAACTACCGCATCTCATATGGAGGTAGACTCACCCGAATCCAGTCCTTCCAAACCTTTCAAACTGCATGTTTTTGGCTCTCCAGAACAATTACTGTCCAATTACTTACCTGAACAAACCGGTGCTTGTATCTTCCCGCTCAATAGACTCGACTCAAAGTTGTGGGAGATCAAACAAAAGACCCGCTTGGAAGTACGTCAATCTTTACCATATCTTCGTCAAGATCCAGTCGAAGATTTCATCAGATACCCATTCTATAATTCGAATCTTTTGATCCATGAGCAACTGATGAAACCAAGATTGTTGGAGAAGTTACAATTAATGAAAAAATTTGTCCTGCATAAGAAGAAGCTGTTACTGGTAGTGTTCTACGAGCAACAGAAGTTATGGGAAGAACGTGCTAAAGTGATGGAGACACAACTTGAGGAACTTCATAGTCATTCACTGGGCGATCTGGCATCTTCCTCAGGATCTGGAGATTCCAATTCTACTTCTACTGATTCAAATATTGTACAAGATGAGAAGAAACGGAATGAGGAATCCGTCAATGCCTCAGCACCACCTACATCTTCACGTAGAAACAGACATAACACGGGAATCGTTAATAGTGAGCTGGAATTTGCCGAAATCTTACTGAGAATGCGCGAAGAAGAGGAAAATGATCCTGTTTTCAAAGCTAAACAACTGTCTGCTCGTATTCCTGAGATGGAACTTAACCCTGTGATGACTTACATCACAAAATTCATCAACACGAACAATTTATGGCTCGACTTGGATCTGTGGGCTTCAAGATTGAAGACCGATCTGATTGATAATTTCACCGAACAAGAACACGAACTGTTCACCGAGCTGTATGTACTGAATCCAAAGAGATTCGGTAAGATTTCTGCCTTGATGAAGTACAGAAGGACCGCTCGTGAGGGTGTCTTACATTATTACAGGACCAAAAGGTCTGCCAATTACAAACTGTTGGTGGCTGCTAAGAATAAGCGGACTGGACGTAAGGCTACAGCTCTGAAGGGTAAGGGTAAAGGAAAGACCAGCAGAGCAGCTGCTGCTGCCGAGGCTAAAGCAGCTGCTGAAGCCAAGACTGAGACCGAAGTAGAGGCTGAAACTGGAGTAGAAGTTGAACCTGAGACTGAAGAAGCTAAGCTGAATATTCAAGAGAAGTCAGATCAATTGGAGACTTCTGTCGAGCGTGAAATGGACGCTGACCAAGATACGTCACTGAAGAGATCTTTGGCCACCGATACTGATACTCCAGAGGCTAAAAGACCAAAGGTTGAACCTGTTATCGCTTCAGTAATGAGTACCGATTCTGGCGTATTGATGGCCAACGATGAATACTCCTCATCTGGAGCTAATATGGGTTCGAGTGATGAGATGGACGCAAAGAAAAAGGACAGGAAACCTCCTCATATCACATCTTACTGGAGTATTAACGATGCCAACAAATTCCCACTGATTCTTGCTGAATATGGAACTCAGTGGCACTTGATTCTGCAAAAGATCCTGACCAAAACTACTACAATGGTGAGGAACTACTACAGTAAGAATGCCAGCCTGGAAAATGATTGGGCGCTGATCCTGAGGGAGGCTGATTTGAAGAGAGGAAGACCTAGTCAACTCGAAGAACCACAACATGCTTCGAGTGCTCCTATGAAATTACCTTCTTTGAATGATATTACACATGGATATCCTGGACCACAGCCGCATTATACACCACCCGTGGTTGTTTCTGCAGCTCCAGCCGGAACCCCGGCTCCACCAGTAGCTCATACATCTCACCCAGCTCCTCTGTACACTGCTCCTTCAATGAGTAATTTGTTAAACAGTAGTAGTGGTGCCCAACCTCAACCAAAGCCTACAAATCCTCCTGCTCCATCAAGAACATCAATTATGAGTTTATTGAATGATCCAGAACCAGCTCCTGCTCCAGCTCCGACACCTGCACCGGCCCCTTCTAGAGCTCCGATCCCACCTCCAATCCAGAACCCATCTATTCCCCAAGTTCAATCCATCTCATCAATACCTGCTCCTTCTATCCCTTCAATTCGTGGACCTTCCCATTTCAATAGTCTTTTAAACCCATCAGGTCCACCATCTACAGCTTCAATTCCTCCATTCACTCTGCCTCCTCCACAACCTCAAAGCAGAGGATTGTTCTCATTAGCTGCTCTTGCCGAGGTTGCTACAGAAGGATATAATAATGAAGGGTATCAACAGCAACAACAACAACAACAACAACAACAACCACCTCCACCACATCATCTCAATCCATATCAAAAACGTTAACCGATGATCCCAACATCATCTTAATCGATATCCAAAACATCGACAGATGACCCCACCTGTACCATACTATGTACTACTAATAATAATAGAAACTATTTTAACTACTCGTAATATTACATCTAGATTATACAACTAACACAACAGACTCGGAATTGCAATAACTAATGGCGAGTCGTTTCGAATCATGACTCCATTGGATCAGTGCTATGAAATCATCGTCGACTTCTGATTCTGGTTGGAATTGAGAGATCGATTTGATGGAACCGACTCCGGAACCGGCACCAGAACCGGCACCAGAACCGGTGATGGCAGAAGCTGAAGAAGAAGAAGCGGCAGCAGCAGCAGCAGCAGAACGAGCTGATTTCAGAAGCAGTTCAGATGAAAGATCCCAAATCGTTACAACTCCATCAATAGCTCCAGTCGCAAGGTAACGAGAATCCGGTGAAATCAGCAGTTGGAGAATCGAAGTCCCATCACTATGAACTGCCATGAAAAGCAGCTGTCCAGTATAAATATCCCAAATCTTAATGGTACCATCAAGAGAAGTACTAAGAAGAGTTGGAGTGGTGGTGGAAGCCTGGTCTTCTCCAAGATGAAGCCAATCAACATAAGTGATCAACTGAGAATGACCATAAATGATCTGAGTAGAATTGACCGATTCTCCCTTCCATACCCTAATACTTAAATCATCACTCAGAGTAACAAGTAATTTCAATTTGGCCGAGTAATTGATCAGAGAGATGTTATCAGAGTGTCCGTACAATTTCGTGAGCCTGGTATTGGTGGAAACGTCGTGGATCAGGATGGAGAAATCTGGGCACGGCACAGCGATACGACTGTCGTCGATGAAACAAGCATCGATTCCACCCATTGTGTCATCAAGATGCAGGACCAGAAGTCCAGATTCGGAATCCCAGACGATAGTTTTACGAGCATCTTTTGTGAGCACTAAACGAGCTCCAGAGACCACTGAAGAGCCAGAAGACACATTTTGAAGAGCCGACGAAGACTCGTTTTCATTCCATTTGATACAGATAACAGGTGAATTGTGTAACACCATTACATTTTTCAATTTACCATCGGTAGTCCAGAGCCTTAATTCACCAGATTCGGCAGCAGTAAGAAGCATGTCACCACTAGATGACCATCTGAGACTGGTGATATCGGAGAGAGCACTGGAAACAGCCAAAGAAGGATGTTCCAACTTCAATTCCGACAATACAGCTGCTTCTGAAGCGTCTGGAGAAGTCTCGTTTAGCACCAGAATAATGGCCGATGAATCTCTTCTTCCCCACAGTAAAACGGCATGACTTTTCGGATGCCAATGATTAGTTTGTGATTTAGGAAAGCCCATCCATTTAGTAAGTACTGTAGTGAATGAGTCTGATAACAGAGGTGAAGGTTCTTTCAGTCCATTAAGTGCTGTCGAAGGTTCAGTTGATCCAGCAGCAGCAGCAGTTTCAGCAGCCGCGTCCTTAACTTCTTCAACAGTCTTAGGATTACGCACCTTATCTTTCTCTAAAGCATCGAAAAGTGTGAACTTCTTAGCTGCTTCCAACTGTAACTCTCCAGACAGGTCCACTAGTTCGTCTTCTTCACAGTATAAGATACCCTTCTGTATCAAGTTAACTAGACAGCCCATAGGCACTCTTGTGTTGTATTTTTTGTCGAACAGACCTGCTTTTGTCTCATCGTCGAGCAGAAACAGTGATATTTCGAGCCCTTGTTCTTGAAGGTATCTCCAAACGAGGTAATTCAACTCGTCACTGCTGATACTCATATTGTATTTAGGATGAGGTTGGATTCAGTGGGTTCAAACGATTGAATATGATAATTAGATGTGACAATAAGCCTCTCTCAACCTTTTTTTAATCCAAATTCCACGATTTCACCACTATGATACACCGTTCTTTTCACTGAGTCTTGTCTTAACTTTTACTTAGGATATGAGGGTCAGTATAAAACGCTATTGTAGTCAGATTTCGATCCCGTTTTCAAGCCAGATGTACTCTCCTAGTCAAATATATCCCTTTCAGTACAAAAAAACTCCGAAACCACAAGTCTTCACCAGGTTTACCACTACCTTCAATTCCTCTATGTTTATCGTCTCTAATTGAAAAGAGCGGATGAGAAAATATGCGAAAATATGAGCGAGAAATGGAAAAAAGTCTGCGGCGGACCACATAAAAAAAATTCGAAAAAAGAAAAACTTACATCATAACACCAAAAAAGTATCCCTCTTTTTAGAAGGGGGTTTTATTTCTTATTATAGAATTGGTTAATGAAACGAAGAACACCTCCATCGGTTGGGTCATCGTCATCATCATAGGAAGGGTTAAGGAATGCTCCGGTTTCGCCAGAAACGTAATCTTCGGCGAAAGAATCACCGAATTGGGGTCCTGAAGTGCCTGGTGTTGCTGCCGAAGACTCGGAACCCGGATGAGACCGTGAAAAAGACTCAGGAGCAAGCCCAGCTCCAGGAATACCTGCACCAAAGCTTTCTTCCATTATATAGCTATTACGCAAATTGGTCAACAACTGCGATTTTACGGGGTTATTGTTAGAGAACCGACGGGCCGCCGTCGATGTAGATACTGCTCCTCCAAAGGCAGAAGAAGCTCCATTTACAGTAGACAATTGAGGGTTATTTGGAACCAAAGCATGTGGAGATGGTGCTCTTACATTTGTAGGGTCCATACCACCGATATGCTCGTCATTATTGATATTTTCAACGAAATACATGTACGATTTCATCATTTTATCATCGTTTGCTTGATAATAATCGGCTCTAAGAGCATCATCTCTATCTTTAGTTCTACCTTTAGCTCCAGAATTGCCATTACCACTATTTCCCAGTACTTTATCCAAATCAAACATGGCAAAATGACAGACATACCCTAAATCATCGACATGTACAGTGAATTCACGGAAGAAATCAATGATTTTCGACAGACTCTTAGGAAGAGAATAAATCAAAATAATAGGTAACAAAATAATACTCATTAATTCCTTCAATATGATCACCACTTTCAAATTGTAGAGGGTCAGGAACTCTGTTTTGACCTCCTCAGTATGAAGTTTCGACTCCCACTCTTTAGGCATGTAGTGAGTATACTGGTAAAGCCGGTTAAGGTTCTGGACAGGGTCAAAGACAATATTATCGTCGTGGACCGAGTTCTGACACACTGTATAGACAGCTCCAAGTGTACTGATATAGAATAAAACGGTTCTTTTGGGGGTGATTTCAAAGTTAAGGAACGATTCCGGATCAAATACAGTCAAAATCACCAATACAGCCAAAAGAGATCCAGATACAAAAGAACAGAACCTCAATAAGAGATCAATACGTTTTTTAGGGAACTGGTTAAGGTAATTCGACAGAAGACGCAGTGAAAGATTGAGTCTTTTAGTGAAAAGATGCTCCAATTCATTAAACTCACGCAATTTCCACATCAGTAATGGACTATATTCCCGCGAATTTATCAGATTAGGGTTATATCTGAATTCGTAGAAGAATTTGAGGAAATAATAGATTACAAAGTAGGTGACGACGAAAGGAGAGAGCAAACAGTTCAAAATTCCTGCTAAAATGAACCGATTTTTCAATTCTTTCGATAATTTAAGTCGATTTTGTTCCTTCAACATTTTCCGTTGAAGTTGGCCAGTTTCTTGGTCGAAAACAAAGTCGAAAATACAAAGATTTAAGTTCCATTCAAGAGTTTTAGTGAGGAAAACAGTACGTCCACCGCCCACTAAAGGAATTCCAAGGTTAAGAACGTTCTTATTGAACATCAGGATCATATAGTTATCTTTCCTCATGATTCTATTAGCAATATCATGGGCATTAAGCCTTGATTTTGAATGAAGATCTCCTGGAGATGGGCCTCCTCCAGTACCTGAACTCTTTCCAGAAGGTCCAGATCTCTTAGGAGAACCTGTACTAATTACCAGGGTGGTATTCTGATCTCTTAAGATCATGATTTTTTTAACTATGGAATTCCAACTGATGGTTTGAAGCTCATCATCTTGAACATTGAGCAACAAGTTATAGAAGTTACGGATTTCTCTCAATTTGACCCAATCAGAGAATATCAAGCTCTTGAGTCTAAGCAGTACAAACCCACAAACACAGTAGATGAGCATCTTAGAAGAGAAGGGAATCTTCTCGAAACATTGGTCTACACGAACCTCATCGAGTCGTTGAGGTGCCTGATTTAACAATACATCGTAGTCAACACAGTTCCCCATGAACATCGAGAGCCATAAGAGGAACAATAAAGTCAAAAGCCCACATATATCCTCAATCACAATGCAATAATATCCACGACGCATATAATATGAATAGACGTCAGAAAGGAAGACATCAAGGTTGGTTATATTAGCCCAAACCCACATGGCCCTTTCTAATGGGGTGAGCAATCCTAATCTGTTACGGAACAGTTTATCATTTGATGTGAATTGGGGTAATCTGGTAGCCGAAGCGGATGACGATGAGGTATGGTTTCTACCGGACCTAAGAGAATTCAAACGGGCCATACCTTTGGCTGCTAGTACACGAGCCAGTCCTTGTGCCATCTCGGCAGCTTTCAGTATATATACACTTGCACTTTCGATGTTATCTGGGGTCATTTCATCCTCTTCTTGTTCATCGATACTACGTAAGATAGGACGACGAGGAGGATGAGTAGTCGTACCCAGACTATGAGTATGATTACGAGGTTGGTGGCGACCAGTGTTCTCCACCATTAAACTCTCAGGTATCAATTCTGTCTCTTCATCATCACTTCTATCGAAGAAATCGTCATTATCATCATCCTCATCTTCCTCTTGATGACTTTCTGTAGATCTTGAGCGCCTTGAGGTCATCGCACGAGTATTAGCGGCGGCGACGGCGGTCAAATTAGGAACTGAGTCATCGTCTTCATCCTCGAACTCTTCTTCACTTGAAGTCTCAGACCCAATCGATGATGGCCGCCTTCCATTCAGCCCTACAAGTCCGTGGCGCTGTCCGCGTCTATTCTCATTATATAGGGAGATTTCTTGGTCGATGTCATCGGTGAATAAGGGGGCACCGACACCTGAGTGTTCGGGAAGAGACGAGTTCATCCCGAACACCCGCGAAAGAAACGTGTTATCCCTCGACATGATGAGTTATTTGAGTTAGATCATAGGGGGGCGGATCATTGAAATGATAAGAGAGATGGATTTATCTTAGGGTGTTTGAGATGCGCGGGTACCTTGGGGCAAAGCTAGTTTTGCGCTAGCTCTTGCCCCAGTTCAGGCAGTATAACAGAGATATTGGTTAGTTTTAGGAGTGTTCTGCCCTTTGTGCTCGGATTCTGCCCTGTCTTTTTCTGCGCAAAATTAAAGATGGTCAGGTCTTATCTCCCGCCTCTTCTTAAGCAAATTATTAAAAGAGATATGGGCGAGTGTACTGAGCGAGTTGAGGAAGCTGAGCTAAACACAAATTTTGCTTACCTGATCGCTTAGTTTCTTGTTAGTTTTTCGCTCGGGGATCTCCATAGTTAAGCACTGAATTTTCCCTAATATTTTCCCATACTTAAGCTCTCTGGCATTCTCCCTATTTTTCCATACTTGAGCTCTACTTTTCTTTCCATACTTAAGTTCTTATGCCTGGGGCACCAAACCTATTACAAACGCCAGACAAAGACTGAACTCCCCACGACCTTATCCCACCTCCTCCATGTCTACAATTGACCCCATTCTACCCCCCATCAACATCTGCATCGACATTTACCTTGCCCTGGTTCCTGTCCTCCTTCTAGCATTCTCCAAAGTGCCCATCTTGAAAAACACACTTATGAAATACGGCAAGAATTTGGACCCCAATGCCTCTCAGTCGAGTTCTAACAAATTAATTCACTTTGTATCGAATTTAAAGGTTCCAAAAAGTTGGTTTTCCCATTTTTATATCATCTCTACATGTCTTTCAATGGCATCTTTACTGTCCATATGGACAGGCCTTATTGAAGATCTGAAAACCAGTATTAAGCTCGGTCCAGATCATAACAAACAATTAAATTCCGACATTTTACATGTCCTCATATCAAATAAGTACCTTATACTGCTGGGACTTACTTTTATTCAGTCACTTCGTCGAGCATATGAATGTCTTTTCATCTCCAAATCGAACCCCCAATCTCAAATGCACATTTTCCATTACATATATGGACTTGTGTATTATATAGTAGTAGATACCAATTACTGGATCAAATGGAGAATAGAAGCCATGTCTCCAGAACCAGTAGGTCCTTTGAGTCCAGTAGTTTTAAGAGTCCTGCTTCCCTTATTTATATGGGCAAGCATCGACCAACATCGTAATCACCGTCATTTGGCTTCGTTGGTCAAATATACGGTTCCTTTCAAAGGCCTCTTTCGCCTTGTTGCATGTCCTCATTACTTTGATGAGTTCCTTATATACATTTGTCATGTTCTCGTTGTGCAGAATCGTACTTCAGTCTTAGTATTATTGACTGTACTTATCTCGTTGGGACTTAGTGCTAATGATAGTTATGAATATTATGTTACGAAGGAGCCAGGAAGAATGAAGTTTAGGTATCGGATGATTCCGTTTGTGTATTGAAATAGAGCTTTATGTCAATACATATACACATATAGAACTAGACACCACTAAATACTAGACACCACACACCACTGTATAACACCATATAAGAATATAGAATACTATATATCACTCAGTATATCCCTGGATCTCTCCCACACTACAACACCTCTCTCATCTACATCTCCCCTTCTAAATCTCATGCTTATCCTATACACTCTATACACATCACCGTCTTTTCCGCAGCAGCTTCTCCCTCTTGTATTCGTTCTGCTCCGCTCCCTCGATAGTACTGATAGAATTGACAATACGAGCCATCTTGCTGTGATAATCCAGGTACATCTCCTTCTTCTCCTTGATTTGTTGTCTGGCCTCGAATCTGGCATCTTGTCTGATCTCCTTGAGGGTCAACTTTCTCTCCTTCTTCAATTGCAGTTTCAATTTGTTAATCTCCTGTCTCTGAGGATCAAAGTCATAAGATTTCTTCATTGGGTTGAAGTTCTCTTCGAACTTAGGAGTATTAGACAGAATTGCAATTGGTCTATGGTCTTGTAATTTCAATGGGATATGACTGGAGTTCGAGCTGATCTTACTAAATCTTTGAATCATCTCAACTACAGTCTCATTAGCATCGAATTTGAGAATATGTTTCAACAAGTAGATGAAAGGACTCAAAATCTCGACTAAAGATGGCTCGTTTTTACTTAAATTCATATACTTATCTAAAGTCTGCAAGATCTTGTGTAAAACTTGAGACTTTAATTCTACAGATGGGTTATTACTACAGTTCATCAACTGGGAAATAGAGAGTTTGGTCTGCTCTTCATTTCCCAATAACAATTTCTTATCTTTCTTCGAGAAACCGTACTCAGATTTGAAGTTAACTGAACTCAAAGTGTAAATCTTGGAGATATCCAAGGTCTGGACCTCTGGAACCAAGCATAAAATAGCTCTTTCCAAGAAGGAACCAACCTCAGGAACATATCTCTTGGAAATCCTTTGGTATTGTAATACTAAATCACATAAGAACAATCCCTTGACCAAATTAGCAAAGTTAGATTGCAATTGGATGGTCTCCAAGGTCTCGGTGATCAAAATCAATACCGGAGTTACAATTAAATGATACAAATCTGAAGTCGAGTAGAAACTTCCTACGATAGAATAGAAGATCAAGTCGGAGAACTTCGGTTCATAGCTTGAACCTTCCTCGCTGATCTCCTCCTGCATCAAAATGATCTTCAGCTTGAAGGTCTGATACAAAGTTTCATTATACTTCTCGGTCATCTTCCTCAACTGGACAATCAAGAGTTCTACGGTATCAAAGTCTTCGTCCTTCAAGTCGGCAGTATCACACAAATTCAAGATATGAGTTAAGAGAATACCACTGAATTGGGACATCTTCTCCTTGTTTCCCAGCAGCAAATGAGGTTGATAAGTATTTAAGATTTTACGAACTACATCTGGGGTCTCGTTGAATTCGTAAGAAGATAAGATATCTTCGAATTCGTCGATGGTGGTAGGACATGCAATAGATTTGGACTGTTTGGAACTTGTCTGGATTACTTTGTTACCAATTTTGATCACATTCAGTCCAGAAGAAGGTCTCAGAGGCTCTTCGTCTTCATCAGATCCAGACTCTTGCTCTGATCCAGACTCTTGCTCTGATCCAGATTCCGATACATCAGGCTCACCAGTAATAGCAAATCCACCGGCCTCATCATCTTCCTCATTACCCCAGAACCCGTCATCATCTAAATCGTCAGCTACAGCATCTCTGGCTTCATCGATGCCTTGCATTCTTCTTAATCTGGCCAGTTCCAATTGCTTCAAATGCTCATTCTTTTCGGTCTCCAATTCTTCTTCAGTCTTGGTTCTGTCGGCAGGAACAGATCTTCTGTCAAATGCTAATTCTTTAATTCTAGAGTCATAAGCTATATCGGTAGCTGATTTAGGTTCAATTACAGGTTTCTTTGGTCCCTTGACGTTTCTCAATTCTTCCAAAACATCTTCGAATTCCTCGTCTAACTCCATGATATCATTAAGGTTCTTCTGTTGCTCGGCTTGACGTTGCTGTTTATAGAATTTCGACTTGGCAATCACTTCTTTCATCACTTCAGCTTTGGTTTTCTTACGTGGAGGAGCATCTTCTTCTTCTTCAGAATCATCACCACCACGTCCATTACCAAATCTATCGTCTCTCTCTAAAGCCAAAGATTTACCATAATGAGTCAACTGCATTCCTCCATATTCATCGTCATCATCCTCTTCCTCTTCATCTTCTAAACTGAATAAAGAGCTCTTCTTGGCTGCTAACTGACGTTCCCTGGTGAAACGCAGCAACATCTTCTCTTCTGGATTCAACGATGGATCGTTCTCTCCGAATCTTCTATCGACAATACCGCCAGTTCTGTTCTTATTTCTTTTGGTCTCTTCATAAGCGACACGACGCTGCTCTTCACCTATCTGTTTCGAAATACCTGGTTTTCCAACTACTTGCTTGGATTTACGAGCTTCGGTGATATCCCTCTTTACTCTGTTGGTCTTGACTTCGAACGGGTTAAACTGTTCTCTGATTTGTTGCACCACCAGTTGACGGTCGTCTCTTCTGGTCTCGGAGGGGGTCTTCTGGTTTCTCTTCTTCCCTTTCTTGACGTTGGTCTGTCCGGTCAAGCCGGCAGCCTTCAAAGATGCCTTCAACAGTTTCAATTGTGATCCGGCCATCGTTCTTTAGTGGTTCAATGTAGGATGTAGGAGCTATTCAATGGCTATTTGGCGGTTTTTGAAATTTTTTTCGCAATAATTCCAATATATGTGGTCTATAAGTCCTCAAAACCTTCTATTAATCCAATATACTCCGGTATACCCCAAGTTCAACTCCAGGATGTCCTCATCTTCTAACAGATTTTTAGGGTGAAAATTTTTTTTTCTTTTCTAGGGGGGTTAGTGATAAAATGCTCACCTCATCGGGGCAATTTTGTTAGGGCAAATGGAAACAAAGTTTCGAGGACGGATGGGGCAGATCTCAAGGAAGGGCACGGACGTTGAAGAGTTTCCTTTGAAGTGGAGAGAAAGAGAGGAGGAAGGACAGTAGTAGATAAGCTATAAAAGTATAAAATGTCAGCTGGACGTCGTGTAGTAATCACGGGTCTCGGATTGGTCACCCCCTTGGGTGTAGGAGTCAAACAAAGTTGGAAGAATCTTATAGCTGGAAACTCAGGCTTGGTCTCCACTAAAGTCTTCGAGGACTATGAGAAGAATTGGAAACAGATTCCATCACAAGTGGTAGGGAAAGTACCGGATTTCGATGCATCTCATTGTTTGCAGCCGGGAGAGATGCGGAAACTCTCACAAAATGCCCAGTATGCTATAGTTGCAGCTCAGGAGCTGTTACTGGATGCCGATTGGTTCCCTAAGCTGGAAGAAGATTGTAATACTACTGGAGTTTGTATAGGTAGCGGGATCGGAAGTATTGAAGATGCGTATTCGAATTCTGTTGGATTTGCTTCTGGGGGTTATAGAAAGACCCAGCCGTTATTTGTGCCTCGTTTGTTGACGAACATGGCCAGTGGTAATGTGTCGATAAAGTATGGGTTGAAAGGACCAACTCATTCAGTTGCAACTCTGTGTGCAACAGGGCTGCATCTGATTGGAGATGCCATGAACTTCATTAGTAATGGATACTGTGATGTTGTTGTATGTGGTGCTACGGAGCTGCTGTTGCATCCAATATCATTGGCTGGATTTGCCAGAGCTAAGAGTGTCGTCACTGGGTTCAATGATGATCCAACACTGGCTTCGAGACCATTCGACCATCGTAGAAGTGGGTTCGTGCTCAGTGAAGGATGTGGAATCTTGGTCCTTGAGAGTCTGGAACATCTGGCTAAACGTGGACTGCCTCAAATTTACGGAGAAGTATGTGGATACGGTTTAAGTGGAGATGCCAATCATATCACTTCGCCTTTGCCTAATGGTGACGGTGCTCGTAGATCGATGGAGATGGCTTTAAAGAGAGCTAATATCGATCCGAGTGAAGTTGGATATATCAATGCTCATGCTACTTCTACGTTATTAGGAGATAGTGCTGAGAATCATCTGATCAACACTATATTCAGAGAACTGAACCCAGACTTGGCTATATCGTCATCCAAATCTGCTATTGGACATCTGCTTGGAGCTGCTGGTGCCATCGAACTGATCTTCAGTATTCTTCTGATGCATCATAATATCTTACCTCCAACTTTGAATCTCGAAAAATTGGGAGGAACCGAGATGGACGTAGCTGAACAATACGACACCTTTAACTATGTTCCTCTCAAACTGCAGAACAAAGAATTGTCAGTGGTAATGAGTAACAGTTTTGGATTTGGAGGTACCAATTCTACAGTTTGTTTCAGAAAATACTGAACTAAATAATCTATTTAGGTTTCCTAGTGACTTATGTCACTATCTTGTCAATAGCACATTACGTAATGAAAATATGGAAGATAAAGATACTCAAAATAAGTAGCCGAATTGTGCGCTAGATTTATATTTAATATATTTCTTTATCTCTAATGAGAATTTATGGTTTGTTGATAATTGTAATAATAAGTGGGACTCTTTTATTCATCTCAAGCAATTGAGATAGGAATAAAATGAGATGGATTCATTACATACTTCATCACATTATATCATAGACTGAGCAGTAGAACTACATCATTTACTTATTTACTCATTTACTTGTTCTTATCATGTTCTTTCTATGTCCACTCGATATTTTATATCCTGGTCCACTCTACTCAAGTCTCGTCTAGCCTACTCTTCTTCTCTTGCCACTTTATAACTAACCCCTTTAATTGTGCTTATTTTCCTTCCTCTTTTTCCCTCCTCTCTTTTCTTTCTTCTCTTTTCTCTCTTCTCTTTTCTCTTTTCTCTCTTCTCTCTTCTCTCTTCTCTCTTTCCGCTCTTCTCTCTTTCCTCTCTTTCCTTCCCCTCAGATCTTCCTAAAACGGTTCAAAACGATCTCTTTTCGTAGTTTGCTCTTAATTATCTCCCTCCTCCCCTTCTTCCCTCATCGCGCAGCCCATCAAATTACTCCCGATAAGATAAGACACCAAAAGCAATTACAACTCAGACAACGATAACTGGCATAAAGTGGACATAATTCAACGTGATTGAACGTGATTAAGGTACCGCCGAGCTAATTATCGAGGTATCATCAATTTTAACGTGATTTCCACCCCAATCGACACGTCTTATTCAACTGCCATCACTTAATATAAACAAAGATGAGTTACAGTGTTATTAAGAAGACGTAAGTATAGATGATATGACCATGATATGACTATAATATGACTTTGATAGTTATTTGATTGGCAAGTGAGCGATATATGGAGGTCCGGTCGTCATAGTGATCCTCCAATTCCCCACCGCCATTACCATAACCCCTCCTACTAACTACTTCAGTTCCATCCCTAGAATTAAAGCCGCTCATGGTGACGGATTATGGGGTAAAATGAGAAGACCTTCAACCGTGGAGGGAGACATGACTGAGCGTCAAGGCTCTTCAGACCAAGACTTGGAAGACGACTCCAATCTCTACCCATTAAGAGATCTTGGCCTTGATGGTGAAGTTATCGTGGCATACAAAGCCGTGGTATTGGTTTACGATTGGATTCTGTGGGATTCCCGCAACAGAGATGGCAATCTTCATCTCAAGCAAGCATTCCAAGCTAATAGAATCATTTCTGGATTCATCATTGAGTCTGTCAAGCTACTTAAACACTCTATTGATACCTATTATGTATTTGTGGGTGGTACTGTTGGGCTGGATTCTAAGTTTCTGGTGTTAAAAATGACAAAGGATGGTGTCGATGTTATCAATTTCGATTGTCAATTGAAGAATAGTAGCTCTTCTACTCCAAATTCTCTGAATCTTAGCTATCATATTAAAGCTTTGACTGATTATTTCACTATTATAGACGACTATGATGGAACTGCTCATTTCTTCACCATAGATGGAGCTAATGCTGTGCCAGGAGATATCAGTTGTCGTTATGTCAACAATAATCCTTGCTGTGACACTATGGGTAACCGTCTCGTCTATTATGCTTCATCTACTGATAAGATTCACAAGGAAATGACTCATAATAAGAGCCGTAGTAACAGTAATTGCTCGCTCAAACTTACACCTTTGGATTTGCCAAAACCAGGTCCTCTTTTGAATAGAGTATTAAAGAATTTATCCACTACAGCTCTCGATGGAGTTGTCAAAGGATTGGAAATTTCACAAAGCAAGCTCAAACAGATGATGTCCCAATCTCATAGTCAATCAAACGGTTCTATAGAGTCCCTGTCGGCTGCTGATACAGTCAAAGATACAATTACTCGGATTCTCAATGCGATCAATGACACTTCATCAAAGCAATATCTTGTGTGTCTCGATGTAGAGACCATGGAAGTGGAATTTATATTCACCCCTCCTGGAGGGTGCTCTCATGTAAGTTTGTCTCTGTACGACACTTTATTGACTACAGCTACATTGAGAGGAGACGACATATTTGTATGGGATTATACTTTCTTTGATAGGCAGATCTCTTTGGTTGAGAAATTCAAACGTGGAAAGACCAGGGGAATTGTAGAACAGGTTATTTGGACCCCAGGAGATAAATTTTGCGGAGTCTTAAGTGGACATTCTGGTACTTTACATTGGTTCCAGAACAAACTAAATAATGATGAATATGTAGACGATCGTAGGGAAGAATGGACTATGTCTAGAATTGGATTGAAACAGATTCGATTTGATGAGATGGAAGGGATGAAAACGGCCCCAGGTTGTATATTGGGATTCACTTCTACTGGAGTTAAATTGCTTCAAATAGATACCAATGGAACTTGTGATGGAGTTTATGAGATCCCTGATAGTAAACTGGCCTCTGAGATTCTGAGTAAAGAGCTGGTGAAATTATCACCAAAAAAGACCAACACAAATTTTGTGAATCCTAACCAGAAGCCTCAATTCACACCTCAATTCACACCTCAATTCACGCATTTTGGATCTAATTTTGGTTCTGGTTCTGGTTCTGGTTCTGGTTCTGGTTCTGGTTCTGGTTCTGGTTCTGTGTCCTCATCGGGTTTGCTGACTTCGTCTCCTTCATCTCAGCTTACTTCATCCCCTTCGGCTCCCTCTTCCAACAAATTCTCCCTCTCTAATTTGGATGTGAATTATTCCCTTCCATACCAATTTTTCTATCTCCGTGGCAGGTACATGGAGATGTATCATAAGAGTGGTGGAGAGTGGTTCAAACAAGGGGGTATGTCTGATTTAACAAGGTTAGATTTTGGTCTGCTGACAGGAACAGCAGTATTTAGAGAGAATATTGACGATTTAGGGGTGTTAGTAACAGAGACGGTGTAATCTCACATAGAGATCGAACAATGCCCTCAAAACTACCTCAAATTATACTATAAAACGACATCTCGTTGTATATGGAATATATAGCTATGAATGATTACAATAATACGGTATTTCTATGTAAGATAAGGCGGTTCATCGGGGTCAAACTCAAACATTTAGTAAAGTCACTACCCAGAATTGATCTTGCACGACCTCTGGATCTCCGGATCTTTCTCCTGTCTACTTTCTTCTCACCCAAGCCATGTCCAGGCTTAGTCAATTTTTCTTCTGTGTCCATCGCGTGCCTGCGCTGTGCCCACCTTCGCTCCGCCTGAACTTTGCCCATCGTCTGCCTGAAACCCGCCTGGCGCAAAGAAAACTCCTCTTGAACAGATTCGAAACTTGATCCAAAACAACGGTGATTCGAGTATTACAGGTGTCCTGACCGAAAAATGCTTGGATTTCGCCGTAAGAGACTCACGTTTGTGTTCTTAGTGCTAGTGGGTCTATTTTTTTGGTTAATAAAGGCTCATAATGCCCAATCGACAGACTCTTCTTTCCTCTCGTCTCTTCAGCAGGTCTTCAAGGACGATGAATTCAATGAATATAAACAACCAGGGTCATATAATTCTGGAGTGGAGATCGATTTGGTGCTGCTTCTAGGTTCAGGAAGCAAGAAGGACGACGAGTCACTGACTTCCTCTTTCTCTCCGGACCCCAATAATTCCATCAAATTCACCCCCAAATATCAAAAGGCTAATGCTACATTCTATGTGATCATGAAACTTGGAGATGTCAGTACAGTGCTCCCTCTGATCCAGTCAGTGGAAAAACGATTCAACCATCAGTATCATTACGACTGGGTATTTGTATCTCCTCGACTGCTTAATAACATTTCAAAGAAGATCTTGCTGAAGACAGTCAGTGGGAACCTGATCTTTTACCAAATACCTTCGAATATTGGAGCATGGGGGCCTCCTCTGGGGCTCAATAGGGCCAAACTGACAAAACTGAGGAAACTGCTGCGGTCCCGTGGTATAACGACCGGTATCCTGGAGTTGTTCCGTAACAGAGCCAGGTACCAGGCTGGTCCTCTTGCCCATAATGACCTGCTCCAAAATTACCGATATTTCATGAGGATCGAACCAGGTACAGAATGGAGATGTGATGTCAAGGAGGATTTCTTCATGGAAATGCAGAAACTGAATAAGAAATTCGGAGTCGTCAGTGTCCGTAAAGATGTCGTTCTGGCTGTCGAAACGTTGTATGGAGGTGTAGATGATTATCTTAAGAAACAACAAAAGATGATGCCTGGACATATGAAGAAATTCTTGACTGGTCAACCAGGAGATTTAGAATCTGCTTCTGATCCTGAGAAGACGTTGTCTTACAATGCATGTCATTTCTCTACCAGCATGGCTGTCATAGATATGGACGGTCTTCTAAGAACTCCTCATTATCAACAGATGTTTGAAGAACTTGATTCTCTTCATGGATGGTTCTATGAGAGATGGACCGATGGCCATTTCTTCACTATGCTGCTGCTCTTATTTCTTGAGCCTGACGAGTTCACTTTCTTGAACATTCTGCACTCGACTCCTGATTACCAACAATGTTATTTGGGACCTTTGCAATACGAGGAAAGTCGGTGTTATTGTGATCCAAAATCTGATATGACCTTTAACCCCGAGACTTCTTGTATGGATAAATTTATAGAATTTATGAGGTCGGGATCTGAGGGGGGTGAAGTTGCTCCAGCTATTGAGCTGCTTGAAGCTGAGAGGGTCAGTCGAGAGACAGAAGGTGATGTTCTGCTCGCTGCAGATGTAGATCCAGATCCAGATTCCGGTTCTCTTTACCATAAGGGAGAAGATCTGAAACTGAAACTGCAACTAGAGGAAGAGCAGTCGGAAGAGAACGAAGATGGAGAGAACGAGAATTCTGAGCGTGAGCAGCACGAAGACCATGAAGACCATGACCATGAAAATTCTGATCCAAACTGAACGGTTACCTATGTATCAATAAAACAAGTAATATTATCATTATAAAATTATGTATTCAATTTTAAGGAATTAATGAAACTTCTAGCCATTTCATCTTCTTCTTGTTGAGAAGGTGTGTTTATGCCAGTAGTAGGAGAGGGAATACGAGAAGTTGGGATTGAGGGCAGTTTGAGTTTTGGTGGAGATGAGGTCGTTTCAGTAGCTGGATTTGATGTTACTTCTGAGGATTCTTCTGAATGGGTTTCTGGAGGTGTAATGTTTCCCTCTTTGCCTAGTTCTTTTGATTCAGATACTTCATCTTCCTCAGGTTTACTCTTCTCCTTTCTAAGTCTCTCCAAATCTAAATCACCCTTCTTCACCAGCAGTTGGAAATTGTTATATTTCTTGACAAACTTGACATGTCTATCGTATCTTACAGTCAACTCTCTTCCTTCATATTTGGAACCATCGAAGATCCGGATACACTCAAGCAGTTGATCTTTGTCGTTGAATAACAGAATCAGAAATCCTTTACTTACCCCATTCAACTGCTGAGGAATCTCAAGACGTACTAATCCACTCACCTTTTGAATAAGATGCTCTCTAAGTTCTTGCCAATGTACACTGAATGGGACATTTCCAATAAAGAGTCGACCAGGATCGATATGTTGTTCGGGATCGAATTGAACATGATGAGATTTGGAGTCATTGATAAGAGATACGACAAATGAATCATTGAGATCAAGTGGCAGTTCCAGTTCATCTTGAGAATCTTCATTCAACTGAGGTTTATCGGAGGATGAGCCCAGGTTATTATCATCGTCGGCTTCTTCATCCAAAATTGCCAGATATTTATGACTATAACGAGTACCGTATTTACGGTCACGTGGATTTTGGAATTGGCCAGGTCCATGACCTTGATATTGTTGGAAACGAGATGCCAATAACCATGGATTTGAGTAAGGGTTTACGGGAAGAGATCTTGATCTGTTATGGCCATGAGATCCTCTGTATGAACTTGAAGATGACGACATATTGATGGGAGATCTCTCTGGAGAGGCCCCATAATACGTCTCTTGAGATGGAGGGCTAAGAGGAGTGATAGGAATACCTGATGGTGGAGGTCCCATTGGTGGGATCATTTGCATGGCAAGTTGCGAATAGCTTCTGGCATGATTTGGAGACATTGAGACAGGCATTGGGAATGGCATTGGCATCAGCATCGACATAGGAAGAGGAGGACCACCAGCATAAGGATAAGTATAATAATGACCAGGAGATGTTGTCGATACAGGAGAAGGAGATCCCGAACCTGAAATGGAGCCAGCACCACCACTATGTGGAGGAAGTGGAGGTGGAATCATTGGAATACTTTGAGGTATAGCCAGTCTCATATCCAGCATTGCCTTTTTACGGGTCTTTGAGGCAGTGGAATCATCAGCGGACCCGGCTTCGGTCTCAGTCTCCGTCTCGGTCTCAGTATGGTCAGAGACCAGTTCCTCATCAGGAGAGATCATGTAAGTATAAGGCTGGTGATATGGAGGTAATTGCAGTGCCTGGTTCTGATGTAACAGCTGAGGAGAACTTATCAATGTTGACGAAGATGAAAATGATCTTGAATGTGAATGACGTGGACCCTGGTGATGATCTGGATATTGATACTGTGGATATTGCGGATAAGCCATGAATGGAGCATGTTGCAGCAGAGGATCAACCCCATAATTGTAATAATTGTACTTTGGAGGGTACCCTTGGTATTGAATATCATAAGGTAATGGCATAGTAGTATGCAGGTGTTGTTGTTCGCCAATGAATTCTGTTCTTAAAGGCCATTTCTTATCGTATTTATGCCCATTTAAAGCATGGGCCAATCGAATGGCGGTATCATGACCCGAAATATAGACAGAGGAGCTGACTGTTGAAGTTTGAGGACTCGGATAAACTTCGATGCTTTGGATCAGTGAGCGATAATATTCTCCTCCCAAAAACGGGAGAATATAATCCAGGAATTTAGCCGAGGTGACATGATTTGGAAGATCATAGACGTAAATGAGATAAACAGCAGGTGTGAAAACTGAAGATGGCGTAAATTGAGCCGTCGGAGGTGGTGTTTGAGCATTGATTGGGATTCTTGAACTTGAAGAATTGTTGGTGGTGGGATTCTGTTCGGTCAGCAGAGTAGACAGAGAAGTCGATGGAGCAATCGATTGAGGATTCAGATTGAATGATCCTTCGGATCTGGCAACATTGGAACCAGCCGATCCTCCCACTCCTCCCACTCCTCCTCCAGAACGTCTGCGGCCACCCCCATTTCCTCTGTTATTATTAATTCTATTCACCGTAGTCATTGATTTACGGCCCCCCTTTTTAAAATATACAGAAAATGCTGAAGGGATATGCTTGGAATGCGAAAAATGCCAGAAAATGCGAGGATTGATTTAAAACCAACAAAACAATGCAAATAATACACTTGAATATCGATTCAAGATGACTGAAGAATGCTCAAGATCCTCTGTTTGAAAACGCCGCCGTTAGTTTTAAAAACAAATTGATCTGATCGGTTCGCTGCTTATCAATTTTTTTTCTTCCCCCTTTTTGTTTTTCTTTACGCTTCGATTGTTTCTCGGGTTTGGTGCTGCCAGCTGCTAAATTAGGAAGGATGACAGGTGCGAACGTAAGGGATGGAAGGGAAGGAAGTGGGAGAGTGAGGAGAGAGACAGGTGAGAGGTAGAAGGAGAGAGGTAGAAGGTGAGAGGTAGAAGGAGAGAGACGAGTATCAGAGACGAATTCGAGAGAAGTAGGCGAGAAATTATGGAAAGTTGATTTAGTTACTTGATTTACTTTGATCTGATTGACTTGACCTCACCCCCTTCCCCCTTTCTCTCGTGTCTTTTTCCTTCAAATGTCTAACCACTTTTACCCATATTAAGTAATTCTTTCTTTGTGTGCATATTTCCAGAAACGGTTTTTTTGACTTATCGAGTTCTCTGAACTCAATTTTTGCTCTGTAAAATCTGATCGAAGCATAATATTAATTTTTCTTGAAAGTATCTAAAAAAAATAATCTTTGAGAAGTGCAAGGACGGGGATTCGAACCCCGGTCACCAGCTTGGAAGGCTAGGATGCTAACCACTACACTATCCATGCGTCAAAGATTGAGAATATGTCTCTTTTACTGGTAGATATCTTAAGGTTTTTAATATTGGAATCATCAGTAGAATTTGATTTCGAAGGGCGGAGACGTCAAATTTTTTGAATATCTTTAACAAAGATCCTTATTTAACAGAGGTCACTTGAGTAATTCAACAGAGTCTTGACATCTTTTTACATACTCCGTTCGTTCATCCATTATCCCACCCTTCTCTCTACATCCCATCCAAATCTTGATCATTTAACTTTTGATTTTATTATATTATACATTCTTGTATCCACTCTAGTGTTTCTTACCCTTGAACTTCTTGCCCTTAGACTTGGATTGGAATCTTCTTCTGTTTCCATTCATGAAATTCTTGTCTCTGACACCAAAACCTAACTCGAAAGCCAAGTCACTGGACAAGTTCAAACCGAACTTCTCCAATCTTTTAAGATCCAGCTCGTACTTGGCCAGGTTCAGCTCGTCACCGAATTTTTGCAGTCTTGTCAATTTCAGTTGCAACAGTTCAACCAGAATTTGCTTCTTTTCTTCTGGGGTCAATTCAGGCTTCTCTGGGGCACTTTCTGGAGCTTCAGTCTCGCCATTGACTTCAGTAGAAGTAGGAACTGGGGCCTCAACAGCTGGGACAGCAGCTTCAGCAGGAGCAGAACTCTCATCCAGAGCAGGAGCAACTACTTCTGGGGCAGCAGCTGGAACTTCAGCTGGTGCATCTTCGGTAGCACTACCCAGCTTGTCAGCCTCCTCTAAACGCGCAACGAGATCCGACTTCTTACCATCAACAGGCAATCCTCTCGACTTCAATACCTCCTTCAATTGAGCAACAGTTTGAGACATGTACGACATCTTGATCTAATGTGTAGCTTAAACAATTCCTTTGACTCTCTGGTTCTCTCTTTTGTCTTTAAAAAACACCCAACTCTCCGTTCGCGACTGACTTTTTCTGGTATTCTCTCAGTGCGTGCCCAATTCGAGCGAAATTTTGTAAGGCGCTTGCGCTTCGAAGACATGGGGTTTGATTTTTTGTACACGACCTAAAAGAGGGGCTAACGTAGAGCGAGAAGGACACACAGATTAGGAATGGCTAACTAGTAGCGGTCTATTTATCTATTGACATAACTATTAATCTATAAATATCAAAGTAGAGGCTGAAATGTTGGTTTCTTGAAAGTTTCATTCTGATTTTCTGTGGATTCAGACTCATTTGGACTAGCCGAATGGGTTTGAACTTCTCCCTCTTGGCCCTTCTGAACCTCTTGCTTCTTTTCTATTACTTCTGCAGCAGCTGCAGCTTGGCTCAAAGTATCCAAAGGAGTAGAGACGCGCGGCAGAGCAGATTTAGTGCCATTTTTAGTAGAAATTTCAGGGGGTCTCGATGGTGCTGGTGAAGCTGACTTCTTTCTTTTCTTAACACCTTCCAACAGCGTATTATGAGCTCCAGCTTCGACTCCAATTTCAATTACCCCATCGTCGCAGGTATCAAACATCTTCCAAATATCATCGTCACTCTTAATTAAAGAATTGGTCTTCAAATTTCTTAAGAATACATTCTTATTACTTTGTAAATGGAACAGCAGTTTTGAATTCTCCATCAACTCCACATATGTCGGTTTAGACGATGACAAAGGATTGAAATTGAAGTTCAAGAAATTGGAATTGTTAAACTTGAGAACCACTGATATGAGAGAAGTAAGTGAAGTGAAAGAAGAGGTTTTCTTCTCGTCATCAGGTCCCAAAGATCCTGCCCTGCTCTCCTGGCCAAGGCCAACACCTTTTTCAGGCTGAGTCCCAACAAGTTCCAGCCTTTGATTTTTGGAAATCAATGGATATCCCTTCAATATGATTTCATGGATTATATCTGTAAGAGGGGAAATTACCTCATCGAACCCAAAATCTTTTACACAGCAACCGATCAACCTCTTGAAGGTCTGCAGAGAAACGAAATCATTGTAATACGTCTCATTAAACGACAGATCAAGTCCTTTGAGGATTTTTGATAATGTGATGTCATTATTTAACTTCAACCGTAAATAACTAATTGAAGAAGGGTTCAAATCAACAAAGAATTTTTCAAAGATGAACGATATTGTAGATAAAATTACGGTCGATCCTAAAGTCTCCAAATTTTCAGAGAATGAGGACGAAGGGGGGACGTAGAGGGTTCCTCCAAGTGCCAGCAGAGGTCTTGGAGGAAGATGGCCCAAACTTACGTCACCTTTTGTGGTTACTGAGGAAGCATCTTGTAAATCCATGCTTAAATCCATGCAAGTTTTTGATTTTTTAATTATCGCGAGAAGTTTTTCCATTGCTCGAAGTTCCTTGGTACTGAATTCATTCACAGAGGACTGGCTTGCAAGTAACTCATCCTGATCTTCCGGTAATAATGACCTGAAAGAAGGAAGTGTAGTGCTTCTCACTCCTCCTACACCACCACCACCACCACTTCTTGGCTGAAGAAGTGAATGAATAGGAAGTTGAGATGTCTTAGAATCATTCCTACCTCTGAAAGAGTGTCTGCCATGCAGATTCATATCATCTGTAGCCTTTCCCGTATCTAACACATCGGTGATTTTGAATCTTCCATCCTCTCCCGATTCAGTATCTTCTCCATCTGAATCTAAATTTCTAAAATAATCAGAATTTGGAGTTGAGACTTGACGATTTTCCTTCACCATCACAAATTTCGCCTCTTTGCTATTTACATGGCTCATTTTATATCCTTGTTGCAACCTTGCCGCCTTTGTTGCCCGCTTCCTGTTTCTTCTTACACTCTGTACAGCACATCTCACCAATTTTATAAAATCTTGAAGTTCCAGATCTTTTTCATTTGCTCCTGTGCCATACCCAAACTCTTCCATCAAGATACGGCTACAGTTGATAATCTCACGTTCTTGTTCACTAGCTTTACGGGCCCCCAACAGCATCCCATCCACCAACTCTAATCTCCTGGAGGAGAACTTCTTCCATTTTTCTTCATCATCAAACTGTAATCTCTGGCGGATAACATAGGTGACACCTGTCGATTTATTATGACGCTGGGATCCATCTTTGACAAATATATCGGAACCAGACGTTATTTTCCCTTGTTCCAGCTTTCGTATCCCTTCTGATGCGTATGCTTGATGAGATCCTAACTGAGAAAGAGCCTGCTGCTGGTCATGGTGACGCTGGACGTCATAGTGGGATTGCAGATGAAACTCTTGATCCCGCTTTGGTTGCAGGGATATTATAATAGCTGTGGGAGTAGATTCGATCATGTTTCCCTGCCAAATATCTGCCCTAAAATTGTCCTCAACCTGTCCTGAAAAGTTCTTCATTTTAGGTCAGATTTTGTTTGTTTGGGAAATGATGACTACCGGTTAGGAGAGGGCTGACTCACCGGGTGAGTCGCTGAGCGTCCGGTTTACAGAAGGAATTATCCAAAGTGACTCACTAATATTTTCTCTTTTCACAACATCATAACACCAGCTAGGGATGAACGGAGAGAACCAAAGGAGTGTAACGACTAGTTCTGATAAGGCGAGAGCGGAAAAACCCTACATCCCGAGGAAGTTAAAATAAACATTCGATTGTCACGTCTAAAGTTTAAAGAATGCCGGATGTCCTGATATCATACTCTTAAACACATTACGTCTAAAGAATCCTGGAGCTATGGAAGTTAATTTGACATGACTTAACTAGTATGAGTCTTAAGGCTTATCACATGCGATCTCGGACTGACCAAATCCTCCGATTCCATAGTCTAGTCCCCTTACTGATTGCTCATGCTCTCATTTAGCTCCTTCCAGCCATTTTTGTTTGCCTGGAAAATCCACACCCGCTGGACCGAGGATTTCGCACCCCTACTCAAACTGGGGCTGTACATACTTAAGCTGCGCATCTCATCACTCGACACCCTTTACCCCGGATTCTTACTATGGTTGAGTTAGCAGGGGAATCGGAGAGTCCATGGATCCGAACTTAAATGTACACGGTAACCCGGGAGGTGAGGTGATTTAAGATGTATTCAGACCTAATGGGCTGATGTCTTCAATAGCATATATATATGGGTCTAAATGTCCTCTTTCTTGTAGCTTAATGGTCATTGAACAAGTTTCATACTTTTATTTATCGTCGTATAATTATAATGGGTTACCTTAAGGTAGATTTGAAAGAGGAGGAAGCCCTCTTCCTGAGTCAGGTTGAGGAGATTTCCAAATGGTGGAAAGATGAACGTTGGAGTAAAACCAAGAGAATTTACAAACCAGAACACATCGCCTCAAAAAGGGGTACCATTCAACCTCAGTACTTGGGAAATGAGATGTCAAAGAAATTATATAAGTTGTTACAGGAGCATGATCGCAACAAGACATGTTCTTTCACTTTTGGTGCTTTGGACCCTGTTCACGTCACCCAAATGCTGAAATACCTTGACACCATCTACGTTAGTGGTTGGCAATGTTCCTCTACTGCCTCTTCATCAAATGAGCCTGGTCCGGATTTAGCTGACTATCCTATGGATACTGTTCCTAGAAAAGTTGAGCATTTATTCTCTGCCCAAGTCTTCCACGATAAGAAACAGAGAGAGGACCGTCTTTTGAACAAAGTCTCTGAGAAGCAAATTGACTTCTTGAGACCAATTGTTGCCGATGCTGACACTGGTCATGGTGGTATTACTCTGATTATCAAGTTGACCAAGATGTTCATCGAGCGTGGAGCTGCTGGAATTCACATTGAAGACCAAGCTCCAGGAACTAAGAAATGTGGTCACATGGCTGGTAAAGTTTTAGTTCCAATTCAAGAGCACATTAACAGATTGGTTGCTATCAGATTGAGTGCTGATATCCTCGGTAGTGATTTGATTGCAGTTCTGAGAACTGACAGTGAGCTGGCCACTTTAATCACCTCCACTATCGACCATAGAGATCACTACTTCATCGTTGGATCCACCAACCCAGACATTGAGCCTTTGGTTGATGTCATGAACGAGCTGGAACAAAATGGTATTTTTGGAGATGAATTGCTGCTGATTGAGAGCAAGTGGATTCAAAATGCTGGCTTGAAGTTGTTCCATGAACTGGTTGAAGAGCTGATCTTGAAATCTAACAAGCCTAACAAGCAAGCCTTGATTAAGAAATTCAATTCTATTGTCACCCCTATTTCTTGCCATTCCCACAAGGAAGCCAAGAAGTTGGCTCGTGAATTGATTGGTGAGGATGTCTTCTTCGACTGGGACGCTCCAAGAGTCAGAGAAGGTTACTACCGTTACCAGGGTGGAACCCAATGTGCCGTCAATCGTGGTATCCTGTATGCTCCATATGCCGACATGATCTGGATGGAGTCTAAATTACCAGATTATGAACAACTGAAAGAATTCGCCGAGGGTGTTAAACTGAAGTGGCCAAAGCAATGGTTGGCTTACAATTTGTCACCATCTTTCAACTGGAACCGTGCCATGTCCTCAGATGATCAGAGAGACTACATTAAGAAGTTACTGAAATTAGGTTACGTCTGGCAGTTCATCACTTTGGCTGGTTTACATACCACTGCATTGCTGATTAACAACTTCAGTAAGCTGTACAGTGAGATTGGTATGAAACTGTACGGTTCCACCATTCAACAACCAGAGATTGACAATGATGTCGAAGTTGTCAAGCATCAAAAGTGGTCTGGTGCAGAATACGTTGATAACGTCTTGAAGTTATGTACCGGTGGTGTTAGTTCTACTGCTCTGATGGGGGCCGGTGTCACCGAAGATCAATTTAAAGATAACAAGAAGTTATAGCTGGAAAACTATATATAAAAATGAGATACTGTTAGTTATAGGTAAATTGTAAGAAGAAACTACAAGCAACACTTGAGAATAAAAATATTTTATTCTATTTTATTTGTACACATCAGTCAAGATGTATACAAAATTGATTTAAATAAACACTAATAACAACACTAAGGACTATTTTTTTATGGCTTTTTAGTCAAATTTTCCACTTTTTTTTGGTTTTTATCATTTTTCAAAGTTATAATTCAACGAACACAACACAAACTGTAATCAAATCAGAAGCAATAAAGTAAAAAAAAACTGATCAACTGTGACCTAACATAGCACGAAGTCTAGCAACCTCATCTTCCAACTCGGTGTTTCTCTTCAATAAAGATTCAACCTTGTCTTCCAATTGAGACATTCTCTCCATCTTTCTGGCTCTTGATCTTCTAGCAGCTTCAGTGTTTCTGGCTCTCTTGGAAGCAACAGGATCACTTTCATCTGCAACGATAGGAGTCAATGGAGCTGCACGTTGCTTTCTGTTGTAAGAAACAACGCCCAAATGATCGACTGAGTGCAGTGTTTCAAGGACAGATGTACTAGACTTGGAACGCTTCTTCAAAGGCTCATCCAATAATGGAGTAGCGGAAGGAGTCAACAACAGTGGACTGCTTTCCAAAGGACGCTTCAAAGAAGGAACCTCAACAGTTTCAGTGGTCGAAGCAGCAATCTCCGATTCACTGAACAATGAAGTCCAACCCTTAGTTTCATCGACCTCTAAGTCATCAAACATTGGAGTGTTTTGTAAACTTTCAGCTTCATCAAAGATAGATTCCATCAAAACGGAATGGATCTCCAATGGGGAGACGGTACCAATATGAACTACTGGACTGTCAACTGAAGTGGCAACTGGAGCAACTGCAGTAGTAGCAGTGCTATCAGCACCTTCAGCGGCAGCAACAGCAGTATCGGCCTCTAAGTAAGACATAAAATCTTGCTTACTTGGAACAAACTTATCGAAAACAGATTCACCCAAGATAAGAGTGGATCTTCTTCTAGAAGTTTGATCGTCGTATTCTTCTTTAAACATGTGCATGGTGGTTTCATCATAACGCTGCTGGGATTCACTTGGAGCTAAAGACTCAAGTAAAGCAGCATCGAAAAATAATTGACTCTGAGTGGACATTTTTGTAATAGTAGTTAATTTGATAATAGTGATTTTTCAGGTAAAGAGTGATAAACTTCTTCTGGGGTTATAAAACCGAACGTAAAAACGTCATGTTGGACGGGTAATCTAATGGTAAAACATCTTGTAACAATTTAAAAATTGATATAATTCCGGGGAAATTATATGGGTGGGCTGTAAAGCTTAAAATGGTTGCGTGAAGCAAATTATTTTAAAACTCTTTTTATACTCTCATTTTGGATCGAAATCGAAAAAAATCTTGATATAAAAAAATAAAGTTAAGTAAAACTGAATTTCTCTATGGTTAAAATACTCTTGTGAGGGGGGTATTTAGTAACACATCTTCTCTTATTAAAAATGGCAAATTTGGTCAAATATTAATAAAAGATTTCTCTATGGAAAATTCAGCAACTGGGGTAACGATATTTTTTTGAATAATTCTTTCGATAAATTAGGTCAAAAATATATGTGGAATATTAATTGAAGAATTAAAATATGAAAAACTTTTTTTTTGTGCGAAACTGTTTTTTATATATAAATTCTTGAAATTCAGCGGTATTTTCTCAAAGTGGGGAGTGAGCCGTGTTATCAGGAAAATTTCCTTAAACATAAACGAGGTGAAAAAATTTTTCTTGTGTGACTCACTATTTGAGTGATAGATTAGGAAAATTAAACGACTGTTTAGGAAGAGAGGGGATATGAAAGATAAGAGAACGGGGATCAATCCCCGAGAAAGAAACAAAGGAGGAAGAACCCGTTGGATGGCCCAGAGAGAATGCAGTTCCAAGTAGGTGACTGTTTGTGTCATTATAGAGAGATAAGAGCCTGTCCTCTCGTATAGTTATGGGACGTATTCTTCTTAAGCCCCTATAAACATTGTATACGAAAGGGCCCTTCTTGCGTTAGGTTTAAAGAGTTTCGAGGGTTTTTTTTTTTTTTAGGTAAAGTATGCGTTTCTCTGTAGAAAGAAGGGAGAGGGGGTGTTGTATCTTTATGCACAAATAAGCAGAGGCGTACATAGACGCAAGCTATTCATACTATGCGGAGCAGCTCCTCTTGAAGGATTAGGATAATTACCATATGTTCCTGAGCCCTCTACCCGTACTTCCTCTTATCTGTTTATTGTTTCTCCACTACCTTACACTCAAAGCTAAGTCCCGTTAGCTCTGTATATTTCTTTAAGCCTATTGGTTACTACAGTAACCATATGCATGACTAGTGACGTCCTTATTGTGCGATCTCAATTTAGGATATACACGACCTTTTCGCTGGCCCTTGAAAGACAAAACAGGCAGCAAACCCTACAATTGTGTGTAGAAAACAGCTGCTAACTTATTATTATAGTGCATAAAGATCTGTTTGATGCTCCATCGTTCGCGCAACTCCAAGTTGCTATTCAAATTACTTTCCAATTAATTTGAAGCCACTGTCTGGGATAAAGACACCCCATGAAGTGCCTAAGTATCTTCAGCCACATTCGGCTGACCTTTTCTCCCTTCCTAGCTCTCGCTCTCTCTTTATTCCTTTGAGCCGCAGTATGTCTGATCCCTCTAACCTTTGTCCTTCTAAGCGCCCCCTTGTGCGCTCCCTATCTGCCTCAACTAACAGGGAAAAAAATTTTCTGTAGTAACGTAGAAAATCTCGGCTTGAGCTCTAATGCCGGATTGTAAATGAAAGGGCTATCTTCATATATCAAGAAATATTGGGATTGAATTATCGGATATATACTGTACATAGGATTGGAAACGTTACATTTGTTCATTTCCATCAAATTATCCTCGCTTCTTCCAATATTTATTGTACCCAACATATTTATTTGTTATTTAGCTAAGTAAATTAGCTTTAATTAAACGGGAATTGCAGAAGCATTGACACAAGAGGAAACACTGTGACTTAGGTAGCACTGAACTGACACTACTCACATTGACATATGAACGGCTATAATCTTCCCGTCTTGCTATAATGATCACTACTCCATTCTTTCCTTTCCAAGGAACAAGAAGTGAGCTGGTGGTACCCAAAGATAATGACCCGGATACAAGAACAAACGGTCAAACGGTAGATGATTCCAACGATGGACCTACCCTCTTCACTCTTAAGGAAGTCTCCAAGCATACCAGTCCAGATGATTTATGGATGGTCATTCACAATAAAGTTTACAACGTCACACAATTCATACGAGACCACCCTGGAAGTGTTGAAGTTATGTTCGATTGTGCCGGAATTGATGCCACTGCCTCTTTCGATGATGTTGGTCATTCAGATTCTGCTATTGAAATGCTTCATGGGTGTTGTTTGGGAGAATTGACCCTGGCTGATCAAAATTTCTTGAACAATTTGAATAACATCGACAGTCAAAATACTCTGCCATCATATCTGCATTTATCGACCGACACATCCTCCCTGCCCAACAGATCATCTTCTATTCTGCTCGGTTCTTCAACTGAGACGGTGACTCCCTTGACATCTTTGAATTCGAGCTCTGGCTCAATAGCATCGAAAAACTTGAACCCTCCAGGAGAATCACCTTCATCTAAAAACCTAACCAAAAACAGGACCAGGAGTAAAAAGAAGCTGTCTTCCGGCGTTTCCAAAAGGCGCAAGGATTTGACATCTTCATCATCTGCATCTACAACTCCTCCTCCAGGCTCCTGTGTGAGAGGTGATTCACTGCCATCCGGCACTTCTACGAGCGCTACTAACAGCTCTTCATCAGACCTTCATGCATTCGAACACCTCATCGAAAGGATCACTGTTCTGACTCTCAGTTGCGTCTGCATATCTGCATTCCTCATTTACTTGTACTTGCAAACTCTTAAATGGGAGTACTACTGACTTGAATTCAAAAATGTCACATTTAGTTCTTTATCTTTCTTTTTATTTATTTTCCTTGAAGACGTATATTTATAATATAGGGCGGTTGTTGTTGATTTGAAGTTTGACCAAACTGTAAATATTCCATTACTTTGTGATGATTGGGGATACATGGCTCTTTTGCCCCAAATCCCGTGGTCAGCACCGTAGGGAGAGAAAAGATCACCAGATTATAATCCAGATTTTGTAGACACTCAGAATTTTATTACATATATACGTTGAATGTGTATGGCATAATATGGTCTACTGCAATTGGCTGGTCTCCTATGGCTTCCTCATGAAGCTATCTAATCAACCCCCATTCATACGATAAAATAGGTCGTGCGTGGTTTTCTAATTTGAGCTTCAAACCAAAACAAATTTCTTGGTGGAATAGCGAAATCAACCAGACGGTGAACTGAGCGCAAAAAATGTAACTTAAATCTGTAAACGATACGTAGACAGACAGACAGATAGATCCAGTCGGGCCAAGAGATAGATTGATACAAATCACGATTTGCTCAGCCATCAATTGGGAATATCTCTCTCTGTCAATTAACAAAGAATTTCGAAATCATGTATGGACGGAACAGAGGATCTGCCTCGACATCAAGCTCCGGGTCTTCAGCAGCGCTGAGAAGACAACACAATGAGAGAAATCAACAGATCTTGAAGGCCTTATTGAAAGAGTCTCTGAACAAAAACTGTGCTGACTGTAAGACTGCTACACATCCTCGGTGGGCTTCTTGGAATCTTGGTTGCTTCATCTGTATCAGATGTTCTGGTATTCACCGTAGCATGGGTACTCATATTTCTCGTGTTAAATCGGTTGACTTGGACTCATGGACAGACGAGCAAGTTAAGTCTGTCGTTAGCTGGGGTAATGCTAAGCTGAATTACTTCTGGGAAGCAGGCTTGCCTGATGACTATGTACCTGATGATTCCAAAATTGAAAATTTCATAAGAACTAAGTACGAGAGAAAGAAGTGGGCCAGAGCTGGGACTGTGATGGATCCTTCCACTATACCAATTGGTGGTTCATCATCGGCTGCTGCTGTTCCTCTGCAGGAGCCTCAGGCTACGCCTATAGCTTCAGCTCGGGTACCTCTGCAAAAAGAAGCTGCTCCTCAAGTCCCTGCTAAAGACAACCACAGCAATGGGGGCTCTTTATTGGACTTAGATTTTGGAAACTCTTCTTCTACCTCTAGTGTTAACTCTGCTGTTTCCCCTTCACCTGTCCAACAACAGCTGCAAACTCAGTCATTACCGAATTTGCAACACACCTTGTTGTCAGGAGGAATTTCCCAAAGACTGCCACAGCTGCCGCAGCTGCAGGCTACAAGCACTAAGCCTGACTTGAAGAAGTCGATTTTGTCTCTTTACTCTACACCTACTTCCTCGACTCCAAGCTTTTATGGAGGCCAACAACTGCCTCAACAACAGGCTCAGCTGCTGCTGCCTTTCCATTCCATCGTCAACTCGATGTCTACACCTACTCCTCTGAAACTGCAGACAGTGCAGTCTGCATCGTCCAACCCTTGGTCAACTAGCTCTTCCACACCTAATACTCAAGGCAATAAAGGGCCATTGGATGACGATTTGTTCAAAAATGTCTGGAGCTAGTCATTATATATAAAGCTAATCTAAAATGACTTTTTATCGGTCTCTATTAACACATTTTACGTAAGATTTCTGAAACCCAGGCCTCATGGTTCTGCTGTAGCTTCCGATTTTTTGATTTCTTCTGAATGCTCCTGACCTTCTAAAGGGTGTTATTACCACTCCACTCATATTCTGCTCTCGCATCAAATCTTCAATTTTTCTTTGCAGACGATGGATTAAAATCACGGGGGATTTTTCACGTCTGAAACTCATTTGCACTGCACCACTATCTTTACAACTTTTTAACTCACTACAGTTCTCCTCTTTCCTCAAGCTATATGAATTGCTTTTTTACCTTATTGGAGAGATCCATTGCTGAACTTCTTATTTGAATAAATAAATCTTATATAAATCATTTAATTAAATAATACTACTATGAGTTACACTCATCATAATTTCTCTTTTTTTAATTTTTCACTAGGGAAAAAGAGACCACTAAAAAGGCTTATCACATGTCATCTAACGATCAACTTCTTACAAATTGATTAAGAGCACATAACGTTACTTGATGCTTCAGACCTTCAGACCTTTAGCCATCTTCGGAGAGTGAGGCATCAATTGGTCGTGCACGACAAAGACCACCAGGAATTTTTGGAAATTTTTCACATTTCCTTCTAACCCCCCTGTTGACTGCTTCTGATACAGCGATATTTGACTTTACATATTTCTCTTTCATATTATATTCTAGACTCTCCAGGTGACCGCTAACTCTTTATTTAACCTATTTAGCTAGTTAGCCTTAAAGGGGTCTCTCAGATCCAACGTTATATGTATAGATTGTTAGCTAAATGAGCAAACTATCAATCAATCAGTTGTTTTGGAAGACAAAAGAGTGTGTGTTAGGGAAAAACAAAATCTAAAAGCAAAAAAAAAAAATAAAACACAAAAAAATACTTGCTAGAGGATGTGCACCCCTCCTGTAATTAAGTAGATACAAGAAGATTATGGATACAATCCAAGAATAAATCTATTTCAAATACAACATATGGGTATAAACTGCCCTTCTTATAATATATATATATCGCCTCATCCCTTTTGCAGAAACTGCACCATAGGCTGCCCAATAGCTTCATCCTATGCATGACCTGCCTAAAAAGAGGTGCCTTTCGTTGTAAATAAGAAAAAGTGACTGACTTACAATTGCTGCTTCAAATCTTTCGATCGTCGAACAGAAAACAATGATTTACAAGCTCAGCCCTATCTCTCACACCTGACATACATAGATGGAAAGATAGATAGATACATACCAAAGAGGAGCTGACTTTGTGCATATAGGTAGTATGCACCCCTGAAGTTTAGCTCCTCATGAAACCAAAATAAACTGATCATAAAAGTGGCTGTAACAAAGTTAGATAAATCAATTATCTGAGCCGGAATCTACTTGGCGAGTAGTGTTTAGGTTCAACCATGCAACCATCTCTGACCAGCTGTACTATATAAAACAAATAAAACAAACAAAACAAATAAAGCAGCAGTAGATAGCCACAAACTAAAAGGGACGACGACAAATTATGTTGTGGGTGTTTAGTTGGAGTTTTTCGCAAAAAAATGAAGAACTCTTTAGCTTTGAATACCTTCTTTTTGCACAAATGTTGTATTTAGAAGATAATATTGACTCTAATCAGCTAATGGCCAACCTTTGCTGTAATGTCAGCTCACAGCTCCTAATTATTGGAGTAAAGACTAATAATACCTTACGCTTTTATGACAGGGGATCAGTATTAAAAGAGAATACGGGAAAATATGATTACGAAGAATACAAAAGCAATTAAAACAGAAAACTTTACTTGATTGCAACACAGAATGTCGTCGGTAACGATGGCTGCCTGAAGAATCGTCATCCATTACGGGACCAATGAAGAACCGAAGTGTTAGGAGCAACTATTACGCGCTTATAGTTCAGGATATCAATATTAATACCTTTGTAACAATTAATAATACTTTCTGAACAATTTATTTGTCATGGGACATCAATAACGTAGAATGGTCGCCTTCTTAGAGATACACGAGCTTCATGGTGATCTAATTATACCTCAGTGTCTACAGCAGCCTCCGTGATCCCTTTACCTCAATGGGATTGCTCAGCACCATCGGTGTATTGCTGAGGTACCGTTTTTTAGTTAGTTCACTGCTAGTGACACATGTTTTTTTCGGAATGTTACTACAGATTCGCAACAGAACTTTCTGTAGACGTGAGTAATGACAGGAGTGCTGAATGTGTGTTGTCATTGGCGATCAGATTCAGAGTCGGAGGTCATTGAGCGGTGAAACCAGGCACAAGCCGCAAGCCGCGGGCAATGAGCAGCCTAAGTATGATGTTTTAGCAGTTTTTCTGCCCAGGGTGCAATAAAAATAATCTTTAATGCAGTGAAAAGGATGAATTTACATGAAGTGACAGGTTTAGCTGATGTTTACGATGGATAGTGTTGAATAAGGACATTCTGACTATAAAAATCATTTCGTTTGGGATCAGCTGCTGCTGCCGACCCCTTTTGAGGAGAGGCTAGTTCTTTTGTAAAGAATTGGCTTGAGAATTGTATATTTTTCTATACAGGTTATCAATCTTGATAGAACTACGGTCGAACAGGTAATATGTTACGATGCTATGCTTTCTAGATCCCTCTTGGTTTCGTATCTTGTGCAGTGTGGCCGTCTCTGTCCTCTAAGTCAGATGTGACACGATTTTACGTGGTTTCCGTATCTTTTCGTATGTTATTTAGAAAAAGTACCTAAAAGTTTCTATATTTCTTTCAATTGAAGGCTATTTTGGAGGCATTAGAGATCCTTGGATCTGAGATTTGGGTTTTCAGCACCATATGAGAGTCCTTAATGATTCAGTGTGTAACGGGCAGTAGCTGTGAGTAATCAGCGCAATAAATGTTGATTTACTGTCTTATATTTAGGCGTTTGCTATATAAAGGGAACGCAAGTGTAACATTTGGTGATGAAATCACACAGAGGTTAAGCTGCTTCATTTGAAAAGGACGAGCAGTTCCAATGCCTCAGTTCTATCGACAGCATGCCCTGTGTAGAGTCTGCAGTTTGCTAAAACCTTCAGGTGCCTGTTTATTACTGGGACAGTTAGTCATTCTCTGAAATCTGTATGAATTGTCGCGACGTGGAACTCTATGAGGAGCTTTGAGAATTTTTTATACAACGCTCACTACATGTTCATTCATAGGAAGGCTGTTTATGGAAAGCATGGCCAGGCACGATACTGTGAATTCAAGCCGACCGCCAGGGGGTAATTAATTAGTGCTTCTATCTTTGCCTGGGCGGTAAAGTAAAATGTGGCTCAGGATAGACTTCAGGGAACTTCATTGATGATCAGACCTCTTTTTTATGTCAGCTGCCTCAAACATTCTACAATTATCTCACTAGTGAATATATCAGTATTTTGCAAGCAAATGCTTGTCTACACTGCTATAAACGGTTCTCAACGTTACTCATTTAAGATGCTAAGCTCGTTTTACTGTACCTTGGTAATACAACGTGGACTGGATATGACTATGGAACGGGGGGGTTATATGAATACCTAAAAGAAATGCTGCTGAAAAAGAAGGATAACAGCAGTTCATAAATCTTGTTTACAAGACGTAGAGTAGCACATTGGAATGAGAATCAATGTCGAAATCATACTGAGATGTACCTTAATATGTTTTACTGCCCACCAAGGTGTCATCCTCATCCTCATCATCATCGCCCGCAGACTTTGTAGTAGTAATCTTTGTAAGAAAAATGACCTTTAAATGCTATAAAATTGATAATATGCTATGTACTTATATCGGTTTTTAGTACTAAGTATTGATGGAAACCTCTGACCCCTGTTAGTTGAAACCTTCTACTCCTCGGTAAAGACTGTAAATCAGAGATCAATCCGCGGAAAATGATCCAACAAAACAGTTAGATTATAAATTGGTCTGATAATGAGCCTAAAATGAAAAGGTGTCTTCACCGTTGAGGTCTCGCTAGGAGAAGGAATTGAAATGACATGTTATTGCTATAGCTTCAAAATTAATGTGAATGATATAAGCTCACTAGTTATCATAATAGTCCTAAAAGAACTAACTCTTTATGCCGACAAATTTTAAATGTTACTAAAAGGTTAAGTATATATAGAATATATATTATATCTAAGATTTCTTAAGGTTAAAATTTTGAGAATTGGGTTGAGATCCCAGTGTTATTTTGCCTTTAAATCTACCAAGCAGTCTATATACTGTCAACAGAAATCAGCTAAAGACCAGATCTACCTGTTTAATCTCTTCTTATCGTGAGGACCGTTTTTTAAAATAGAGTTTGATCTGGGGCTATGCCTTATCATAAGGTGGAAGGGGGAAGAAGATCTCTAAATCTTGCGCAGGTTCCACTCGCTTATCTTCGGAATTAGTAGTGCCGCTCATGCAAAAAAAAGTTGATGCATCACATGCCCCAGGATTTAAAGGAGCAGCACACAACAACAACATTATAAACTACAGGATAAACGAATTTTGAAGCAAAAGAAGAGAATAATATCAATTAACACCAATGAGTAAGACTGCATTTGTTACCATTCTTCTTGAGAATACATACTTGCCAGGCATTTTGGTCTTGCTGAAGAAATGGAATGAGTTGCATCCTGAGATGAGCAAGGTTCTCCTCATATCTGAGGCGGTATCGGAATCTTCGAAGAAGTTATTACTGGAGGCAGGCAACTTTGATGAGATAATTAAGATTGAGGAGTTGATTGAAACTGAGAATTCCGCCAACCTTCTGTTATTCGACAGAATGGACTTGAAATACGTGATGTCCAAGATCTACATCTTTAATTTGACTAAGTACGATAAGTTGATTTACTTTGATGCTGATTTCTTGCCATTGAAGAAATTAGATGATTCCATTTTAAAGTTGGATGTCACTGAATCAAGTATCGCGGCTTCACCAGATGCTTCATGGCCTGATATTTTCAACTCTGGATTTTTGATCATCAAGCCTTCAGCAAGTAAGTTTGAGGAATTAAAGTCGGATTTGACCAAGACATTTGATGGTGCAGACCAAGGTTTATTGAACCAATCATTCAATGAGAGTCCTTCTATTGTCAGCAGCGAAGGTGTAGGATGGATTAGGTTACCTTTTTTGTACAATGTCACTGTTTCTTACTCATCTAGCAACAGTTACGAGTATTTACCCCTGTTAACTCACTTCAGACCCCAGATCTACAATGTTCATTTCATTGGTCCTCAAAAACCTTGGATTGACCGTGACTGCTCTGCTGATAACACTGGATTTTATAAGCTTTGGTGGGATGACTTCAACAAACATTTCACAGATTTGGCTGGTGCAATTTTCGAAGCTGCTGGTGCGGATTCTTCCCCATCTATTTCCGGTCTTTCCTCTTTATTGGCCAGGGGACCTGAAGGGCATAAACTCAATGACAGCAAAGTAAAGAACAAATGGGATGAAGAAGAGATTGAAATCGTCGAAGAAGCTCCAGCATCTGATTACCCTCCACCAATTTTCCCATGGGAGAGAAATAGAGTTGAACCTACCAGAACTTTTGGACCTGACTCTGAGTACTTGGACCCACAGGCATTGCTGAAATTAGACTTGGACGGTTGAAAAGCGAACAGTAAAGGATCTACTATGAACTGAAATTGTGATTCAGATTGAGATTGAAATCAAATTTGCTAGCGTATTGTATTGTATTGTATTTTATTCCCAATAGGTTATCGAGCAGACCCGTTGGGTGGAATTTGTCATATAATAATATTTATTACTATAAAAAACGCGTAGTACAAAAGGCAACCAGAAGCTAAGTAGACCTAGAAGGATAATGTACTGGCTGCCACATGAAGAGTGCAGTAATACATCATCGAACAAGGCATATATAAGGTAAAAAAAGATATATAGGAACAGACCTAATATCCCTAAAGAGATACCAGTGAATCCACTTAATGATAAGCATTGGTGGAGCTCTGTCTGTTACCATTAGAAGCGTTGTTCTTCAATGCCAACAATTGCTGAGTTCTGAAACCTTCGTAATGGACAGTAGAAGTGCTTTCAATCAAGTCTTGCAAATGAGTCCTAGTCAAGAAATCTCTCAAGTAGACAAACTCACATTGCTTGATGTCCTCAATGTTGATGACACCCCATCTAGTCTTTCTACCTCTAATGACTTCTCCACTAGCACCGGTCAACTCCTTCTCAGAACCGATGATGGCAAATGGAATCAAGGATCTGATATCATTGTTCAACAACTTCTCGCTCTCGATCAAATCATCGGTGTCGAATGGGTAAATCTTGAAGTTATTGGCAATGAACTCGTCCTGTAAAGTTCTCTTTAACTTGAGACGTTCATCCAAGGTTAAAGTATCACTCTTAGCAATGATTGGAACAACGTTGGAGATCTCACATAACTTCTTCAAAACGATTTTATCCAAATTTGACAAGGATTGATTGTGTGGGGACAAGAAATATAATACACAGTGGACTCTTGTATCAAGGATGTAACGCTCTCTGGTGGCGGTCAATTCTTTTCTTAAATATTGCAGGTGTTGGTCCTTGATGTATCTAACAATTGGTTCCCAGCATCTATCGTTGTTGATTTGGTCACCGAAACCTGGAGTATCAATGGTATTTATGTGTAAGTTAACGTTGGACTCGGTCAAAGTATGACTGGTGACTTTGATCTCGGCGGTCTTCTCGATTGGGTCAAAGCTGTTCTTTCTTCCAGTGGAGTCGAGAAGGTGGGACAGGAACAAGGTATTGATAAGGGTGGATTTACCCAAACCAGAATGTCCAACACACATGATGTTGAATTGGAATCCACGCTTCAATAAACGGTTCTCAATTTGAGACGTGATGGTGTCGAAACCAACGTATGATTTTGGCACAGTGGCACTATTTGGGGCGGTAGCGGTTTCCATGATTGATGAACTATATGAACTACTCAAAGTACCGTTAATGTATCTACTGTTCAATGGGCGCTTATATATTTAAATATAAAACGATCCTTGTCCTTGAATTTTTTCTAGTTTTTTTTTCTAGGATTTTTTTTAACCAAGCGCGTCAGTCTCTAACGAAAATGAAAACAAACAGCACACCTGTTTTTTTCCTTAACTGGGAAGGAAAACAAGGCACAAAAGGGAAGGAGGCGGAAGAAGGGGCAGGGATACGAAGGGTAGCAAAATACGATTTTAAGCTATATTAGAGATTATAACGTCTAAATGAGGGGGTTTATGGATGGTTCAATTACATGTTACCTGAACCATCAGTGTAACTGATAACAGCCCATTTACCACTAGAGCACCACAATTCACCGACTTCATTGCCCATGCTGCGCCAAAGTTCACATAATTCTTCATTCTTACCTTCCTCCATACCAAGACAAACATCCAGCTTACAGGTTCTTAACAGAAGCAAATGTAAACCAGAGCTATTCAATGGACCAATACCTTTGGTGAATGGGGTGGTACGAGGCCATTGTCTGTCTCCTGACAACTTACGGTAGTTCAAATCTCCCTTGATCACAATAAGATCAGATTCTTTCAACATATTGTAGACATCTTCGAACTCAGGAATGTGCCAGTAATCGTAACCCAGGGTCCAAAACTCGTGTTCTTTCAATTCTAAAGAACCATCTTCACGAATTTGCTTCAATCTGTTGATAAGGAATTCGATATCATCGGAGTGCTTTTGGTCGAAGATTTTCTTATCTTTGTCTTCCAAGTCCTCAATTAAAGTGTCAAAGTCTTTAATCATGAAATCACTCACCATCCAAGGTCTAGTCTTACAATGGAAAATTACTTTGCTGACAATTCCACTATCAAGTAAGAACAACAGTAAAATTAAATCGGTGAATACCTCGAAACCGGCATTATCCAAAATGAAATCGATTCTAGCTTCCTTCTTGGAAGTCAATTGATCCCACAGAAGATCCAAATCATTAGTCAAAATATTCTGTTCGGACTTCTTTCTCAGTTCGGCACCTTGTAACGATTGGATGTCTTCCAAAGTTGCGTTCAGTAAAAGAGATAAGTCAGTAGCATTACCCCAAAGAGAAATGTCGATGAACTCTCTGAAAAGCAATTTCAACAGAGCTTCGCTTGGTTTGGAAGAAGAGTTGGTCAATTCAGCATTCAACTGCTTGTATCTAATCAGTAACTCAGTAATACCTGGCAGAGAAGATCTGAAAGTTTCACGTTTGACGTGATCGAAGATATCGAAGCTTGCCCATTCGCTCTGTTTCAAGAAGAACACGTTGATACGACGGTATAAAAGACATTCTAAGAATAACCAAGGACCAGTCAACCAGGTGACCTTCTTTTTTTGGGATTCTTCTTTGAGAACCTTGTCGAAACCATCCAAAAATGGGACTGATGGTTCATTGAAAGGCAAAACTTCTTGATCGGTCTTCATGTCTTCACGGAGTTGGTCCAATTGCTCGATAATCTTTTGCAGCTGATCATATTTGGTTGATCCCAGAGCCAATTTTTCATTAGCTACTTGTTGTTGAAGGTCAGAGATGGCGTTGCCAATGATAATTGGCCAACGTTCCTTGCAAGTAGCGAAGGCAAAAGACGTTTTGTCGTCATTATAGTAAACAGGGGGGACAGACATTATGGTATTCAGATAATAATGAATTCAATGATACCTCTGAGCAGAAGAATGAGATCCCTTTATATGTCACTATCAAAAGAGGCTCCCGAGATTTTTCCAGTACTATCTGAAAATTCGGGGTTGATGTCCAGATTAGAGAGGTGTATGACTAGGTGAGCAAAAATCAGGAAAAGAGGGATCCTGTAGGGGTAAAAATGAGCGAGAATATGCTGATTAGAGAGGTGTTTGAGAGGGATGACCATGATGAAAGAATTCAGAGAGGACCGAGCTTGTCATTTGCGGGATTATGATAATACCATTGCAAGACTCAAAAAGGAAAGTAGATGGAGTCAATGGGGGTTTTGTCTTTCCGAGAAGTGGAGTACCGTCACTCTACTCCACTCCATACATAGAGATATAGCCTACACACGCAGTTAAGATTTGGGATTTTTTTCCTCGGGCTTCTCTCTCAGTGTGTGCATCAGCCAACGTCACTTTTTTGTGAGTGTAAAAATTTCATCATATAGAGAGGGTGATGAGGGGGGGAACTATTTTTTATGCAGAGATGAAGGTATTGACTAAATGGATTGACTAGTGCAGCAATGATGAGAATAAGGTTGTAGAAGTTTAAGATGATTGTCGAGATCATTAGTTTTCTCAGAGATCATATATAAAGTATATTTAAACTGCAGCATTATATGTGCCTAAGATAGAAGAAACCCGGAGCTTAAAAGAGCCAAATCTTTCCCGATTGGGAATTTATAGCGATTTATACCATCCGACTTCTCCACGTAAACTATTAGGGGAAAGGTGGGAAATGGACCCCGAGAAGGAGATCATGCTTCTGAAAACTGGGGTCTACAAGGTACTAAATGAATTAAACACATTCTTATAGGCCAATTCATATAGTAATTGATGTAATGGCAACCAATTTCAAGCAGGCTTTTACAGATTTTTTTTTCCCACCAAAATGATCAATATGATGATGGCATTTGACGGCACAACAATCGATTAGAAACCGATGGTGTCACATTATCAAAATTTATATATGTAGTGCAGACCTGAACAAAAAATACCGTCAACCCTCTGACGTCAACCCACCTTCGGTAAGTAAACTCTCCCCCTACCCAAAAACCATGGCGTGCCGTCCCCATCCATGCAATGTTTGTATGTACCCTCCTGCTGCCAACAAATGGACAACTGACCAAGACGTGGGATGGTGCTCCTCACACATAATTTTTTTTTTCCCTTCGATTGCGGGAAAAAATTATATATAGGCCATTTATTGTCGATCTGAATTAATTTTGTTGTAAATTCCTTACTATTTATTAGTTCAAACTAATTCAATTGAGAAATAACAAAGTATAAAATGGGTGTCCAAGATATCTTATCCAGAAAGAGTGGTGTCATCGTTGGTGATGATGTCAGAAAATTATTCGACTATGCTCAAGAGAAGGGTTTCGCTATCCCAGCCATTAACGTCACCTCTTCTTCTACCGTTGTTGCTGCTTTAGAAGCTGCCAGAGACAACAAGTCCCCAATTATTTTGCAAACTTCTAACGGTGGTGCTGCTTACTTCGCTGGTAAGGGTGTTGCTAACAAGAACCAAGAGGCTTCCATTGCTGGTTCCATTGCTGCTGCTCACTACATCAGACTGATTGCCCCAACTTACGGTATTCCAGTTGTTTTACACACCGACCATTGTGCTCTGAAATTGTTGCCATGGTTCGATGGTATGTTGGATGCTGATGAAGCTTACTACAAGGAACACGGTGAACCATTGTTCTCTTCCCATATGTTGGATTTGTCCGAGGAGACCGACGATGAGAACATTGCTACTTGTGTCAAGTACTTCACCAGAATGAGCAAGATGAACCAATGGTTGGAGATGGAAATTGGTATCACCGGTGGTGAGGAAGATGGTGTTAACAACGAGAACGTTGACAAGGAATCCTTGTACACCACTCCAGAGACTGTTTTCCTGGTCCACAAGGCTTTGGCTCCAATCTCTCCAAACTTTTCTATTGCTGCCCTGTTCGGTAACGTTCACGGTGTCTACAAGCCAGGTAACGTTGTCTTGAAGCCATCTATTTTGGGTGAACACCAATCTTATGCTAAGGAGCAACTTTCTTCCTCTGCTAAGCACCCATTGTACTTGGTCTTCCACGGTGGTTCTGGTTCTACTCAACTGGAGTTCGATGAGGCCATCACCAACGGTGTCGTCAAGGTCAACTTGGACACTGACTGTCAATACCTGTACTTGGAAGGTATCAGAGACTACTGTTTGAACAAGAAGGATTACATTTCTTCTCAAGTTGGTAACCCAGAGGGTGAAGACAAGCCAAACAAGAAGTACTTTGACCCAAGAGTCTGGGTTAGAGAGGGTGAGAAGACCATGTCTAAGAGAATTACCGAGGCTTTGGGTATTTTCCACACTGCTGACCAATTGTAAGGTGGAGTAAATAGTATTTAAAATAAATGAAGGATAAAGAGGATGTAGACTAGTAAATTGTATTACATGGATCGGCTCAAGTTCCTATGTAGATTTAATTATGTGGGCCCAGTGATTGATCTACTCTTCAGCAATTAACTATGCTAAGCAATTATAAGACCGAATTCCTCCTACTATATGTCTCCACTCAATTATCTGAAACCACCCATTTCACAACAACACGATCACCACAATCAGAGTATCACATCCTCATACTGCCATACCATTCACATCTCTCCCCCCACTCTCACTCCCACCCCCAGCCCTCAACCCCTCTCCCTCCCCTTACACTCCCCTCTAACTCAATGCCCCAAAGTCGTGCAAATTTCACCCAATTCCAAATCAAGTTAAACTACCTCCCTCCCACAAAATTCATCGTGTGAATTCTACCAAATGTCGTCGAATCAGAGTGGAAAAAAATTTTCCGTTTTGCCTTCAATTGAAGGAGGAAGGTTGAGATAGAAAGCATAAGAAAAGGAAGAGAGTCTATACGATCATCTTTTGAGATAGCCGATAGTTGAGAACAGAATTCACGGTCAATCGCAAGAACTATCGTCCTTTTTTTTCTAAAAATATCGATTGTATATATATAGCAGGATGTCCGAGACTAGTGTGAAGAGGACTGGAGGAAGATATAGCAATGGTGGTGTACGCCATCATGGGAAGAAATCCAATAAGTCAGGTAATGGCGCTAACTCTGCTGTGTCTGGTAGTTTGAAGACTTTGTCCGAATTGTTCCCAGATTGGTCCCAAGATGATTTAAGCTTGGTATTACAAGAGCACCAAGACGTTGAATTGAACGATATAATTGAGATGATCATTCAAGGCAAGGTCCATAAATGGGAAGATGAGTCCTCTTTTAATAATAAGAAAGATAAGAAGCTGAAGCTGCTGCAGCAACTGCAACAGCCGCTGCCACTGCCACAGCTGTCACATAACAATAACAATGAGTCTGGTCATAATGAACAGGTGGATAGAAATAGATCTAAGGCTAAACGTGTGCCTGTAAAGAAGTCAAAGAGTACAACGGCGAGTGCGCCAGCTGCTAGTGCGCCAGTTGCTGCTGCCGCTGCTGCTACTTCTGCTGCTCCAGCTCCAGCTCCAGCTGCTGCTTCTTCTAATGGAAAGATCTCATGGGCTTCTGCTTTGGCCGGAAAGCCTAAGGTTGCCCCAGCTGCCCCAGCTCCAGTTGCCCCAGCTTCTGAACCAGTTGCTGCCCCAGAGGCTGTCGCTGCCCCAGAGGCCGTTGCTGCTGCTAAAGAGGCTGTCGCTGTTGCTGCTGCCCCAGAACTGACTCTGGTAGTCGAAGAAAAGAAGGAACAAAAACCAGCTCCTACCCCAGCTCCAGCTGCCAAACCAGAAAAGAAGTCATGGGCCTCTATTGTTGCCCCAAAGAAGAAACCTACCCCTGTTGCTGCCCCTGTTGAAAAGAAGAAACCTGCCCCTGCTGAAGCTGCTGCTGCTGCTGCTCCAGTTGAGGCTGTTGCTGAAGAGAAGGTCGAAGAATCTGCTCCTGTCGCCTCTGAGGAGAAGGTTGAAGAACCAGCTCCAGTTGCTTCTCAAGCTCAAGCTCCAGTTGCTGCTACTTCTGCCCCAGTTCAAGAATCTGCTCCTGTAGAACAAGAACGTGTTGTCTTACCATCCTCTGCCCAATCTCAAATGGGTTCTGTTGGAAGTATTGCCTTTGGTTCTTTGTCCATTGAAGACAAGGAACAACAACAACTGCAACAACAACAAAGAAACTACAACAACTACAACAACAACGGAAACAGTAACAACTTCCAAACTCAACAATCTTTGCAACAACAGTTACAACAACAACAATTACAACAGCAACAACAACAACAATTGCAACAACAGCAATTGCAACAACAACAACAACAACCAACTCAACAGCAACAACAACAACAATCTCAACAACAGCAACAACAAAAGCTGTACCAAGATTACTACGGTGCTTACCCAGGTTACAACAACTACCCAGATTACAGTTCTGCTTACCAAGGATTCCAATCCCCAAGACTGCAAACTTCTCAGCAACCACAACAAGCTCAACAATCTCAACAAAGAGGTATTGATTACTCTGGTTTGCAACAATTGAATGGTGGTGATTTGTCTTCTCCAAATGCTAATGGTGCTGCCGCTGGTTCCAACAACACCAACATGCTGGCTCTGCTGGCTCTGCTGGCCCTGCTGCAACAACAATACCTGCAGTATTTCAACAGTGGAATGTACAACCCATACTACTACTACTACCCACAAACCCAACCACAACAACCATTCTACAACGGTCAATACCAACAGCAACCAACTGCTACCACTCCAAACTCGATTGGTAACAGTAATATTGCTGCCACTAACAACACTGCTTCTAGTAGTAACACTGCCGCTGCTTCTGGAAACAACACTAACAATGCTAATTACCAAAACCAGTTGAAGCAGTTCTACAATGTGCCACCACCACCACACCATCACCCTCAATATCCTCACCCATACCCTCCTCAACAAGTTGCTCCTGGTCCAGGTCAACAACTGGCTCCAGCTAACGGTGCCGCTGAGGACAAGGAAGAATCCGGTAAGGATCAACAACTGCAACCACAGCAACTGCAACTGCAACCACAACAAGGATACTACCAACACATGCAGCAACAGATCCCTTACGGAGGTGTCTACGGTAATGTCTACGGTGGAGCCGGTGCTCAAGCTAGCGCAGATTCTACTAGAGGTTGGTACTAAAGCTTTTGGCAAGGGTATACATATATATATGACTTAAAGAATGCGAATGAATGATTTTATTCAACGGCTAATGTAGATTTATTTCTATAGATTTGACATTTTTCAACGGTTTGTGGGGAAAAGGTCGTGTACTAATGTCTAAATTTGATAGGCCCACTCAAGTTCTGGCCCTCCTTTCTGTCGCCTTATTTTTTCTCCTTCCTCCAAAAATCTTCTCCTTAACGGAGAAGTTTACTGTGAGACAAAATAGCGCAGAAAATAATTAGGTGAGTGAGTAAAAACCAGCACACAGTATTGGAATTGCGTGCTACTCTTTTTTTCTCTTTATTGCCCTTTCGTATTGTTTTAGTAGCGTATAAGTTGCTGTGCTGCAAAAAAAAAGGGCAAGAATGTATAACGCAGAGGTCAATTATATAGTAAGGAGGGTATTATTATTGAAGAGTGTGGTCTTTTAGTGAGGGATGTTGAAGCCAAAAAATGTTCATGATTAGAGTCAAAGTAAAGCTCTTAACTTGATAAATTCAATTCAACCGATTAAATACATTTAATTTACAATTGTGCCTATTCAATTGCTCAAAATACAGTTTCCACGGTTTATTTGGCGTATTCTGGCTTATTATATAGCAGAATTGGGCAAGCTCAAGAAAAAAAGAGTAAATCTTAGTATATGGGCTCGGTTTCCCTACTTAGTTACTAGGAGAAAAAATTAAAATAATAAACACCCACACAAAAGGCTCCTCTCTCTTAGTACGCACACACACCGCTCATACAATTTTTGTAAGGAAAAATTTTCATATATAAATTCACCCATGTTAGCAAAATATTCACTTAGTTATAATTAACTATAGTACTTAGTATTAATTTGTAAGTATGGGATATACCTATATAGTGTGAATATATACGCACACACAAATACTATGGATATAGAAATAGGGGGTGAGGGTCACTAAGAAAAAAAAATTTAACACATTCCCATAGACTTTCAGCTCAATTGTACAACTCAATGGAGCTCAATGTCGTCTCTTAGTTGCCACTGTCGATTATAAATTAATCTACCAAGTGGGTTGTTACAACGATTTGGATTAAATTTCCAATGTGGAGTGAAGAGGGAAAAAACAATCAGGGGACCAAAAAATAATCCACAGCTACATTCAAGGTGACACTTTTACTACTTGAACCATCACCAATTCGGTTGTTTGGAATCGAGTTTTAGCAGTTTCCCGTCCGGGTTTGCTATTATTTTGAATTTCCAGCAAAAGAGAGGTGGGGGGAGGCAGTTGAGGTGACTTTTGAAGTTGAGATTTTTTTAGTTTCCCTTTTGTTTTGTTTTCTGTGGAAATTGGACCGCGCACGACCCCGGTATTTGTTCGCAACTGCGCAGGCTATTACTTGTTTTTTCTCCAGATACTTCCTAATCGGTCTCTAGGCGCACTTATTTTCGCGCGTGTCTCTCTGTTTAAAGAGGCACAGGGAAAAAGTACAACCTACCACCAAGTTCGTGTTTTGTTTATCCTCACAAAAAAAATAAACAAACAAGAAAAAAGTATTTATGCTGCAAGTGATTCCCCTATTTCTAAAATATATTAGTATTATTACTATATATTTCTATATATACTAACAGATATTAGAAAAAATGGCTGAAAGAAGAAAGACCCACAGAAGAAAGAAGGACCCAAACGCTCCAAAGAGATCTTTGTCTGCTTACATGTTCTTTGCTAACGAGCAAAGAGACATTGTCCGTGCTGAGAACCCAGGAATCGCCTTCGGTCAAGTCGGTAAGTTGTTGGGTGAGAGATGGAAGCTGTTGACTGAAGAGCAAAAGAAGCCATACGAACTCAAGCTGGAGCAAGACAAGAAGAGATACGAGTTGGAAAAGGCTGAATACACCAAGTCCCAAGCTTAAGTTTGAAACTTAATCAAATAAAATTTTAAACTTATGGTTTCTGAGGTTTTTCAGTTCTTTTTTTCAAGTGTACATTATTTGATTTTGGGGTATATGTGATTAGTTGGTGTTTGATCATATCGAATACTATTCTATCCACATCCAAAGTTTTGTGATTATTATTATATCATCTTTTTAAAAAAATCAAACTTTTTTTTAGATAGTGAATTATAATTAATATGCTTTATTATTCTAATATACAGGAAAGTAGTCATCAAATAGCGTAAATGTCAAAAGCGTCAAAAGACGCGTGTAGTTAATGAGAAAATGTGTTTAAGTGCGCAAGTGTGCAAGTGCTCGATGGTGCGCTCAATGATGTGCTCACTGCGTATCAAGTTGTTCTCCGGTGATAAAGATTCTCATATAGTGCTTGTACTAGAATGATGAGTGAGACTGAAACGGTTATCCGAGGAGAAGTGTCTCAAAAATTTCGAGAAAACTCACATCGACTTCGATTATGATCTACCGCAATGAAGACCTCTTTAATACTCATCAGCGTTCATCACTAAAGCTTAGTCTCTCCCCATACCTAAGTCCTAAGAAAATCTTCATTGCCTCACTATATCAGAAGCATAAGTAAATACCCTCTCTGGAGAAAACCGATGCAGTTGAGCATTCTGTCCCATAATGACATTCAGTTGCATAAACTTCTTAACACATCTATCCACACAAGTCATTTCTCCCTTATTCAACTCATTTTCTCCATACTCATCCGGGATACATTTCAGTCTACAATTCTTAGTCATTAAGCTGAATGTAGCCATCATCAGATCGTACTGGATTCTTGCGATTTCTAATTTTTGTTCATCAACTTCTTGTGATGTCAAGTTATTTGCACTTAAGAACAAAGACATCTTGAGGGGTTCTTCTAAAGCTTCTTGCTACTACTCTTCCAACTCCTTCTCTCTCCTCAACTTACTCTTCTCTTTTATCTTCTCGTCCAGCGAAAAAATTTTCCCTCCCTACTTTTAACATCGTAACACCAACACACATGCTCAGCTCATTTTTGCTCCAGCTCATTTTGCTCTTCCCTCAATCTTTCCTCGTTTTGGCGACGCGCAATCAACTCGGTCAAAAAAAATGATAGCGAAGCTTCAAATTGAAGCTCTTGAAGAAGAGTAAGGTTTTGTTTTGAGCAGCAATATCGTCATTATTTCACCATTTAAAAGCATCATGTCACTTCCATACTCGATGCCCGTCATGTCTAACCACAAAATGTTTTAAAATTCGTTGTCCCTACTAATTTCCAGCAAGGCTTGACGATGCCTTTGCCAACAAAACCTCAAAACAGTTTGTCGTCGTTGCTCAAGACTTCAACTGCCAACAATATCAACTCATTCCGTGATTGTTTCGGGAATCTGTTCATTCATTTGCTTCTGAGATCTCCTCGTTCCGATTTACTCAAGCTCACTTTGTCAAAGGCTCCTAATTTGGACCTTACCATCCAGGACTATGAAAATGGATGGAATTGTCTTCATATTGCCATCTTTGATTCCAATTATATTAACGCCAATATCATTATCCAAGCACTGCGTCAACGTGGAGGTGCCAATGAAGATGTTTTGGAGCTGCTTTTGAAACAAAAAGATCGTGAAGGTTTCACTCCCTTGGATTTACTCAGCTCCGAGACCGATCTGGCTAGATTTATCAAGATTCCAGTGCTGTTAAGGAGCTCAATTTCACCAGATACGAATATTAAAAAACATCACATGAGAGAAGTGAGAACCTCAGACGATTCACTGCTTCTTTTACAGCCTCAAATAGGTTGTGATTTGGAGTTTTTAGTCGAGAATCCATCTCAACACCTTCTGACAGCTCTTGATAAAGGTGAAATCACTAAAATGGTACTGCTCACTTCCAAATTTGAGTTAGTACTCACAGAATCTGGCTCAGTTTATTCAACTTGTTGTATGTCCTCGTCTTTCAACGATCCCAAACCATTACTCATCGATGATGATGATCAAATCACTCATATTCTGGCTTGTGATTCCAGACTGGTTCTCGTATCAGAATCTGGGTCTATTTATAATTTCGTAGATAAGCAAGTAGAATATGGACAAAGAGTGGGTAATGCCACTCTGATTCGTGGGGTTAGTTGCTCAAATATTCATTATGTAGTTTATCTGAAGTCCAAGCTTTGGTTTTATGGGATGAATATTGGTCAAATGGGATTTGCAGCCACATCTAACACTACTACGACCCCATTCCAAGTAGATTTCAAATATGGAGAAATCAAACAGGTAGTATGTAATGATAAACTGACCTTAGTATTGTCAGCAACAGACGAATTACATATTTATACTGAGGGAATTCACTTGAAATTTCAATTTCCAGTCTTCCATAACAGTCTTGCCGAGAATGACTTGTATTTATTCAAACCAAAGAGAGCCACTGCTCGTGTTTCCGTAGTCAAATTACTGACAAGAGATAACAAAAGAGTCGTGGCTTTATACAGTTCTGGAATCTTAGTTGAAATAGATATCAGTAATCCACCTATCGATCCTAAGAACCAGCAAGTACTTTGGAAACTGTCTAAACTGCATTTAAAATGTGTCGACTTCGATATCTCTTCCGAAGGCTCCGTTTTAATTTGTACTCACGATGGTTCTGTTTATAGAAGGGTACGTAGACTGCAACTGAAGAAGAAGAAGAAATCTCTCTTCAAGTTTAACAAACTCGGGAAAGTCAATAATGTGCTGAAAGTGATTTCTAGTGCTGATTTCAGGAGAATCGTATTAGTCAAGAGATCAATGGGACTGTTACCGTTAGAATTTGAGCCATTGGGGTATTCTCATGAGATGATGAGGTTATTACAAATTGAACCTACAAAAGTGGGCCCAAATTTCAGTCGAGATTCGGACTCCAATAGTGATATTGACGACAGTTTAGAGCTAGACTCCTCTCTGTATTCAGATATCATCACTTTAGTCGTAAGTGATTGTACTATTCCTATTCATTCTCTGATTTTATGTGAGGCAAGTGTCCCCTTCAATTCATTGATGGAATCAGGATCCCCCATCTCCGGGTCTAACAAAAAGAAATCAATTTCTAAAGATTCAAATTCTTCCATTACCATTTCGGGATTCTCTCCAACTACCGTAAATCTGTGCTTAAAATACATATTCACCGGGGCCCCACTGGTGGGATTTGAATGCTCCGAATTGCTACAGATGTTAAAGATAAAAGAACCCTTCCAATTCACTCAAATGATCGATTCCCCGCATCTGGACATGTCGATCAAATTACTGGACTCAGATCAGATCAATATCTACTCTCCCGTATTGGAATTAACTAGCGAATACTTCTGGAAATTAGTCCACTGGAATAACGGGAAAAAGACCGTACTAGAGTTATCCCATATCGATGGCAGAAATTTCAGACTAATATTAAGATATCTCTACGGAGAGGACCCAGATACAGTGTTCTCCACCGAGTCTATAGATACCGTATTGGATTGTATCGAGCTCAGTGACGAGTTATTGATTTGGGATTTAAAAGATCGTCTACAGAAATATATTTGCACCAATCTCCACGAATCCAATGCTTTGATTTTATTACAGCATGGATTCGATTTAAATTCGCATAAAATCATCGAAAATTGTATCTGGATCATCTATAACAATCTTGCCCACTTTTTATTGGACGATTCGGATTTTAGTAATTTGATCAATTCGAATGGAAATCATGAATTTTTGAAAAGATTGGACTCTGGGTTGAAATTTTTCTGCAATTTGACCCGAAATGTCTATTCGTCATCTTCTTTGTCCTCTGTGTCACAAATTTCAGAGAATATGTTGAAATTGTTCCTTACAGATATTGAGGAATTTAATAAGATATATCTTGATGGTAGTTTTAGTCCTATTTTAGAATTGGAGAGACAGCAGCAACCACGCCGACAAAGTGTTGGGCCATCTTCTCCGACTGCTCTGGCTTCTTCTCCTAGACTGACGTCTCCTAGACAGGCTTCGCCTTCTTTATCTGAGGTTCAAGTTGAGCAATTGGAATCTGTAGTCACCACCACTGCTACCTTTGAATCTGAATCTGCTATTCTGGCTGATGACGATGAAGGTGAATTCATAGAAGTAGTCAGAGAACGTCGTAGATCATCTGCTCTGAGAAGATCAAGTACTCATCAATCTCGGCCTATGGTTGCGCAGTCAGCCCTGTCTGCATCTCTGAGTCGTTCGATTCCTACTCCTAGAAGAGTCTCAGCGACCTCTTCGGTTCCTTTACTGTCACCATCACCAGCCGTTCTGGTATCGCCAGCAGGCTCTTCAGTTTCAATTCCAAATTCTGCCCCATCTCCATCACCTTCTCTTCGTCCAAGAACCGAATCGTTCGAAGGTAAAAGACCAAAAATTAAAATGACTCTGAAAAAGCCTTCTCAACGTGAAAGAATGAAGAGCATAGCGATGGGATCTTCGCCGAATTCGTCAGTGTCTTCTGTTTCATCTTCGAGATCAGTGACCCCGGCTCCTTCCAGTTGGGGTACTCCTTCCAGATCTAATAATAATAACATGGCCGGTACCAGTGCAATTGCAAGTTCAACACCCCCATCAGTTGCTGCTCCATCTCTCTCAGAGATCATGTGGGAACAAGAAAGTAAACAGTTTAGAAACAAATACGTCAAGCCAGAGAAGACTTTACAAGAAATCCAAGAGGAAGAACAGTTTTTGAAATGGTTCCAAGAAGAAAGTGAAAGATACCAAAGACAACAACAGAGCCAACAAACAACACCCCCGAATAGATCAAGGAAAACAAATAGACGGAAATCGTCAGTACATGGAAATAAATAGATAAAAATAAGGTAATGTATTTAATGCAGTGTATTTTTCAGTAGTTAGTCATCATCATCATCAAATTCGCTCTCAGGGAACCATCCATATCTATCCATATCGACGCCAAATGTCCCATCAGTATATTCATTGACCTCTATACCCTCTGCTTCGAGCATCTCCATTTGTCTTTTGACCCCATTACCATTAGCACGAGGAGAGATAATACCCCGCGCATTAACGACTCTCCACCAAGGTACTTCGCCCATTAATGAAGTGGGCAAATTCTTCAAAGACATCCCCACTTGTCTCGGGAGATCCGGTCTATAAATAAGCTTCAGAATATGCCCATAGTTAGTCACGTATCCACGGGGTATAAGTTTGACGTAATCGTATACGGATTGATGGAAGGTTTCTACTTCTTCTGAGCGGGCCATGATAAAGAACTCAGTAACTTTAGTCTCTCAGTAACCTCAACGGCTTTCACTTCTAAAGAACTTCAGTAACTGTCAGCCTGTAGTAACCTCTTAGTAAACCTCTTAGTTAACTGCTCCTTCGCCTCTTGACCTCTCTGACCTACTTTTTTGCCTCTAACGCGCGGCGCGCATAAGGCAAGAAAGGGCGCGCGTTCCCCATCCTTTGCCCTCTTCTCGCCCACGTCATATCAGTCGTGTAAAACCACCCAAAACGCACGCCAAATCTCAAATTTTCATTTCCTCTTTTATTTCTTAACTTCACAACACCATTCTAATTCGATATCAAAGTATCAGCGGGATACAAAATGGTAAGTTAAATTGGTTTATAGTGGTAGAGATGGCTTATGATAGTGAAAGGTCCGGCAAAACCATCCTTTTTCTGGACTCCCCCCATCAGCGCGCCCCTCCCTGCACTGGCACCCCCCAACGCGAGATCAAATACTAAGACAGACACAATGGGTGTGGCGATACTTCTCTCAAGAATTATCCACTACCCATTCTCTATTATAGCCATATCTAAATCCCAAAGAGTCATTGAATCAACGTCGTAGACGTTTCATCTTGGATACAGACGTGAAAACAGAGCGCCAAAAAGATGGCACCAAAGATGCCGAGCGCCGTTTCAAATTCTTATTGAATCTCACCGATTTATTCAGTCATTTCATCAAGATCTCGATTAAAAAGAACCCTGAATTGGGTAGGATCGTGCGGAATTTAGAGGCCAAGCAAATTGGATCCAAAGCCTCCTCTTCAGGACGAAGAAAAAGTGCTACTGGAAGGAGAAGAAAGACAGAGAAAGAGGAAGATCTGGAATTAATGCATGACGAGGAGTTCGAAGAGGAAGAAACCACAGTATTAGAAGAAAGTCCCTCGTATATCGACGGTAAATTAAGAGACTATCAGATCCAAGGATTAAATTGGTTAATTTCTTTACACCATAATTGTTTAAGTGGTATCTTAGCTGATGAGATGGGTTTAGGTAAGACTTTACAGACGATCTCTTTCTTAGGATATTTACGTTACTATGAGAAGATCGATGGTCCTCATATTGTCATAGTCCCTAAGTCCACCTTGGATAATTGGAGAAGAGAGTTCCTGAAATGGACTCCTGAAGTGGATGTGCTTGTATTACAAGGATCTAAAGAGGCTAGAAATGATTTGATCAGGGATCGTTTATTAGAGCTGAAGTTCGATGTCTGTATCACCAGTTTCGAAATGGTGATCAGAGAGAAGAGTAAATTCTCCAAAGTTAAATGGCAGTACATTATAGTAGATGAACTGCATAGAATCAAGAATGAAGAGAGCTCGTTATCTCAAATCATCAGATTATTCTATTCCAAAAATAGACTCTTGATCACCGGTACTCCATTACAGAACAATTTACATGAATTATGGGCATTATTGAATTTTCTTTTACCCGATGTATTTGGAGATTCTCAGCTGTTCGATGAGTGGTTCGAAAACCAGGATTCCGATCAAGATTTAGTCGTCAAACAATTGCACAAGGTGTTATCTCCATTCCTTTTAAGACGTATCAAACTGGATGTGGAGAAATCTTTATTGCCCAAGAAAGAGGTCAATTTATACGTGGGAATGACCGATATGCAAGTTAGATGGTATAAGAATTTGCTCGAGAAGAATATCGATGCTGTCAATGGAGCCGTGGGTAAAAGAGAAGGTAAGACAAGGTTATTAAATATTGTGATGCAATTGAGGAAATGTTGTAATCATCCGTACTTATTTGAAGGAGCCGAGCCTGGTCCTCCATTCACTACCGATGAACATTTGGTATTCAACTCTGGTAAGATGATCATTTTGGATAAATTATTGAAACGTATGAAACTGCAAGGTTCAAGAGTGTTGATCTTCTCGCAAATGAGTAGATTACTTGATATTTTGGAGGATTATTGTTACTTCAGAGACTACGAGTATTGTCGTATCGATGGATCTACTTCTCATGAGGATCGTATCCAGCTGATCGATGAGTATAACGCCGAGGATAGTGATAAGTTCATCTTCTTGCTTACCACCAGAGCAGGTGGTTTAGGTATCAATTTGACCAGTGCTGATATTGTTGTTCTTTATGATTCTGACTGGAATCCTCAGCTGGATTTACAACTGATGGACAGAGCTCATAGAATTGGACAGAAGAAACAAGTCCATGTATATAGATTCGTCACTGAGAATGCCATTGAGGAGAAGGTGTTGGAGAGGGCTCTGCAGAAATTACGTTTAGATCAATTGGTTATCCAACAAGGAAGAGCTCAACAGGCAAATAAAAACAGTAACTCTATTGGTAATACCAAAGATGATTTGATTGGAATGATCCAACATGGAGCTCAGAAAGTGTTTGAGACCAATAATAACACCATGGTCGACGACGATATCGACGAGATCTTGAAGAAAGGTGAAGAGAAGACCAAGAATTTGAACCAGAAATTCTCCAAATTAGGATTAGATGATTTACAGAACTTCACCTCGGAACAACTGTCTCTGTACGAATGGAATGGAGAGAATTTTGCTAAGAGACAGCATGATCTGCTGTTTAGTTGGATTAATCCTCGTAAAAGAGAGAGAAAGGAACTGACTTACAGTGTTGATGATTATTATAAGGACATGTGGCTGCTGGGAGGAGGTGGAGGTGCTGGGGGATCGAAACTGGCCGCCGCAAGAGCTCTTAGACCACCAAAGAATCACAATATCTATGACCACCAATTCTATCCTCCTCAATTGGCTGAATTATTAGACAGAGAACAGTTGCTGTATAAAAAGAGGATCAGATATAAGGTTTCGTTGAGTGAAGTTGGGGATAGTGATGAGGATTTGATTGTCTCAGATGATGACGATGACGAGTCAGAGAGTAGAGAGTCTCGTCGTGCTAAAGAGCAACTGAAGATCGATGCCCTGACTGATTTGACCGAAGAAGAGATGCTGTTGAAAGAGCAATACCTTGAGCAAGGTTTTAGTGATTGGAATAAGAGAGATTTCGGTCAATTCATTCAATTATGTGCTAAATATGGTCGTGATAAGTATGATCTTATTGCTAGTGAAATGCATACCAAGAGCGAGCTGGACGTTAGACTGTATTCGGCAGTATTTTGGGAAAGATATTCGGAGATCGAAGGCCATGAAAGATACGTACTGCAAATCGAGAGTGGAGAAGAGAAAATTGCCAGGATGCTTCATCAACAACAAATGTTGGATAGAAAAATCACTATGTATCTGGATCCAATTCGAGAGTTGCAATTGAAATATCCTCCAAATAACTCGAAAAGAGTATTTACCGACCTTGAGGACCGGTTCTTATTGATTCTGCTGCATAAACATGGATTAACTACGGAGAATTTATTCAAGATCATCAAACAGGAGATCAATGAGCATGAATATTTCCGTTTTGATTGGTTTTTCAATTCGAGAAGTCCATTAGAATTACATAGACGTTGTCAGACTCTTTTATTAGGAATAACTAGGGAATTTGAAGGTGCTAACTACAAGAAGAGGAAGATCAATAGAAAGGTTGTTAATTCTAAGGGGGGTCTTAAAGAAGAGGGTGAGATATCTCTGACGGCTACACCAGATCCTCGACTTAAAGTGGAAGATGATGATGAAGACGATGGGGAAGATGATGGAGAGGAAGAAGAGGATGAAGAGTAGACATTGAAGTGATAGTATGTAATTGTATAGATGAGAACGGTATTAGTTTGATGATAGGTGTAGAAGTAGTGTAAAATGTACTAAATTGGCTGCTGGCTCAAGAAGATTTTATTTTGATAATGTGCTCAAATGATTTCCGGCCCACACCCTCCTTTTTCCCTTTCATTTTTCGTATCCTTCCCCCTTTTTTCCCCAATTTACACTACCTTTCCCTTTCACTCGTTTCTCCGCACAGAGCGGGTTAAAATGTGGAGTAAAAATCGTCTCACAAATTACCAGAGATCCATCAGACTCACTTGATTCATTCAACCATCGAACAATTCATCTATAGCTAACTTGTACTGGTGCTAGTGGACATAGTTCCAATTGTGGTATTATTTATTTATTTATTTATTTATTATGCTATCGAGATTCAATAGAGCTCCTCTATTAAAGAGGGGCAAGTTAACCGCCATAGTTGCAATCCCTAGAAATAGGGCCATGGCCACGATGAAACCTGTCGTCCCTGATGCTCCACAAGTCAACGTAACTATAGATGGTGTCACTGTTCAGATCGAAAAGGGATCCTCCATCATTCAACTGTGTGATAAACTGGGTGTCACCGTCCCACGTTATTGTTACCATGACAAATTGGCTATTGCCGGTAACTGTCGTATGTGTTTAGTTGATGTCGAGAAGGCTCCTAAGATCATTGCTTCATGTGCTTATCCTGTCCAAGAAGGTATGGTAGTTCATACCGATTCCGAAAGAGTCCGTAATGCTCGTGAAGGTGTCACCGAGATGTTATTACAAAACCACCCATTGGATTGTCCTGTTTGTGATCAAGGTGGAGAATGTGATTTACAAGAACAATCTCAACTGTACGGAAGAGATCGTGGTAGATTCAAGGAGGTTAGTGGAAAGAGAGCCGTAGAGAACAAGAATATTGGTCCTTTGGTCAAGACTTCCATGAACAGATGTATCCATTGTACTAGATGTGTTCGTTTTATGAATGATGTTGCTGGTGCTCCGGAATTAGGTACTCTGGGAAGAGGAAACGATATGCAAATCGGTACTTATATCGAACGTAATATCAACTCTGAATTATCGGGAAACATCATCGATCTTTGTCCCGTCGGTGCTTTGACTTCTAAGCCTTATGCTTTCAGAGCCAGACCTTGGGAATTGAAGAGAGTCGAGTCAATTGATGTTCATGATGCCGTCGGAAGTAACGTAAGAATTGACGCAAGAGGTCCTGAAGTTATGAGAGTTTTACCTCGTGGTAACGACGAAGTCAATGAAGAGTGGATCTCTGATAAGACCAGATTTGCTTGTGATGGGTTGAAGACTCAACGTTTGACTCATCCTTTGATCCGTAACGGAGAAATGTTCATCCCACTGACTTGGGAAGAACTGTTACAAACTATCGCTACCAACTTGAAGAGTATTGGAACTGGTAATGAGATCAAGGCTATTGCCGGTGCTCTTGCCGATGTAGAATCGATGGTCCTGTTGAAGGATTTGGTCAACAGATTGGGATCTGAAAATTTAACCGTCGATATCAAGACCAACGATATCCCTCCTGTTCATGGAGCCGACATTCGTTCCAATTATATCTTCAACTCTTCTATTGAAGGTATAGAATATGCCGACCAGATCTTGCTTGTAGGTACTAACCCAAGACACGAAGCAGCCGTCTTGAACCTGCGTATCCGTAAATGCTGGTTACGTTCTAACCTTGAGATCCATCATGTCGGAGAACAATTCGAAGCCACTTTCGATATGAACCATGTCGGTGATAGTCTCAATGCTCTCAAGAAAGCTCTTTCCAGTGAGGCTGTAGGAGGTAAACTTAAGGCGGCCAAGAACCCAATGATCATTGTTGGTTCCGCAGTTGTAGAACACCCAGATCTGTCTCTGATCTTCCAAACTGTTACCGACTTTGCATTGCTGTCTCTGAGCAACTTCAACACTCCAGAATGGAACGGTTTGAATTTGTTACATCGTGACCTGTCCCGTGTTGGTGCCTTAGATGTTGGTTTCGTCACTCATTCTCCTTCGATTGCTAACACCAAACCTAAATTCATCTACCTCTTGAATGCTGATGAGGTCGAGAACAAGGATATTCCTAAAGATCTGTTTGTCGTTTACCAAGGTCATCATGGTGATTTGGGAGCCTCCTTTGCCGACGTCATCTTACCTGGTAGTGCCTACACCGAGAAAGTGCTGACTTATGTCAACACTGAAGGTCGTGTTCAAACCACTCGTGCTGCTGTTAATGCTCCAGGTGCCGCTCGTGAGGACTGGACTATTATTAGAGCCTTGTCGGAATATTTGGGTACCCCATTACCTTACGATGATATCTACGAGATGAGATCCCGTTTGGCCGAGGTCTCTCCTCATTTGATCAGACACGATATCGTAGAACCAGTCAGTGAAACGATGGCTACTTTAGGTTTGCAACTGATCAAGGGCACCAGCAGTTCTTTACTGCTGATTCGTTCATCTTCTGATAAACCGTTGGTCAATCCTATCGATAATTTCTACTTCACTGACGTTATTTCGAGAAGTTCTCCTACAATGGCTAAATGTGTTGGCCACTTTGGACTGAAGTTAGAGAAATTGGATCATCGTGCTTTTGCTTAAGTGACTCCGAGAGATCGTAAGAAAAAGTCTTGAGCGAATTGATTATTATTTATTTATTATTATTTATTTATTATTTATTATTTATTATTATCTATTTATTATTGATATTTATGAGGGTGTAGTTGATTATTGAGAGGTGGTGATGTTGATTAATTGATAGGGGCTATAGTAATTTTTGAGTTGATGGATATGATATGGGTGATGGGGATTGAAGTAATGACATGAACGCTGAGTGTATAACGTTGACATACTTCATCGTTCATCGCTTCCCCTTTCTTTCCCTCATTCCTATTCCCCTCCCCCTTATCACCCCCTTACCCCCATACCTCTTAACTTTTACCCCTTTTAATTTACCCAAATTTACCCCTTTATTTTCCTGCCCTTTTAAATTTCCCTCCCTCAACACTCAACCCCTTTAGATTTTCACCTCCCCCCTTTAAGTTCACCCCTCACATCTACACACAACCTTTTTATTTTCTCTCTCCCCCTTCACCTTCCAACCTCAACACCGCATCCTTCCCCTTCCCCGTCCCCTTAAATCACGCACTCCTCCCCGCACCAACATATAAAAACATAGTTCCAATCAATTATCCTATTCGCTACAAACCGATCTAGATAAGAATAACGCGCAAAGCACCTCTACAATACTTCCTCACATACTTCCACACAATCCCCAAAATCTCATTCAATCCAAATTATACAGTTTAAGTAATTGAGGGTTCTCGAGCAAAAATTGAGCTGCCCGATGACCTGCAAGTTTCCCACTTCTTTGACAAGCTTGTACCAAACAAACATCTCCAATCTTCAACAACACTTCCACCACACCCTCACGCTTAACATTGATCTCATATTCGGGATTCAACTTCTTCTTTGTAAGTTTCTTGTAAAGCCTTTCCTTGGAAGTATTGTCGATGAGATGGTCCTCAACCGATGGTGCTATGACTGGAAGCAGCAGCTGGAGCAGTAACCCGTGGTTTGGAATCACCATGTTCTGTAATGGCAGACTGCTGTACAGGAATTGTTGGTTTCTTATCAGTTGAGTGGTTGCCTGCTGAGCGAGTTGACCAAATCCAGTATCTGCCTCTTTAGTTTCATCCTTCACTAAACTCACAGATCTAGGCATTTGTCTACGGATAAGACTATACTTCTCGACGAGTTCCTTGTTCTTCAACAGAATAGTCGCCAGACGGATACCAGCCTCCTTGATGTTACGGCCAGAACCTCTGCCTAATTCTTCATCTTTGATAAGACATTGGACGATGAATGGGACATGAATTCCATCACCAGTTTGTACTACCTCATATCTAGGCAGCATGGCCGCACATCCAATCAAAGAGTAGAGTTCAGCTTTGGCATTCTTATTGATTTCAATCTCACTTTCCGCCAGTCTTCTCTTCTGGAATTCGGAGATGATTGGCATGGCCAATTTTTGAAGCCAATCTTTGAGTTCTTCGGTACGATCAACGGTTCCTTGAGAATCGGTAGCTAACCCTCCTACATACAGCTCGAAAACATCGGCATAAATCTTTAACTTTCCATGCAAAAACAGCTTGTCGCTGATATTCTTGATCAATTCTTTGTCAAATCCATACATCTTGGCCCATTCGGTCAATGTTGCGTTATTGACTAACTCGGTACGTAATTTAGACATCTCTCCTTCACTGTAATCTGGGAAATTCTCATAGATAATCAATGTGACCAAGTTATTGAGCACAGAATCACCAAGAAACTCGAGTCTTTCATTATGACTACTCAACGACTGTTGAGAACTGAGATACACTTTGTCATTGACAACAGATTTGTGGATGAATACTCGAGAGAGTGTAGCTTGATCATGAATTTTTGGTAATAGAGGAGGATATGAAGCAGAAGTTCGGGTTGGAATCTCCAGAGAAGATTCGGAATCTGAGTCGGAATCAGAACTTGAGTCGGAATCAGAATCAGAATCACTGTCAGAATCAGAATCACTACCAGAGTCACTATCACTCTCCGAGTCACTATCATTATCACTACCACTGTCGTCACTACCAATATCACCACCTTTGCCATAACCAAAATTCCTCTCAAATACATCCAGAGACTCTGAGCATTTCAAAATATCATCGAATATCTCCAATTTACCATCCTCATACATCTTTCGAAGCAAAGCAGCTGACTCGATGAGCTTACTTCTAGTCAAGGCCATATAAATCTCACGACTCGTACGGTCGTCTGTGTTATAATTAGACACCGTCTGACGAAGTGTATTGTAATCTGGCAGACTGCTGATTATCTTTTGGATCGAATTCTGAAGGTTAACCATCGCATGTTCCCAACCTAGCACATCAGTCAAGAGAAAAGGTTCATTATTAGCCAAGTTCTGGGTTGAGACAGTATCCATAACATGCCCATTTTCATTATTATCAGTTGAATTATCGTTTCCTTTGACCTCTTTATACTTTTTCAGTGCCTGGCTACTCCCAGTAACTCCCTTTCTCTTCAATCCCATTCTTCAACTAACTATCTAAAAGTTTCTATCGGCCATATACCTGAGCCTATTTTAATTTCAAATGCAAAATAATGACTTCTTTCAAAGTAAATGCCCTTTAATGGTCCTTATGATCTGATTTATACCCTTAACAGACCCTCTTTCGAACCTCCTGAACTGCTGTCCACACTCTCAACTGCTCCTCTCACCTCTTCTCAGCTCTTCTCACAAAAAGAAAGAAAAAAAAAGCGAAAAATTCCCAAAACGGAAAGGCTTCGGAGTCGGTTGGTGTTATGATGTTTGATCCGATAAAGAGATCATATCAAGGTGATACCGAGGGGATACCAAGATGATATCCAGGCAGTATCCAGATACTCTGACCATATTAATATCTACAATTACATCACATTATCATGCCCTTCATTCATTATAATACATAGTAATTCAAAAATTGAATTTTTCAGGAACCTCTTCTTCATCGCTAGAAACTTCTGCTGGTTCGACTTGCGATACTGTCAGATCATGTTTTGTAGGGATCGAATATTTGTTCTCTTGCTGTTGCAAAATTTGGTATAATGGTCTATTATCAGGTTGAGAATCAGATTCAGCAGATAAGTTGGTGGCAGTACTTGGAATACCAACTTCACTGATCGGGATAGCTTCAATATTTTGAGCACCAGAACCATTTTCATTATGTTCTTCGTCTTCTTCGTCTTCATCACCTTGCCCATCCTCCTCATCTTCATCTTCATCCTCCTCCTCATCGTCTTCACCTTCTAATGAATCTACAAGTACAGCCCAATGACTCTTATCAATAATCTCTTTAATATGAACTCCACCCAGATTTGTAGCCCCATCCTCTTGTAATCCTGGAATACGTAAATTGGGGTAGCTTGGTGGCATACCAAATCTTTTCATATTAACCACCCAAGGAGGCAGGCCATATGGACTATGCATCCCTAAAGCCTGAGCCAACTTATTACTAATTTGTCCTGGTTTGAAATCTTCTGAGTTGTATTTGGATTTGAACTCTTTTCCCTCGTAATAAACTTCCCCAAATTTGTATAATGGGGGCTTTTTCTGCTTGTTGAAAAAAGCATTATGCAATAAGGCATAATCTAAATCCAATTTTCCCATTTGAGGTTGGACTCTATGTCTGGTTTTTTGTTTTAAGGTCTCTTCATCGGGCAGAGTAGTGTCTCTCATTTCTCCGATACCCGTGTCTGCGATGAATTGAGGCAACTTGAAGGTCTCTCTATCCATGGCTCGCTTATTAGATAAATACTCCTTTTTCGAGGACCAATGCAGGGGAACAGGTACTACGTTCTTCAAACTTTTCAAATAAACCAAGAATCTGGCATCAGGAGCATCTGCATCGAACCATTCAACCACATCTGGTCTTCTGGATTCTGCCTTTAGCACAGCTAATGGGATCTTATTTTTCAAACGCTGCTGTCTTTTACTACTTTTTCCCTCTTCATTTTCATCTTCAGCCCCTATTACACTGATAACACCTCCCTCATTCTCAAATACTTCATCACCATTAGTGTTAGCGTCTTCATCCATCACACCGCCATTTTCATCTGTTTCTGGAGGAGCTTGAAATTTCTCAAAAACCATCTTGAATTGTTCATAGATCGGATCATTTTCATTTATAAGATCCTTGTCAGATACTGCAACAGAGACGAAACCAGATACGGAGTCCATTGGTTCTGTGGATGGAGCCGCCTTCTCTTTGGGCAGTTTCTTATTTGATTGATGGGCCAGCTTCAGTCCACTTTGGAGGGCTTTACTTGGCTCTCCAGAGCCGAGAGCCTTCTTCAGTTTAGCCTTCTGTCGTCTTAACAGATTTTTACTTAATCTTGCCATACCGCGGTTTGTTTTCCAGCCTGGTCTTCTCTCTTCAGCCTTCTCTTTTACTACGTAAAAAGATAGTAAGGAAAAATTTTCTATGTATATGATAATTGATAAAATGCTGATTGATGGGGGAGGCAGATGAGGACTGGCGAGGACCGATGGGGACTGACGAGGAATGGTGAGAAGTGGTGCAGGTGGAGGTCAACTATTGAGGAGGTGAAGTCACTCACAGAGAAGAGGTCAGCACGGTCTAGATTGAACATACTTAACTCCAAGAAATTTAATTTACATCTATTTAATACATAAAGTCTCTTTATTGGCGCTTTAGCACTTTATTAAGTTCATTATAACGTTAATTTACAGGGGTGAGGAGGATGAGTTAGTTGAAGAGTCAGCTGAATTATGCAGCAGAGCTTTATTCATCTCATGTTCCAAATCAGTCACTCTTTTGGAAATCAGATCGACTAAAAGTGATAGTTCAAGTTAGTATTTTGATAGAGATTTTTTGGTGGAGTGATCACGTGAATTGACACTAAAAGAGACCTAGATAAGAGGAGAAATACGTCACCAGTAGAGCACCCCAATTATATGCCAAATACCTCTTTTCGCCATTATTCCTCATCCGTTCACATATACTTACGCTTAGAATGAATTTCCTTCTCAGATTTCGACATATTATCCATCTAAATTCCCGTTAGTATACCCTCGTTACAGTCAAATCAATACTATTTTAGTAAAGAACTCACAAGAGAGTTGAGCAGTTTCTCCAAACTAGCCGCTATTTCGTAAATTGACACATTTTTCTGTGTTTCCTCTTCTTTCAGTTCCTTATTCATGATTGAAGTCTTCTATATATCCCCTGATGGTCCTTATACAGCACTACTCCAATCCTGCTCCCTTCAGCCAAACGCCTAAACTTTCACGCATCTTCTAGTTTTTTTTTTTTAACTCGAGCGCGCCTTTTTTTGTCATTTTCACGTAAAGATTTGAATAACGTGAGATGAGCTGAAGAGACCAAGCTAAAGGTACTGATATACTACAGACATGCGGGTGCTATTAGCGAATAATACAATGGGATTGCGATTAATAGGTATGAGAAGACCTATTTTGTATGATATCTCTCATATAAGAGCCTCACCATATACCCTTCTCCATCCCTTAGGCGCGGTCCTGCATAAGAGCCAGTTGGTCTCGTCCGTCGAACAAGCGGCGAAATATAGGTCATTACAATCATATTTGGATCATACAAAAGGCAAGAAATTATCTACAGTATCACTGTACTTCACAGGAACATTATATGAGTTAACAGCATTGAAATTCCTCGAGGAACAATTAGGAATAGATAGTATGGTACATTGTGGAGGAGCGTCCGATAATGGGATTGATCTCCGAGGACCGTGGTCACTTAAGAGGTTCTTTCCTAAATCATTGAAGAAAAGTTATGGAATGTTGAAAGTCGAATCTACTGGGAATCGATTGAAACCACTTGTACTGAGGAAACTGCCCGATCATCATAAAGTGCAATTGTTAGTACAATGCAAACTGTACTCGAGTAAATTGGGACCTGCAAAGATACGTGAACTCTCGGGCAGTTTTAAATATAATGTTAAAGATAGCGAGAAAAACAAGTCTATATTAATGATAGTGTCACCTGCCTCGCTAACTCCTCGAGCATTGCTGCAATTCGATACCAGTGACTTCCCAATGATAATGATTAACCTCAGTCTTATGAAGTTAGGAGACTTGAAATCGGATGCATTTCAAATAGACAATTATTCAGGGGGGAAATTGAATGGATTTTACATGAATCCTTACTGTAAGACGTTATTGAAGGATCTTAGCCTTGAAAAGGAGTTGACTAAGTTAATGAAGCTCAAGTAATGATCATCACCTCGTCGTCGTCATCTCCAAATATATTTGAGCATTTTACGATTTTCATATCACTTTCATTTATGAGCATTTTACGAATTATCATCACTGCTATCTCAAAATTTTCCCTCTTTAAAAATTCTGAAGGATTAAAGTGAGAGGGAGTTAATTTAAGCTAACACAGAGCCATGAGTCAAGAGATTTCGATCAGCTTGGAAGAGACAAACAAGCTCAGAATTTCTTTAGGTTTGAAACCTATTGAAATAGAGACTGGAAATGTGCGAACCAATGGTCATTCCACCGAGAATAAAAGTCAATCTGTCAGCCTGGTGCAGAAGTCCGATGGTGGTCTGGAACTGACTTTGCCTCTGCCTTCTACTCAAAACATCGACGATTTAGGTATAGATGACCTGAAATTAGATGATACTGATGATTGGTTACTGGGTTTGTTGAGTAAAAAATCCATGAAACAACCCGTTCAAGAGCCGGCTCATCTGCCTGAAGAAACTGATCAAGGGATGGAGGGAATAAAAGTGGCTCATTCCATTCAAGATATCGCTGCATTGAAAGATGGTGTGGTACTTACATTGAGAGACGATTCCATATTGGAGACAGAGGAGGACGAATTAGTCTCAGATGTCTTACTGACCAAGAAACGTATACAGGAAGATTTGAAACTGAAAATTGGTCGGAATAAACAAAAACACAAGGGCTATGAAGATGATGATGAGGAGACCGAGACCCTCATAAATGGAGAAAATGCTATAAAAGAGGGGTCATTTGTACTAGGAAGAGATGGTAGTGCTACTGTTGAGTCGGCTCCAGAGGTCATAGAAGATCAAGAACCATCTAGTTCTACAAATAAATCCAAAAGAAAGATCGTATTAGATGATGATGAGGATGATTTCAGTGCCCTGAAGAATGATTATCTGGCCGCTAAACCTATCAAGATGAAGAAATTGAAGAGCAGTAAGAAATCAAAGAAATCAAAATTGGACGATTCCTTGGTAGTTTCAAGTGCTACAGCAATGAGTTATGTGAGCTTGGAAAATGAGGATGACGAAGTTGAGGATGATCTGGAATTACAAGCATTGTTAAGAGCCCAAAGGAAGAAGGTTCAGAGAGAAAGAAAATTGATACCGATAATTAGTGAAGTCCTGGCTCCTGAAACAGGTCTTTCACACATCAAAGAAGAGGAATCTGGGTTAGTACTTGATGAGACAACAGAATTCTTGAATACCATCAAGAAAGAAGAACTGCTGCCTTCTATTCCTTCTCTGTTACCTAAGATCAAAGAAGAACAAGAACAAGAAGAGGAGACTCCACAAAATCTGTATCTGTTCGTTAAAAAAGAAGAAGAAAAGGTCATTCCTCTGGAGAAAGATGATGAAGAAGATGTTGGTTCTGGTTTGGGTTCAGCTTTGAAATTACTCCAGCAAAGAAACGTATTGAATAAACAGGATACTGGAGTGAAACAGGTAAAGCTGGAGCAAAGAGACCTTCTTAAACAAAGAGAGTTGTTAGAATTGGAGAAAATCAAAATCATCCAAGATGAACACTTACCAGAAGAAGACAAGCAAATCCAATTGCAAACCTTGAACTTCAAAGAACAACAGCTCTTACAAAACTACAACCCTACAGTGGACATTAAATACCATGATGAAAAGGGTAACACATTGAACACAAAACAAGCCTACAAGCAATTAAGTCACCAATTCCATGGAAAGGCTCCTTCCAACAACAAAATAGACAAGTTGAACAAACGTCGCAACTAATTTGTACATAATAATCAACTAATGGCATTAACATATTCTCTAATGCGATATTGTAGATATTGCCTAAATAGGATAATACAAATATTTCCTAAATGAGAACTCGATGATCTCTCACTGAAATTTTTCGTAATCTGATTTCCCAATTAGGGAAGATGTAAACATTCCCAATTTACAGACAATCCTCTCTGTGATAGCAGTGAATTTTAAGAGAGAGACATGAATTGAAGTTGAAGGGTAGAGAACTAGAAGAGGTTCAGATTGAATATTTTGAGATAATGGCGTTTGGAAGTGTGCTTAGTCCGAGCCGTGATCGGTATTCTGGGCCTAACAGTCATTTATTTTCACCTAAGTTGGACGTAGTTGCCCGTGATTGGAATACATCGTGTGCTAGTTCAAGTGGTAGAGGTAGGTCAGGAACCTCTAGAGGCAATAACATTCAAGTGATGCCTGGGTCTAGAATATCATCGACAGCAAGTACAGATTCTAGGTTGGGATCAAGAGTAAGCTCCAGGATCGAGTCGACTGTCAATTCTAGAGTCAGTTCAAGAGTCAGCTCAAGAATAAGCTCAACCGCCACAATCAAAGACACTTTTGATCGTGCCAATATTAGAAATCCGACGTATTCAAATGAGCACCAACGTCATAATAACATTAATAGCATATCTAGCAGCCGCACGTCTAATAATCATAGCACTAATAGTAATAGTGGAATAGGGGTTGATTCCATTATGTCAATGACCCATAATGATAGGTTTTTGCCGACCATACTGAGAACATCTGCTAAGGCTTCGGGTGGATCTCTTTTAGCACCTAGTTTTAGTGCTGATGGTACAGCTGTTCATCAACCATTAACATCTGAATCTCCTTCAGTCCATTTAAATGCCCAGAACAATATCATTTATAAGGAGAGTGTTGCCAGTGCTTGTGGTATTGACTTAAATTCCAGAATTATGAGTTTCCAGCCACCTCTGTTCCCAAATCAACTGCTGCTTTCTGGGGGTCCTGTATCTTCGGCCTCATCATCTAATTCCACCATTTCTGCTCCTGTATCATCTCACTCAGCAGTGTTGATGAGTCAGAAACTCAGCGCCGTAAAATCAAGATCAAGGAGGCTCCCTACAACTCTGGAAAAAGTTTTAGATGCTCCTCTGTTCTCCGATGACTTTTATTTGAATCTTTTGTCGTGGTCTTCCACTGATCTCTTGGCAATTGCTTTAGAAGACACTGTATATGTTTGGAATTCCAGCACAGGAGCTGTAGAATCATTACCCCAATCAGATCACTTGATCACCTCAGTCAGTTGGTCTAATGATGGAGTGTACCTTTCAGTTGCTCGTCTGGATGGTGCGATTGAGGTCTGGGATATCGAACAGATGACTAAATTGAGATCCATGAAGGGTGTCGACTCCAGAGTGGCCGTTCATAAATGGCATCAGCATATTATAACATCTGGATGTCGCAGTGGGTCTATGTACCACCATGATGTGAGAATTCCTGATCATATAACTCATACTATGACAGGACACCATCAAGCTGAGGTGTGTGGTCTTGACTGGAGACCCGACGGATTGAAATTCTGCTCCGGAGGAAATGATAATATCGTAAATATTTGGGATCCTCGTAGTAACATTCCTCAATTTACTAAAACTGAACATCAGGCCCTGGTCAAAGCTATAGCTTGGTGTCCTACCCAAAATTCTCTTTTGGCAACAGGAGGAGGCTCCCTGGACAGACACATTCACTTCTGGAATTCTACAATAGGAGCAAACTTAGGGTCAATTGATACGGGATCACAAATTTCCTCTTTAAATTGGGGATACGCTAACGGAATTGGTAAAGAAATTAGTGCTACCCATGGTTACCCCGATAACTCAATTACCCTTTGGTCATACTCTACTTTGCAAAAGACAGGTTCCATAATGAACGCTCATGACTCTCGTATTTTACAAAGTGCATTATCTCCTGATAACATGACTTTGGCTACCGTCGCTGCAGATGAAAGTTTAAAGTTCTGGAAGATCTTCGATCTTCAAAAATCCAAGAAAAACCAGCAAAGCACTTCAACTATTGAAGATTTGTTGACTGTAAGATAAAAACCATCACAGGCATATGTATCATTAATCCCGCTTTTATTGTTTAGATTAGCATAAAGTATATAACAGTGTGTATACTGAGTCATTAATCCATGAATATTCTTTAATAAAAGCATCTCAAGTAGTATTCTGCTAAAGCAGTTTAGTAAAAAATTGGGGGTGTTTGAGTTTATGATAGATCAATTTTAACAGATATATCTCTCATTTCAGAGAATGAGATATTAAATTACCCCTCTCTTCACAGATTCTGCAGTGATACTAACAAACTATACCTATTTCTGTCATACTTCGAGTTCTTCAGTTGAAGTGTTAGACGACAGATGAGCAAATCCACCCCTAATTTACTTGATTATCTGTAGCAAATTATCAAAAAAGTGAACACAAAATTAAAAAAAAAAAAAACGCAATATAGGGGCATACTGGGAATTGAACCCAGGGCCTCTCACACCCAAAGCGAGAATCATACCACTAGACCACACGCCCATTTTGCGAAAGTACAAACCCAACTTCAACTACATGTGCTGATTATTTTATCCAATTTTGGCAATCATGTTCCTTTTGTTTTGGTGAAAGAATCGTACATAGCTGAGGATGAAGACTGGATTGATGTATACAAGTTCATACTGTTATACTAAGACAGTATGTGGATATTTAGTTTTGGAATCAGCTGTTGCTCTAGATCTGCAATTCTTGAAATCTTTGACTTCATTGTGTAATACCCATTTCAACTCACTCATATTCTCATAGTAATTTTCAAATGCATAATCAAAAGAAGCGGGCAGTCTAATATGTGTATCCTCCAAATCTGGGTTAACCTCATAAATAACATTAAAATACTCATGAGAAAGGCATTGAATGGAATCGAGTCTTTTATGGGGTTCCCAGTCAAGTAATTGTGACAACAACATATGGGCTTCACATGAAGCATAAGGGTATACACGATTCCATGGAGTTTTCTGATATTGGGGATTCGGGGGCGAAAACAACTTTATTGAAGTGTCAGTCAGATTCCCATAAACACCCAAGACTTCTTTTGAAGGAGTGCCTAATATTTTCATAATTTCCATTACTTGATGTAACTGGTCATTTCCTATAAATATAGGTCTTCGTCCATAAAATTCCAGTAAAATACAACCGATTGCCCACATATCAACTGCTTTGGAATAATGGCGCTTGGATAACATTAACTCTGGTGCTCTATACCATCTAGTGGCAACATAGCTGGTAATTTGAGGAATTCTCCTTGAAAGCATTGTTGTTCCAGAAATGAATGCAGGCGAAACGCCTCTTGCCAACCCAAAATCACAAATTTTCAAGACACCTTGTAGAGAGATCAAGATATTTCCTGGCTTCAAATCTCTATGTATAACATCCAGAGAGTGAATATAATGTAATCCCGAAAGGATTTGAAACATGAAATTTTGAATGTGATACTCTGAGAATTGAACATGAGAGTGAATCACTTTAGCTAAATCATAGTCGATAAGTTCTTGAAAACAATAAAGACCTTCATATGGTTTAATATATACCAAATCCAAATCAATTAAATCAATCACCTATCTTATAGTTAGTACCACTAATACGAGAATGGTATGATCAGCGTTTACTTACATTCTTATGTCCTTTGAAGAATCTCATCAACTTCAATTCCCTGATTGCTCTTTTCAATAAAATCTCTTTACTGAAGATACCGTTCACTTTCTTGACCAGTAATTGTGTAAATGAATCCGTCTTTATATCGACGACTGAAGCAACAGTACCATAAGACCCCTTACCCAAAATATTTTGGAGCTGATATCTGGAATGAAGATAGAATTGAGATTTCTCATAGGCGATATAGTTGAGTTTACCACCTGGAAGGATCAAAGTAGAGTGACCATTGATAATTCCATTCGAAATGGAATGATCTCCAATTTGCGTGGCCATTACTTCCGTCAGTCGTCTTATTACTTTCACCAAGATGACTAACCCCCAATTTATATTTTTCCTTTTTGTGGCCGATGCACCCCTTTTTAGGTGCATGAGGGAAACGCACGACATAAACTTGGAGATACTGCACTACAAAACAAAACACATAAAGATTAATCATATCTATTAAGAGAGATCATTTATAGACTGTTGTCTGTTATAATGCATATTTGTGTATCAATATAAGTTTATATAGATTAATGTGGGTATAATATGGTATCACCGAAGAAGCCGAGTTCCATACAAAAAAAAAAAGAAAAAAAAAGCAAAAGGGAAAATTTGACACGCGTAGTCAAAAAACGCACAATAAGCCTAAAACTAAGGCAGGCAGAGACCTGTTGCAGCAGGAGGCCAAATGTATAAACATTAAATCATTGATAATCGTAACAAGGGAAAGAACCTGAATCTGGGACATGACTGAGTTCCAATTGCTGGAATCTCTCAGATGATTTGTGGAAGTAAAGTCCAGTAATAGAACCTGTTAATTGATTGAAACAAATGTAGTAGAAACCGGCAAAAGAGGCACCTCTTATATTGGTGACCTTCAGGTCAGGAACCAAAAACGTCTCCTTCCATCTCATATAAACATATTCCTGATTGAGACAATCATCGTAGATCTTGGCATTCTGGGAGTCGTTGTCCAAATCAAAGTTCAAGGATCTCCAGCTAGGGAAACGAGACCAATGTTGGATATCATTTTTGACAGAAGAACCCCAAGAGTCATGGTTTGTATAGAACGAATAACGAGATCCGACAATCTCCAGCTTGAAAAAGGTGATGATCTCTGGGTAGTCCTCAGTAAGACCTTGAATCTTAAGAAATCCCGATAACTCGGACTTAGCAAGGTCAACTTCTTTTAACTCTACCAATACTTCGTAAGTGGATCTACCACTCAACTGGGAACCAACGAAAGTTGAACCAGGCTTCAAAAATGATGTGGTCTTATAGTCATCAGACCGAGGTTTATGCAGGGGTATTGGAGATGATGGTCTGTTGGTAGAGTAAGTAGTATCTTCGATGAAGAACTCCTTAAATCTGTATTGATTGTTAACTGTCAAAGACAGAAGTGACGTTGATGATTGAGATCTCGAGCTAAAAGCCAGTTCTTGCTCCTTATATTGTTGTCTCAACTTGTGAATTTCATCCTTAGGATCCGCAAGTGATGTATTAGTATGTTCTTGTTCGATGCCCGATTTGGCGTTGGCGCCCTCATCCTCATTGGCTCTATAGATTGTCTTGTGAATGTAGGTAGGACTCAGTTTGCGTTTCAACAGTGAAGCAGAAACATCTGAAGCCATACCAGCAGCATATTTGAGCTCATTTTGTGATGGCATAGTCTATCAATCTATTAATCTATTCCAATACAGAGTTTAACACCCTTGGTCAAACACAAGATGAAGAGGAAATCACACAAAATAATTTATATTTCTAGGTGGATTAGCACATTTCTTTTTGCTTCGTTTCTTTTTTTCTTTTCTTTTTATTTAGTAGATAGGAGGGTAAGAAAGAGCAGGGGGAGGGGGGGGGGGGTTGGATCGTGGGATTGGATAAGGGGKGAGTTCAGTTTAGAATATTGAGTTGTAGACTACGAAATAATCGTCATTATAGTCACCGTAATATGGAGAGTTGGGATTTCAATGTGTTCATATCCTGCTCTCTGCATTATCCGTCTCGTCTGCGTGAGCACATCTAAATTGAGCAATTAACGAATTCTTAATGTGGAATCTCACAGTTTCGTTAACTGCTATGGTTATCAGAGTGTCGCATGTGAGCGCAAATGGCTGAGAACAGATTTAAGCGCAGGCGACTAAGATGAGGTGATAAGAGACCGAGGGGGGGATGGTTTGGTGGAGGAGATTAAACTAAATATCACACTTCATGATATTTTTGTATAGTAGAAGTCACCCATTTTATAATTCTCCTCTTCAATTTCCCCAATCTCATCTAACCACCAACTATCTCACCCTCCTCCTCCGCTCCATCTTCTCCCCGATAAGAGTCAAAATAAGCACGCTCGCGGATGTTTTTCGAGTCAGTGAAAAAATAAAATTTTTCACGCACTGATAGCGCTAGAGGGGTCTTGTTATATTTAAGCCGATGAAGTAAGCGATTGATTATTGTTTGTGGAACATACAAAGTTTATAGAAATCATGTCTGCTGAAGAAGTTGCTACACAGTTGATTGATACTCCTGCCGAAACCGACCCAAACAGAGTCGTCAAGGACTTGGTTGCTGGTACCGTCGGAGGTATCCTGCAAGTCTTGACCGGTATGCCTTTTGATACTACCAAGGTGCGGTTGGTCGAAGGTAACTACAAGGGTCCTATCGATGTTATTCAACAGTTGGTTAAAAACGAGGGTTTATTGGGATTCTACAAAGGTGCTATGACTCCTTTGGTCGGTATTGGTGCTTGTGTCTCCATTCAATTTGGTGTCAATGAGTACATGAAGCGTTTATTCTCCAATCTTTACGCTGCCAAGGGAATGGATCCAAAGACTCCATTAACTTATTCTCAATTTTATTTATCTGGTGCTGCTGGTGGTTTCGCCAACGGTTTCTTGCTGTCTCCTATTGAGTTAGTCAGAATCAAGTTGCAAATTCAAAAATCTGACCTGGGTGATCTGCTGTTCAAAGGTCCTGTCGACTGTTTCAAGAAGATTTATAAACTGGAAGGTTTCCGTGGTGTCACCAAGGGTTTGACTCCTACTTTGATGAGAGAGGGTCATGGTATCGGTATTTACTTCTTGACTTTCGAACTGCTTGTCAAGAATGAGATGCTGTCCAAGAAGGTTCAAAGATCTGACATCCCAGGTTGGAAATTATGTCTCTTTGGTGCCTCTGCTGGTTACACTATGTGGTTGAGTATCTACCCAATTGATGTCATCAAGACTAAGTTGCAAACAGATGATATCAAGAATCCAAAATACAACAACTCAATCCAAGTTATCAAGGACATTTATAAGACTGCTGGTCCTAAGGGATTCTTCAAGGGATTCTTGCCAACCATGTTAAGAGCTGCCCCAGCTAACGCTGCTACTTTCTACGCATTCGAATTGACAATGAGACTGCTTAATTAAATAAAATGATCTAATATATGGTTTATTGTCCTTTGCTGATTAATCTTCTAATCTTCTCAACAAGTAGTCGACTTCAACTTTCTTAGTCAATGGGATAATCCAGTCTTTGTAGATCTTGGATATTACTTCTGGACTTACTTTGCTTTGAGGGTTTTGGGAATATTTCAAGGTTGGGTCAGTACCGTACAGCTTTCCCTTCTCAACTAATCTTTGCAAAATCTTCTCTTCAACAGCTGCATTGGTGATTAACAGCTCAATTCCAGAAACGTCTTTCTCTTTGATAAGTTTAGTATAAGTCTCACGGTCAGATAAGAACTTCAGTTCCGCTACAAACTTTCCAAAATGGATTCTTCTGGACAAACTTTGCAAACATTCAATGTCGGCAGTACACAGAGAACCCAAGTTTTCTGGTTGTTCTCCTTCCTTCGCACTGATGAGTGGGATGATCTTGTTAATATAGTAGCTCTTGATCTCTGCATTCTCGTTGATCTCATCAGAATACGACAGTAAGACCTTTGGGTAATTGATGGCAGGTAACAATGGATCCAAAATTTGATCTGGGTTGAATGGAGTCTCATCTGGCAGCTCATATCTTCTCAACTGAGAATGCAACTTTTCAACCTCCAAAAGAGTCCAGTCAAGGAAAGAGCCATGGAACCCTGGAATGTTGAATTTATCGTCTTCATAAATCGAAGGAGTGTGATAGAACTGAGATCTCTCAATGAAGTTGAAGACAATGGTGTCTTCCATTCTTACTAACAGAGTTCTGATATTGTTCAAGTCCAATACGGTCTCTGGTACCATGAAATCCATTTTGGCGTCTATTTGATCTATAAATTGGTCAACTGAAGGAGTATCTGAGGGTGTTAAGATCTCTTCACGGCGGCTATCAAATTAGCACCGCGTCTTCTTTCGCTAGTAGAGGGAAGCTTTTTGCAGTCTGCCGAATTACTGGATTTGGAAAATTGGGAGTTTGTACACGATAATATGAAGGGGGATACAATTGGGGGAGGGGGAGAAGAGGGGAAGAGGGGTAGAAGACGAGCATAAGAGGGGAGACCGAGCTGGAAGGCCGAGAATGAAGGAGATGGATATAATCAAGAGAATATTATCAGTATCCTTTAGAAACTGAAACTAAGCTTGTCCTCTCTAAGAGGCTACTAGCCTATCTGTTAAGACAGACATAATAAATATTAGACAGTCTTAAGACTAACTATCCAGCTCACAAAACTACACTGCTGTAAAGCACAAATCAAAAAATCGATTGAATACAAGCATTTCATGCACATTGAGTTACCCTCGGAACCCAAAAGTCTTGTTCGTTTCCAAATTCAATACCCCTTCTGCTAAGAGTGCAATCGCTCGTAATATGCTCTCAAATCTCCCGCGACCGAAGACGGATCCGTTTCTCGCCTGCGCCGGAGAAACGGCCTGCATAATCGGTTTCTAACACTGAGCGCTCTAATACTAAAAGCGAAAAAAGACACAAAAAAAGAGGAGAGCAGCTAAGGCGTAAATAAAGACACACAGAAGGAATAATAGTGGGGAAAACACACACTAAGCAAAGAGGGGTAACCCCGGTCGTTTTAGGGTGAAGCAGCGATGGGCCCGGAGATTTTCGTTACCGAGAAGCCACAACGGCCTTTCTATTGGTGAGGTCTACATACCCCAAACCAGATAAGGAGACAAACATTTGAGGGGTACTCCCCATACCTAGTATATATAGTAATTCACATCCCAGATAACCGTCAACTGTCTATCAGTAATCAACCCCCCAATTAGACTCACCTCTGACTAGTACTCAAAAGATAACTACCTAATCAGGAAATAAGACAAGATCTCGCGAAAAATTTTCTCCTTTCAGTCATTTTATATAGAGAGGGATACTTTTGCGTTATAGAGAGAAGAGATCGAGATTAGTTTATCCGGCGATTGAGAGCGAGACACAACTTATAGAGAAACCATGTCTGCCACTACCATCGAAAAGAAACCAGTCAACTTCAGCAACATCTTGTTGGGTGCAGGTTTGAACTTGTTCGAGGTTACCTCTTTGGGTCAACCTTTAGAAGTCATCAAGACCACTATGGCTGCCAACAGATCGTTGACTATGTTGGAGCTGGTCAAGACTGTTTGGTCCAGAGGAGGTGTTTTTGGATTCTACCAAGGTTTGATTCCATGGGCCTGGATTGAGCTGTCCACCAAGGGTGCTGTTTTGTTGTTCGTCAGTGCTGAAGCTGAGTATAGATTCAAGACTTTGGGTGCTAACAATTTTGTCAGTGGTATCGGTGGAGGTATCAGTGGTGGTTTAGTCCAACTGTATCTGACTATGGGTTTCTGTACCTGTATGAAGACTGTTGAGATCACCAGATCCAAGCAACTGGCTACCGGTGCTGCTCTGCAATCCTCCTGGGCTGTCTTCAAAGACATCTACAAGAAGGAAGGTATCAGAGGTATTAACAAGGGTGTCAATCTGGTTCTGATCAGACAAATGACCAATTGGGGATCCAGATTCGGTTTTGCTCGTTTGCTGGAAGAAATTATCCGTAAGACTACCGGTAAGAAAGAAGGAGAGAAGTTGGGACTGATCGAGAAGATCCTGGCCAGTGCCATTGGTGGTGGTTTAAGTGCTTGGAACCAACCTATTGAAGTCATCAGAGTCGAAATGCAAAGTAAGACCGCCGATCCAAATAGACCAAAGAACTTGACTGTCGGAAAACTGTTCTCCTACATCTACTCTCAAAACGGTGTCAAGGGATTATACCGTGGTGTCACTCCAAGAATTGGTTTGGGTATCTGGCAAACCGTATGCATGGTCGGAATGGGTGATATGGCTAGAGAATTTGTTGGTAAGTTGACTGGTGATGTCCCAACTGCTAAGCACTAAACATATATTAATTTAAGAATATAATAAAAAAAACGATGCAAATGTATTCAGGTGTATTTAATCAGTACCTATGAGAAGATCTTCTCTTGTAAATCTCTCCACCACAAGAATCTGGAAATACGACTAGATTTGTCATAACCAAATCCATAATTATCGTACAGTCTTTGTAAATCTTTCTTGGATCTTTGAGTTGCAAATGATCTCAGCAGTACTTCTTGGTCATTCAACTCATTAATCAGTAAAGTTTCCAAAAGAGCCGCGATAACCATCACCAGGACGACACCCAGAAGTATTTGATACTTGTTTTTTTCCAACTGAAAAGCCTCTTCTTCAGTAGGTCCATTCTTCATATGCTGATAATCTTCCCATGTACCCAGATATTGTTTACGGTAATATTGATGATAAGGAGGAGCTGTTCCTGCTCCATATGTTCCGGTGCCAGCACCAGCCCCTGCAGCCCCAATACCGTTCCCTGACTCCCATCCTACTCTAAACTGATCGTACATCATCTTGGATTTCTTGTTCTTCAACAATTTGTACAGCAGTAACACCTTATGGAACCGCTCTTTCCTGTTTTCCAATAACGGATGATCAATCAGAAGATCCGGGTGATATAACTTCAGATACTTGTTGAACTGGGACTTCAAAAGTTTGTCATCGGCCTCGGTATGATGATGGTTATGGGGGATATTTAAGATCTCGTATGGGGTAGCATTTGTATGACTTGGATACATTTTGAGCAGCTCCATCATTTCAGGATCCAAAGGAGTATGAGAACCTGACGTGGAACTATCAACATGAGCAAATCTGACACTCATTAAGCCTAGTCCTGCCTTACCGCCAAACCGAGGAATCCCACCCAGGCTCATTAGCCTAAATCTATAATGTAACACCCCCAGTTTTATCATATTTGTAATGTATATTAGCCAAAAATGCTCTCAAATGAATATTAGATCGATACTACAAGTATCATAACACTTTTCAAAGCTGGTCTTGTTTCACAATATTCCCTCTTGTATCTCCTTGTTCACGCGATGAGTATTGCTTCCTTTTATTTGATTTAGTAATTTTTTTACTTTATAATTTGATTGCGCGGGCCGTCAGATATCGGGGTTTGTAGGGGGAGGGAGCGGGGGAGGGGTAAGGCTGTAGATCTTGGGGTAAGAGAATGATGGGAAGGAGGGTGGGGAAAGGAGGATGTGACTGGGGCAAGTTAATAGAGGTGTAAGGGAACGAAATAACTCTTTCTGAGTCACAATCGATGGGATTTTTCCAGATTTGAATTGTATCACTGTTAACTCAAACGCCCTTTGTAGTTACATCATTACACCAAATTAAACCCCCAGAAAAATTTAATTCTCCCAGTTTTTGCTAGCCGCAGCTAACCAGCAGCAGTCGCAGCCTAACCAATGCGCAGCCTAACAAATGCGCAGCCCCAAATAACCCCCCTCACACTACATTTAAATCTCCCTACAAATCATTCCTATCTCTTCATGTATTTATAATAAAATATATATTCAACTCTATGAAAACTCGTCAAATCTCACAGCTCATGTTGGCTTAACACCAACATTGTTGACATTTCTAAACATTCTGACACCATTGTCACCATCAACAAATTGACAAGATCTACCAGCTTTCCATAACAGTTTCCACATATTCTCACCGTTATATCTGTAATGCTCACCCATGACTTCCTTAATCAGAGCAGTACCAAGTCTACCATTGTAGAATGGGATTCTAGAGACGTAGTGATGTAAGACGTGAGTCTCAATAATATCGTGGAAACAGAACCAACCAACAAATCCCATGTCTCTGTCGATAGTAGCGGCAGCACCACGAGCAAAAGTCCAGACCTCTGGGTCGTAATGAGGCATACTAGAATCGGTGTGTTGTAAGAAGGTGATGAAAACCAACCAATGGTTGACTAAGACATATGGTACCAGCCAGTAGACAGTGAAGTAGAACCAACCATAAGTCTTAACCCATTGACGTAATACCAGGAATTGTAATAAGATACCAATGTCACTAAGAACAACGTACCAGTAATCTTTCTTGTCGAAAATAACAGCAGAAGGGTTGAAGTGGTTCTTCTTGTATAATGGAGTTTCTGGAGGATGAACATGACCAGTAACATCGGTGAAAAGATACAGGATCCAACCACCTAATTGTTGGATAATTAACTCGTATAAAGTGAAGATTGGGGCGTCTTCTCCTAATTCGGCAAGAGTATTGACACTTCTGTTTTCAAGGAATTGCTCTTTGGTCAATGGAACAAAGACCATATCTCTGGTCAAATGTCCAGTGGCCTTGTGATGCTTACCGTGACTGAATTTCCAACTGAAGTATGGAACTAACAAATAAGAGTGTAAGACCCAACCGACAGTGTCGTTGACCCAACCGTAATCACTGAACAGCTGGTGTCCACATTCATGCAGCATAATCCAAAGACCAGTTCCAAACAATCCCAAGATCCAACAATTCAAAGCCCATCCCAGGAATCTCATCCACAGGTATGGTAACATAGGGATGAAATGGTACAGCAGCATACCGGTCAGAACCATACACAGAATATCTCTGAAAACATAAGAGAAGGATTTCCATAAGACTCTGTTATAACATTCCTTTGGAATTGCATTCAAGATTTCCTTGATAGTGAAATCTGGAACCTTGAAAACATTACCATGGGTGTCAATTGCAGTGAGACCCTCGGTTTGTTTGTGATCCAACTGGGTAATCTTACCAGAAGTCTTGGTGGTGGTGGAAACGTTACTGCCGCTGTTCGACAATCCGTCGTTACCGGTGACAGTTACTGCAGACATGATAATTTAATCTTGATCTGAATAAAACCAATAGATTTTATGAGTTGATTAATTTATTTAGATCTGATGCCTTTAATATTTTTTTATTCCCCCTATGCGCTTAACTAATTTTTCTTTGTTTCTTTTCAAATGAAAAATTTTGTATGGAAAGCCCAACGAAATAAGGGGAGTCGTACGTTAAAAGCGGTAAATATGGGGTAGGGGGTAATGGTTGGAGAGATATGACTATAAATGGGGAGAAAAGGGGAGTTTTTGAGTTTAGGTTTGGATTATGAGTTGGTGAAGTGTAGGACTCCACTTTAGGGCGGCAAACAAATCTGACTCTTTAATTTCAAAACCCCCGTGGATCTATCTAATTCTCCCTATATTAGATTTTCTTGTTGGGTAAAACATTTTTGGTACGAATGCACACTACCTCATCAAACGCAATATTTCCTCTTTATAGCAGAAGCGATCTGGAATGCATAGTGAAGGGTTCAGAAAAAATTAGTTGTAGTTTTAGAATGAGATTGTGACAGATAGACGAATAGTTAGTGTGGGTTGAAGTTAACTTAAGTAGGTTGGTTATACTAAGTTAAGCTAAAGCTTATGCGGTATTTCTCATGCTACAAATAATTTAGCCAAGCTCATGAGAATATTCACGTATTTGCGCTCAGATTATTGAACCCAAGGCAAACTCTCTCAGATTTCCATCCCATTCCGCACTCCCCACTACAATCTTCTACTCCTCCATATCCCTTTTAGGCCTTGTAGGTCTAACAGAAAACGAAGATAACCAAAAAGAGTTATAATTTTTTCTCTACTAAATACTTTTTTTTTGCTTTCCTCATCACTGCAGATCTATAAGTTGCCCTTCCTACAATAGGTATTTTGCTCTTGTATAGATCAGGAATAATTAGATCTATTCAGGTGGTTGTTACGTGCCAAATAAGCATACTTCCTGCGTAAGCACAGGCAAGTACAAGCAAACTCAAGCAAACAAATTCTGCCCTTTTCTCCCTAATAACCCCTACCTTACATCTCCTTGCCCTTTTCTCTCATATTAAAAGGGTCAAAAGTGGTAATTTCTATTTTGTCCCTCCTTTGCACTGCAGCTTATAGAGGACACAGGACCAAACTATACTGCCTTAATAGGCGATCAGATGAGGTATTATTCTAGGCTCTGATTTTGAAAAATCATCACTACCTCCTCAACTCTCATTTCCTATATATTCTCTCATCTCCCATATCATCACCTTCCCATCATCTCCCGTTACTATTTTTAATCCCCTTCACCGCCTCGAATTAGATCTCTCTTTGTTTTTGCTGCTTGTTTTCGATTTTCCCGTTTCGAGCTAAACAAAGAAAAGAAACGACGACGCCAACTTAGCTGTGAAATTTTTTTTTACTGCTATTTTTTTCAGGTACCGCTTCAGACTTGATAATTTGATGAACTTGGCTTGAGATATCCCCCAGTTATACCATCAAGATGATTACTACGTTACACCAACAGCCGTTGGGTGAGCCGTTGATCCCGCAATATCATCATCAATATCACCATCAGTTCAACTCCGAGAAGGAGAACGCCAGATTTAGTCTCTACCAAAACAAACAACATGAAACGCAACCTCAGAAGGACCAACAAGAACCAAAGATCGCGTTAAGATCGTTGCCTTCGACTTCCAAATTGAAACTGAGCTATGATTACAGTATCAGGAACAAGATTTCATCTTCGTCTGAATCGTCGTCTGGTTACTTATCGTTCCTTCCAAGATTCGATCTCAAAATAATAGGCCTTTGTGCCATATGGTACTTGACCAGTATAGTGTCCAATAACTCGACCAAAGCTATTTTGAAACAGTTCAAATACCCTGTTACTCTCACCGAGTTGCAGTTCCTTATAACCCAATTTTTATGCATAGGTACAGTATTATTGGCCCCTCATTTGCAACGTCATTTCCCATCAGGAACTTTACCACCAAAGAGTCAATCTCCATTGGCCTTTGTCACACCAACAAAAATTGCATTATACACCACCATTCCAATGGGAGCTTTCCAGTTCATTGGTCATATCACTTCACATAACGCTACGTCGGTCATCCCGGTATCGTTAGTTCACACAATCAAGCTGCTTTCTCCAATCACCACTGTATTTATTTACAGAGTTCTTTTCAAGAAGAAGTTCAGCAAAACAACTTATCTTACTTTGATTCCATTAGTTCTTGGTGTTATGTTGTCTTGTTTGAAGCCAAGCTCTGCCAAATCCACCAACAATAATGGTCCAACTAACTATGAGAAGGGATGTTTCTTTGCATTCTGTTCTATGATCATCTTTGTGTCGCAGAATATCTTCGCTAAGAAGATCCTCACTAACTCTGATGAGAATAAACCAAAATTACCCGTAGTTGAAGAGGATCAAATCCAAGATCACCAAGAACAGAAATTGGACAAATTGACTATTTTATATTGGTGTTCCACCGTTGGCTTTGTCTTCACTTTACCTATTTTCTTGTTCTCGGAGTTCTCGACTTCGGTGCCTATTTTGATGGAACAAAAAGATTCGATTATCGGTTTATTGGTGTTGAATGGATTCTCTCATTTCGTACAGAGTTTGATGCTGTTCCAGATCTTGGGTCAAATCTCCACCGTCAATTATTCCATCGTCAACATTTTGAAGAGAATCTGTGTCATTTTGCTGGCTATCATCTATGAGAAGCAGACTCTCACTACCAGTCAATCGTTAGGTTTGGTGCTTACTTTTGGAGGATTGTATGTATATGATAAATGGGGTAAACAGAGAAAATAGTTTTTATAGAAGGTTTGAATACATGTTCTTGCCTATTAATTTATTGGCATTTGATATTTATTTTAAGCGTATTTAATTAGAACGGAAGTTCGGATCCGTCGTAGTTGAGGAATTTCTTACTTTGAGTAGTTGAATCGATGAGACTCAATAATGTCTCCACACTTTGTTGGGGTGTGAAGACAGTGAATGGAAGAGCCCCTTCAGCCAAAGGATCCTCAATATGGAAACTCTTCATCACTTCAAAGAACAGATCTGTAGAAACTGAACCTGGGTGAACGGCAAAGATGACCTTCTCTGGTTCTTCTGTGGCAATTTGTTTCATTATGAAATTTAAGGACAGCTTTGAAACTCCATACAGGGAGGTGTGAATATCAAACAAATCAATGTTAGCTATCGATCCAACGATGGAAGAAACGAACACCAATTTTTCAACACCTGACCAAATTTGATCGTTCTTCTTTAATTCTTGGTACAACATCACTGGGCCGACACTGTTGACAATGAAATGCTCATTAAACGACTCTATTGGAACATTGGCAATCGGAAGATATGCCTCTGGTTTAGCAAGACCAGCACTAAGAATTATTTGATCGACCTTTTTACCCAAGGCTGCCAATTCAGAAACGAACTTGGAGGTACTGTCAGCGTCACCCACATTTAAATGAAGGATAGTAATATTTCCCAACTGTTTCTTCAACTCTTCCAAGGGAGAACATTCAGATCTCACCGTTGCAATAACATGGCTTCCTGGTTTAGAAGCAAGTTGTTTGGCAAACTCAAAACCAATACCTCTGCTTGCGCCGATAACTAAATAGGTAGACATTTTTAAATAAGCTTTTAATAATTTTTAGGTGTTTTCACTCTCTATATAGGTATGATGAGATGGAGGGAGATGGAGGGAGATGGAGGGAGATGGAGGGAGATGGAGGGAGATGGAGGGAGATGCGCTTGTTTATATATCAACTGAAATCATCCCAAACTCCGTTAAAACCTTATCGCAATAATTAAATACATATCAAATACGAGGCTAAACGAACGTACATCCCTGGTATGGTGTTAATGACCATGAAGCTTGACTTGCATTAAGGCCTCGGATATTTAAATTACTAGAGAAAAAATAAACGCACTAAGACGAGACAGGCGAGGGGTAATTTTTTTTTATATAGGGCGATTTTTTAGGGAAAAACAAGCTTTTGAGCTCGATCTGAAGAGCTCCCTACTTAATTCTACACCCAGTTTGAATTATCTCGAACAATTCTTATGTATATACCTATATAACCAGTCTACCATGGAAGTTCTGAGCCGTCATAACTAAGGAATTTACCTGTTGTCTCAAGTGAATCAATGACCTTCAATTGCAGTTCAGCGCTATCATGTGGACTGATTGCCTCAAATGGAAGATCTTTGAATGTTGCCTTCTCTCCATGGTAATAAGTCAGAGCTAATAAAAGCATTTCTGTGCCGACGGTTCCAGGGTGAATACCGGCCACAATTGTATTTGGTTCCTCGGCTGCAATTTGTCTGATGGCGTAGTTTAAATACAGTTTGGAAGCTCCATAAGACGCAGTCATGAAGGGGAAGTCCACAAACCCACTAATAGATCCTACGATGGAAGAAATATAAATCAATTTCTTGATTCCTCCCCATAATTCTTCATGCTTTCTCAATTCTTGGTACAATGCAATAGCACCCAATGCATTGACGGTGAAATGTTCAGTGAAAGAAGAAAGAGGGATATCTCTTAACTTATTGTATACTTCCTCTTTGGCAATTCCTGCATTGGCAACCACCACATCAACCTTCTTGCCCGAGGATGCTAATTCGGAGGCAAAGCGTGAGATACTTTCAGGTTCACCTGCCTCGAGCTTCATAATTGTGAGACGGCCAGTCTCCTTCAGAATATCGTTCAAGGCCTTTGAGTCAGATCTTGTGGTAGCAATAACAGATGTCCCTGGTCTAGCCAAAATCTGTTTAACGAATTCCAAGCCGATACCCCTGTTGGCACCAGTAACTACGTAAGTTGTTGTAGAAGACATTTTGGATTCATCAATTTTAAAGAAATTTCAGAGCTGGATCAGAGATATCAGAGCACCTTATATATCAAACGATACCTCAGAGCTATCGCTTTAATTTAATATCAATTATTCAACCCCTAGCTCGTCAGGCTCCCTTCCTGTGAACCATTGAAAGATAATTCTAAAAGGGGTCGGATTTAGACTTCTTTTTTCTTAAGATTTTTTCTCTTATGTGCGACTGTTTTCGTGAATTTATGCAAGTTTCAGCCGCACTTTTAAACGCTAGTGAAGAACGAATAAATAATTAGTAAGCAAAAGGGGGGTTAAGAGTAAAATGATTAGTTGCTAATTAATACAAAGGTTTAATCGCATTTACAGCACATAGTACTTTTTTTGTGTCCATATCCTTTGACCTCGGCTCCAATGAACTTTTTTCCCATAATAGCTCAAGCTTCCCCTTTCCTTACAATTTTGTGTTTAAGTACAAAAAAACCCCTTTCTCTACACACTTATACTCATGATGGAGGAGCAAATCATTAGCGAGCTTATACGGTGGATTTGAGATTGATGGGGGTGTATATTCTGATTAAACATTTAAAACTTTAGCCTTATCAGCGAGCATTCATCTCCTTTGTAATTTCAATACCAGTTAAAATGGAATCTCTGATCCATCATAGCTTAAAAATTTCCCTGTCTCTGTAAGAGAATTAATTACTTGCAATTGCAACCTAGCACTCTCTTCTGGAGTTATCCCTGAAAGTTCAAAATTCTCCTTGAGTGTTGATTCGAAGTGTTTCTGAGCAGCCGTAAATTGATCAGTAAGCACGACCCCAGGATGAATCGACGCAACAATTTTATCTGGTTCTTCAACTGAGATTTCTTTCATAATATAGTTCAAGTACAGTTTTGATGATCCATACAGAGAAGTCATGAACGGGAATTGGTCAAATGTGCTTATTGAAGCCACAATTGATGACACAAATATTAACTTTCGAATCCCATTCCATAACTCAGAGTGATTTCTAAGTTCCTTGTATAACGTCACAGGGCCCAAACAATTAACCTTAAAATGCTCACCAAAAGCTTCGAGACTAACATCTCTAATCTTATTGTATGTTTCCGGCTCAGAAATGCCTGCATTCATGATGATAATGTCAATTGCTCTACCAAGTTTAATCAACTCTGAAACCATCTCTGTAGTACTCTTTGGATCACCAAACTGCAAGTTGATCATAGCAACTCTACCTGTTTCCTGCAGCAATTCATCTAAAACCTTCGAGTTAGTTCTAGTTGTGACAACTACGAATGTGTCGGCTTTCAAAAGGATTTGTTTCACGAATCCAAGCCCTATACCTCTATTGCCTCCCACAACCAAGTATGTAGTAGACCCCATGTTCCTTGCCCTCAACCTGTCTTGATAGTCTAACCCAGACGTTGTTATCTTTATATAAGATCTGGCAATGGCCGCTCAAAGCTTCAAAAACCTTAATTTCTTCTGCGCTTGACGGTCCAAAAACTACAGTGATTGGTCACCTTTAGCAAACCTTAATTTAAAAAGGACCACAAAAACTGCACTTTTTATTGTTCGACCTGCAGTTTGACGTATGCCGTGCGCAAGAAAAAGAAAAAAACGGATCAAATTAAATTTCTACGCGAGACGCCAAGATAAGAAACCATACAGATCATTTATTGGAACCTTGAAGAGTCGCTTGTGGTTCTGATTTTAAATAATATTTATAGGCTTATAAGCTTAGAATGGAATCTCAGTGCCATCGAAACTGAGGAATTTACCACTTTCGGTAAGAGCATCAATTACCTTCAATTGCAGCTGAGCACTTTGTTCAGGGGTGAGGTTCTCGAATGGAATTTGGGAAGGATCGGAAGTGTCCATACCCATTTCCTTCAGGATACCGAAGAACATGTCGGTCAGAACTGTACCAGGGTGGATAGAACCGAAAATCTTTTCTGGGTTCTCTTTAGCCATTTCCTTCATAGCGTAGTTTAAGTACAGCTTTGAAGCTCCGTACAGAGTGGTCATAACTGGGATCTGATCAAAAGTACTGACGGAACCAACATTGGAAGAGGTGAAGATAATCTTCTTAATACCATTCCATAATTCCTCGTGCTTCTTCAACTCTTGGTAGAAGATAATAGGACCCAAACTGTTGACAACCCAGTGTTCTTGGTGATTCTCAGGGGTAACAAACTCAAGTGGCTTGAAAACTGATCCCTTAGCAATACCAGCGTTGTAGAGGACAACGTCAACGGTTTTGACCGTAGAAGCTAACTCCGAGACAAACTTGGCGGTGCTTTCAGCATCTCCGGTGGTAACCTTAAGAATAGTAATGTTACCAGTCTTCTCCAGCAACTCAGACAACTGCTTGGAATCGGATCTAGTAGTGGCAATGACCTTGGTATTTGGTCTGGCACTGAGTTCCTTGACAACAGCGAAACCGATACCTCTGTTACCGCCGATAACCAGATAAGTAGTAGTGGACATTTTTAATTTGTGGGAAGTGAAGTGTTTGTTAATAAACTGCTAAAGAGTTTGACTTTAATGATATTTATTAATTCAGAAAATAGAAAGGATTTGGATGCTCTTTTATATCGTCATTTCAGATCAGTGGCGAATATATTGGAATCGTGGAATGTTCTAGTTGTCATGGTTTAAATTAACATAATTCATCTACGTTTAATTGTCCATCTTGTTATTGGGTTATTCCATGTCCTTGGGCGCTTTTCAAGGTAAAGAGCAGCTCCTTTTCTTTTAAAGAGACTTCGGCCGTGCCAAAATTTCCTACAACGGAAGGTGGTTTTTTTTCGTATTCGTTATAAATTTAATTAGACTCTTTTTTGTTTCTGCCGAGCCGAATTCCTTGGTTGCTAAATCCGTGAAATAGAAAAAAAAACTTTGAGAAAGAGTAAGGCTTTAGCAAATAAATAATTTTATATATCTACAAGATCTCTAATAAATAAGCCATCCCAAAAAGGGGGTTAGTGTATTTTTTTTTGAAAAAATCACGAGTGTCTAAGGACATCGAGTAATTTACTAAGGCTTGTTTAGAAAGGAATCTCAGATCCGTCATAACTGAGGAATTTACCAGTGTCAGTCTCAGTTAAACTATCAATAACCTTCAATTGCAGCTCAGCACTTTCCTCCGGAGTGATGTGCTCGAAAACTTGGGATGGATCGGAAATATCCACACCAATTTCCTTCAGAATACCAAAGAACATATCGGTTCCTACTGTACCAGGGTGAATAGAAGAGATTATCTTTTCGGAATTCTCCTTAGCCATTTGCTTCATGGCATAGTTTAAGTACAGCTTTGAAGCTCCGTACAGAGAAGTCAAGAATGGGAGACTATCGAAGGTGCTGATAGAACCGACAATAGAGGATGTGAAAACCATCTTCTTGACACCTTTCCACAATTCCTCGTGTTTCTTCAACTGTTGATAGAAAAGAATAGGGCCCAAACTGTTTACAACCCAAAGCTCTTGTTGATCTTCAGGTGGGACGATCTCAAGAGGTCCGAAAGTTGAGCTTTTACTGATACCAGCATTGTAGATGATGATATCAACTGTCTTAACTGCAGAAGCTAGCTCCGAGACAAACTTGGCGGTGCTTTCAGCATCTCCGGTGGTAACCTTAAGAATAGTAATGTTACCAGTCTTCTCCAGCAACTCAGACAACTGCTTGGAATCGGATCTAGTAGTGGCAATGACCTTGGTATTTGGTCTGGCACTGAGTTCCTTGACAACAGCGAAACCGATACCTCTGTTACCGCCGATAACCAGATATGTAGTGGTAGACATTTTTAATTGGTTGGAGTGAAGTGTTTGTTGTTTAATCTGTTAAAGCGTTGAACTTTAATGATGTTCAACAACCTTGGGAACCAGGGATTTATGGTACTCTTTTATATAGTCATTTCAGATCAGTGGCAAATATGATCTCCACTGATCTGACAAAGGATATTAGCTTACATAGAGAGTTCCAGATACAGTTCTCCAACTTTTCTTATTCCGCCTACTCCGGCTTCTAAATCTCAAGGGGTTAATCTTATTCTCGGATAATCCTCTTTTTCGCTGTGATCTCGCCCCGCCTAAATAAGAGCCACATTAGAGTATTTCCCAAAAAGGGAGGTTTCTCTTTTACGTTCGTAGATTACATTAGCTGCTGTCGTTGGAATGTGGGAAGAGCATCTCAACCGAATTCCAGATCGTCGATAACAGTACGAAACCTCACTTCTAGGATCTAGCCAGCCTCTTTGCTTTATAATACTAACTGTCACAACCTTGACAATTCTACATGTATAGTTCCGCTTACGTAATCTCGTTCTCGCAACGATAACTTCTACGAGGACAAAAGGGCTCGCGGAAGAGGTAGTGTACAGATGACTACAGACAAGTCTAACGAACTTAGAGGGGGTGTTCATTAATAGAGGCGGAGGAAGTCGATATGAATCTGCCCAGAATAATCCTAAATTTATACAATTGACAAAATCAGAATGGGATCTCACTTCCATCATAACTGAGGAACTTACCAGTCTCAGTCAAACTGTCAATGACCTTCAATTGCAGCTCAGCACTCTCATCAGGGGTAAGAGACTTCAAGAAATCATGCTTGGAGTCATCGATACCCAAATGGTCCAAGACGTTATCCCACATATCAGTCTTAACTGGGCCTGGGTGAATAGCGGCGACAATAACGTCTGGCTCTTCCAAAGAAATAAGCTTCATATAATAGTTCAAAATCAGCTTTGAAGCACCGTACAGGGAGGTGCTCATTGGGATTTCGTGGAAAGTGGAGACCGATCCTACAATAGATGAGGTGAAGAACATCTTCTTGACGGTCTTCCACAACCCATCGTACTTCTTCAATTCGACGTAGAACAGAAGTGGACCCAAAGCGTTGACGTTGAAGTGGTTAGAGAATTGCTCGAATGGAACTTGAGTAAGCGTGGTGTATGCGCTTGGGTCGGCGATACCAGCATTGAAAAGGATGACATCAATCTTCTTCACAGAAGAAGCCAACTCGGCGACAAACTTGGTAGTGCTCTCCTTGTTAGCAACCTCATACTTGAAGATGGTGATATTACCAGCCTTCTTCAGAAGTTCGCTCAAGTCAGATGAATCCGATCTGGTTGTAGCAAGAACTGTGGTGTCAGGTCTGGCGCTGAGTTGCTTAACAAGAGAAAGACCAATACCTCTGTTGGCTCCGATAACTAAGTAAGTAGTAGACATTGTGTTCAATTAGTAAGTGTTCAAGTGATCTATCTGACCAAACATCCGATTATGACAACCATGGCTGGCCCTTTTATATTGTAGCCCTCGGAACTAAAGTCCGGCGAAAGTGGAGCTAAGATTTTAAACTGCGCTATCTCCAGAAGTGTTCCAGTCGATTTATAATAATCCGAGGCTATTGTGAGCACCTGAGGTGTTCTTTGGAGAGGAGGTGTGAGTTATAGAACCAGTGATCTTCTTGGCATGCTGTTGTTAGAACCTCGTAGAAAGTTGTTCGTAACATGCAGTTGTTCATTTGTCAGCAGACAACGCTACCATCTTTGACTAGTCAGCCTTACCTACAGTTAGTGGGCTTAGCGAAAACTAAAGAAAACAAAAAAAAAAAAAAAAAGCAAATGACGTCACAGACAGGATTCGAACCTGCGCATGCAGAGCACAACGCCTTAGCAGGGCGTCGCCTTAACCACTCGGCCACTGGGACAATACTCTATAATCAAAAAGATAAAGCTTTAGTACATATGTGGAGCTTATTATTGAATGAAGTTTCTCCAAATGAATAAAATTATAGTGCACGACTCTTTCGTGTATCCCTTTTTTTTGAAAGAAATATATTACTACAACACGGCCTAAAAGAGACATTTGGATAAACTACCTATATACGTGAATACAGCCACTTCTATCGGTAACGATTATCATTTCGTATGGGTGTTTGATGAATCTGACGTCAGTTATCAAATCGGTTGGCTTGTTCTTAATTTGCATCTTCAGTGATGAGATCTTCTCGGTCCTTGGTTTTGACTCCAGCATCGAATTCTTCATCGAAGCTTTGTAACTATACCTGACAATTCCCGGCTCCATAGTCGGAACCTCACTACATGCCAACTCAGAGTCCAGATCAAGCAAGAATTTCAAATCCATGTTTCGTAGATTCCAGAAAACCAATTCATTCTCAGGTTGTTCAGTGGTAGTTGAAACCAGGTATGTACAGAACTTTTGACTACCAAATTGGGCAAAGCACAACTGAGTGCAGCCTGATAAACCTAAATGATTGTCAGGAAGTTTTGTCGAGGCCGGTGGGATCTGAGTTAGGTTAGAGATATCCAAGATCAAGAATTCAGAGTCATTTACAAACAGGACGTTTTTGTTCCGTTTGGTGTTCCTGAAATCTGCTGGTAATTTCAGGAGTCTTCCTACTCTGTTGAAATTTAACAGTTTTAATTGAACCTGGAATCTCAAATCCCACAAATCCAAATATCCATGACTAGTCAAACACAAACACCAAGAACCATTCTGATCTAATACAAAGGAGGTAATTAGACCATGACTAGGGTCATTTTGGAGTACAAATTTGTCTGTCATCGTTTTGATATCTACTCCTATCAAGCGACTAGAAGTGGTAGCCAGAACTAATAAGCCATCCTCAGAGGTTATTTCCATCGCCAAAGTGTATTCGCCCAGCAAAAGCTGATATTCTCGAATCAACAACATTCTGAATTGTTGATGGATCGATACTCTCTGCGGTCTACTCGAAGGAGACCTCTCCACGACTACTTTATATATCTGAATGAGACCATTTTTCATACTGACACAGATACAATCTCTGTTGGGAACAAAGCACATCAGTTTAATAGGAGATCCCAAATTCAAACTTACGGCACTGAGTCCAGTTACATTACGCTCTAATCTTGACAGATCCCACAATTTAAGAAGTCCGTCATTATCACCAGTAATGAAATAGCCATGATCCGGAGACACACAAACACAGTTACAACTTGATTTATGTTCGGTTAAGTTCAGAACCATTGTGCCCTTAGGATTCCATGTCTTCGATTGTCGCTGCTGTTGTTGTTGCTGTTGTGAAACAGAATCATTTTCGACATTGGGGGCGGATATCAGTGGGCCAAACTCAATATAATCATCCAACCGAGGTTCGAATTTAAAATCAGATAAATACTTCAATATATAAGGGTTCCTTCCTCTGTAGTTATGCAGAACATTGGTCACTAAATCTCCTACACCATCAAGTAATGTCTGTGCATCATCATGGGACTCTCCTCCTACACTTTCTTCGTCGACGGTCATCTCTTCCATATCATGTTCTTCAGGTATATGCAGAGAAATTGCAAAAGCATTACCGTGGTCTTCGTGGATTGAAGGCAGCAGTTTGGTCATCGATCCACCTAAGAGTAATTGTTGCAGAAGCAGTGGAGGTGGTGGAGTTGAGAAAGAATTTGCTGGAGAAACAGAGCGTGATATCTGAGTCTTCAATGGCCATCTGGACACATTTCCAGCGGCGTCATTTCCCTCGACAATCAGGGCATTAAATGAAGAATTAGAAATATTAGACCGGTGACTGACTTCAAAGAATAAGGTCTTAGGTAAAACTCCAATTTTTTGTAAATCTACATGGAGGGACTCTACATTGCCCATACTTTTGGAAGTAGAAGCAACACTACTCAACCGGGAGATTCTGAAAATATAATCTCTCATTGTAGCCAACTTCCAGAAATCCTGTTCATGTAATCCTGAATTATTCAATTTTGTCAACCATTGTTTATCGTCAGGAGAGACAGGTATTTCTTCATTGGTAGTTACAATATAACTATTTTGGAATCTGAAATTATTAGTCTTTGTCTTGACCATAAAAGACATTGCAGTATTACCAAAGGAATCTATCTGTTGATTACCCTCCCGTTGCCAGAATAACGATTTCTCACTATGCAGTTGGCGAGCCCAAGTGATTAATAAACGATACACAGAACGACTCAATGGTTTAGTAAGACACGGATATAAAGAGTCATAATCGAAAACTGTGACATCATACTGGAAAAAAGGACGGATAATTGGGTACAGAATACAATAAAGATCCAGCAAGGATAAACGATCACATATGCTGATGATCAAGATTAAAGTATGTTTACGAATCCACTCATTTGGATGAAGGAGTAATTTTACAACGGTGCGGACTAAATCCCAAATCTTTCTTTTGGAGATGAATTGCAATTTAATCAACTCGACAAAGACTTGGAGGATCTTGAATACCACCAATTCATCAGGATCACTTATTGTTTGTACAAGTAATGGGAGAATATACTGGTCAAAAGACAGGATTCCTGTGAACATAGACAATGGTAAGATGGAATCGATAAAGCTAACCCGTAATTGCAGATCCTTATCATTTAAGTAGGTGATTAAATGAGATAAAATCAAGTCATTGGTCTTATCTTTACCAAAAAACTCACATATTTCGGTGATGTTTTGAAGTAATGCAATTTTAACCTTGGAATCCGGGTCTGTTAATAACATAAGTACGAAATTTTCGAAATCATTCAGTTGCGGAGTGAATGAATTGCCAGAAGGAGCCACTGGAGCCTCAGTGTACAGATCTAAAATCAGTCCGAAATCCTCGAATTTAGATGCCAGTTGCATTAAATAAGGCAAATAAGCAGCAAATTGTAACTTGACATCTCTTTGGCCAGATTGCAGAAAAGCCGATAAACGAGGCAAGATATATTCAGGCCATATCGAAAGGTTGACTACGGTTATAGAATCACACATATATAGTAACTGCAGAATTGCTCTCAACAGGGCAACTTTCACATCAGAACATGGGTCTTCCAATAAATACATGAGGTAAGGAAGACATCTATCTAGCTTCATTTCATCACTGATAAACTCCAGGAGCAGAATTATCAAATCACAACTCTTGATACGGAAAGAAGAGTGTGTCGTATTACGAACCAGCGATAAAACGACACTCAATAAAATAAGCAGTTGGGGGTTAAGAGTCAGTCTAAGAGTAGAGACCGGTTTATACTGACCCCATTCGGGAATGTCCAAGGTCAATGGTATGAGAGATTTCTGCGCAGATAAAGGATCTGTGTCTTGGACTAAATTTGGTCGTGTCAATATCTCTCCGATCGAGTTATAAATTGTGTCAATTTTATAGTCAGATTCCTGGAATCGATCACGATAAGACCGTGAATCTGGGGCTCTATAAATACTCAATTTTCTTACTAAAGGATAGATTTTTTCGGAGAATTGGGGTACAAATAAGCGGCCAGAATATTTTTTCAGTAGTTGAGCCAGGGACAATCTTTGATCGGGGTTTAGTTGGATCATATCTTGAATTAATTCTCTGACATTATGATCTGTTATAGTACCCAAATTAGGCAGATATTCTCCAGTTTTATACTTGAACATCTGGGATAAAGTGAAGATGGAGGATCCGTCCATATAGAGTTCGGCAATTGCACATCCAGCACTAAATATGTCCATCTGCCATGTTAAGTTACGATTCAGAAGATCAGGGCTCATGGTATCTGAGTCGACAAATCTCTCGGGCAGCACGTAACATGCATTTCTTTTAGATATATCGAAGTAAAATGAGAATTGTGAAGAGTTCTGAGGTAACATTGTAGGTTTGAAATTTTGGAAGTCCAGGAGTAAACACCAATTCCATGATGTGATCAAGATATTCTCTGTCTTAATATCACCATGATAAATATTTTGGGCGTGTAGTTCAGTTAAGGTGTTTATTAATTGGAAGGTGATCCAGTTCTTCTCAAAAGGTTCCAAGAATGGACGAATCGATAATCTGTCGAACAAGTTGGTCTTGACAAACGGTCTCAATAAGTATGTAGCCCTATCGGTCTCGATCAACTTGGTGAAGGCTAATACATTGTCTGAGGTCTGGATCAATTTTTGCATTTCCAGCTCCAATCTTCGGAGTATCGCAGTATAATCGATTCCTGTCTCAATAGGGTTCAGCAGAGACTCTGGTTTGATGAAAACTTTGATAACAACCATACCATTGGCGTCTAGTCCTTTGATGGTCTTGAGGAACCGTGAAGATGAGATGGTAGAGGAGTATTGCACCCCGGGTACCACATCGATATACGATTGTAACAGAACTATAGGCAGTGTCGGAGTCAAAAATGATAATTGAGCTCCCATCTTAGCCAACTAACCTAGTGAGGTGCCTTTGTCTCGAGATGACCTCCTGATATGTGTTAGATGTATTTGGTAGAGTAGATTTTGCTGTGTATTTACGAATTTTTAATAAATTGATATTATGCTGTGGATAGTTGCCAGCGGTTTGCTTGCGCTTGGTTGGAGGGCAAACGCCGGATCGCTCAGCTGGTTATTGGAGCTCAGTTAGCAGATCTGCAAATAGAGACAGAAATCCTGAAATCTCGAAATAGTGAGCTTAGTTATAAAAAAAGTTTTGAATTCTTCATCATCTTGACGATAGTTAACTAAGTTAATTGAGATAAACAATAATGGTGAGTGGGATTAGGAGGGGATTGTGAAACCCTGGAAAGAATGCTTGGTAGAGCACTTACTAACAATGATAGGATCATTTACTGTTCACTTACTCTGCCTTAGCCGCTGTTGGCGGTACCGCCGGATTCTTGTAAGTAAAGTCATCACACCAATAGACTGGAACTATTACTAACATTGCTTGATAGGAGAAAGAAGTCGAAGCCTTCTTTGATTGCCGGCTTATCAATTGCTGGTATTTTTGCCGGTGCCGGTTACTTGTTACACCATAACATGGAATATGGTATCCATACTGCTTTAGTTGGAACTGTTTTAATGATGACCGGAGGTGCTATGAGAGGTGCCTCTCTGGGTTTCACTAAGCCTATCCCACTGTTGTTGCTCACTTTGGGTGGTGTTGGTACTGCTTACTATGCTAAGAAGTACACCGAATTCTACATGTAAATAATTTAGGAAACATATATATCTATTTGATCATATGTAGCTTTATCATCATAATTTTGACGACCTGGCCTTTTGAATTTCTTTAGATTCATCGAGATAATGCAGAATCCATTTGTATCTGTCCTTATTACACAGTTCCAATTCCTCATTCCAATATCCACAATCCTTGAACATCTGGATAGGAGTGATAGTGTATGATTTTTCCTTCAGTACCATCTTGAAGATCAATTTTGAAATTGCAAGACAGCATAATCTACCAGAAGAATCGACAAAGCGACTCACCATAAAGACATATTTATCGCTCCAGGCGAAGAATTCAGTGTATATGGTATATTTTACAAATGGTTTGATCTGACGATGGAAATGCAGCAGCACCGACAGTACCGGGATCAAAATTTGCAGGTCCTTATACTTCTTCTTCAGGTCGAAAAAGACTTGAGGCAACTTATTACACATCATCTGGGTCCTCAGCAGATCCAAATCCATGAAATAAGTGGAATTGGACTTGTGCATATAGAAGTCACATTCGAGCGGTGAGCAATATGTCTTGTAAACATACGGTCTGAAAAGCAGAAGCTTGTCGTTCAGCTTGTCATCGGTATTGGTTGGGAAGTATAACCCTTTTAAAGTGAGGTAGTAAAACTTCAATGCATGAGAAAATGGAAGGGATTTGTATGTGGACAAGACAAAAGCGGCCAGCAAGATCTTTGCCAACTTATTCAGGTTCGTTTGATCCATTTTGACTCAATTTCAAGCTGAAGTCTTCTCTAAAACGAAGCCTAAAAAATTAAACACTAAAACGCAAGATCGCACCAAATAAGCCGCCCCTATTTGTCCTTCTTTTATAAAGGTTAAATTTTAGCATATGCTTTAGTTATTTGCTTGCGGCGGGGAATTTATGTGAGCAAGATACAAAAAGAGCTTAATTTTCAAAACTAGAGACGGACGCATGAGAGGGGTAAAACGGAGCACCGAACTATTACAATAAAGGGACCAGTTTTTTTAGTTTTCTCGGCAAGCTGCTCGGAATTAAGGATAACGATATATAATGCGAGACAGACGAGCCACAAAAACTCGGCCCAAATGGTTGGAAGCAATTAATTTTCAGACAAACAGTTTTGCACCTGCCAAGCAGCAAGAACACAACTTTGCTTCCATCGGAGACTGACCTTACTACACCGAGAGAGCACTCTGTAGAGCACCCCGTTTCGGGCCCTTATGATCATGCCACACACACTAAAGTGTGTTCAGCCGAACGTGCCGAGCGATATTTCTGCTAGCGACATACCCGAGGTGCGCATTTAAGGAAAATAAACCAAACCGATCCGTTGCAGCCGTGCTAGGAAAAAAGTGGAGAAAAACGAGGTAAGGCCTACTTTTTGGGGGGTTAGTAATAAATATATCGTAGGGTTATCGTATCATTAGTATAGTAGTATATATATAATTTACTCGAAATATCCACCGGAACACTTCTTCGTATCTATATGGTCTCTGATCCAGTCTTCGACAGTGGCAAAGTGATGTCCACACAGCTTACAATTACCTCCGACACTATTTCTCTCTTTCTTCTTTGTGCCTTGGGGGTAGCTAAAATGTAACAGTTTCAAATGATTTTTGTAAGTGTCACATCTACTGAAGCAACCGTTCAGATGACATGACCTCAGTGAAGCGTTGTCTGGAGCATTGGTGTTGTGGAAATATGGACATTTGTAGAGGAAACGCCCCTCATCTTTCAAATGACTATTCTCATGTCTAATTAAATCATTAATTCTAGCGAAACCACGGTTACATTTCGAACAGATATGTGGTCTCAAATCTACTGACAAATGGGTCTGTTTATGGGTGGCCAAGTTGCTGAAAAACAAGTGGCAGTCTGGACATTGCTTCTTCTTACGTTTTCTGTTTTTCTTAACTGAAGACGGCTGTGGTTGAAGGACAGCCGGAATAGATGAAGTAGAACCCGAAGCTGGGATATTCGATGCTTGAGTCTTCTCAATTTGATCATTAATCACCTGCGACCCTTCTTCATGGATTAAGTTCCTGATAGAGGGGAGTTTAATTTCTGAGGTTGGACTTCTTACGGCCATTGGTGGGGATGAAGAGGGCGAGATCGGCCTCTGCTGACTAAAAGATGACGAAGGTGTAGCGATGGGAGTGTAATGCAAACTTGGTAACATTGTATGGTGATAATTTCTGTTATTCACCGGCGACTGAAATGAAGGTGTATTTCTTTGATCGACCTCATTCGAAACCCCATGATTATTAGTAATAACCCCGGTTAAATTCTGAAGCGACGAGTTTGGGCTATTTGATCTTGAACGAGCGGCTTCTTCCGCAGAACCCGAGGCTGTGATGGGAGGGAGGGATATCGGAACAGGTAGCATTCTATTTGCTGTATTATTTTCAAACATAGTATACATCTCGAATAATTAATATTGACAGCTGACAATATTTGACTTTTTTTTAAAAAAGATGAGCTCTATATATATATCTATAAGCAGATCGGTTCTTACGTAATTATCACTCATCATCTGTCTCCGCTCTTAACGTTAAATCCTGCACGCTCGGGAAAAAATAGCTCGGAAATTTAAAGTCAAAGGATAGGGAAGGAACGGCTTTTCACACAAGAAGAAAAAAAACGGAAATAGCTTAGTAAACATGGGAAAAAAAAAACGAGCTGAGCCAAGGTTAGGAGCCGGTTTAACACAGTAAAACCCTCGTTTCATAACTAAGATTCGAGGCTCCGAAATTACGTAATGTGCACTGATTTCTAATGATTGCATATTATTGATAATTCTAATATATACGATTGCGATTAATAATGATTTGGGGTGGACCCTTTTTTTTTGGGAGATGGAAAATTTTGATATTATTGCCACCTTCAATGATATGTTGGATGACAGCTTCAGTGGTAGCTTCAGTCACATCCCAGTAACATCCCAGCGCCACCTCAGCGCCACCTTCACACATTGCCCCCTCTCCCGCTTCCCATACACACGGCCATGAAATAGCTCCGAAATTACGAGATATCCGAGCAAGTGAGGCTTGCGCTCTTGGCTCTCGGTTGTAAAAATTTCGGATCAAAAAGAGACGGAATGAGTGCAGGATGGGCAGCGAGAAATCTAAGCCTTTCTGGATCTGACTCTGCTAGCTACAGGAGTACCTGGTTTAGAAGATGGGGGAGCAGCGGAGGTAGAAGCAGACTTTGAAGATGGCTTACTCTTGTAAACCTTAATGTAGAAACTGATAAATAATACCAAGTAACTAGTCAAGATCAAGTAACCGTACAGCAGCAGACCTGGGGTACCGTAACAAGTACCGTAGTGAGGTAAAGTCTCACGGAAATACTTCTCCAGGTAGAAAGTATAAGTACTGAAGTAGACGAAACCCAAATCCAAGACGAATTGTAAAATTTGGAATCTGGTAACCCATTCCTTCCACCAAACTCTAATACCGCAGGAGGACAAGAAGTAGTACCAGTACATAACGACATGGACGGCCAAATTCAAAGTGATTGGAATCCATTCGACAGTGGTGTGACCACATAATTGGGTGAAACACAACATCAGAGTCAGACCATGATGGTAGGTGTGCAAGAACAACAACTTCTTCTTTCTCAAGACCAAGAAAACAGTGTCCAACAATTCGACAAACTTGGTCAAGTAGTTGAGATAGTACAAGACAACCAAGTTCGAAGTGTACAGATGTTCAGAACAGATCAGATGGAAGATACCGTTATGGTATAAAATTGGGAAGATTTGCTCGACAATCAATACCAACAAGATCAAACTGATGATGGTCAAGTTCAAGTTGTGTAATTGGAAAAGGAAGTTCAACTTCTTTGGAGAGAAGGATTTCATCAAAGATTGACCTCCCAAGATGACAGTATAATAGATGACAATACTCAGGAAAACCTCTGGCCAAGTACTCATCATGGTCTTGCCACGAACAAACTCAAACTTTTCGATTCCAGTCACCTTGGTGAAGAAGTGCTGGAAGATAGGGAACAAATGCAACCCAAAGATGTTCTCTGGAGTTGGCTTACCATATTCGATTGGGATCTCGGAGAGATAATGAGCAGCTAAGCTTTGGATAGTCGACATGATTATGAAGAAAGCTAGTGACAGCAAAGATCTGTCTCGACGCTCGGTTTGGCTCGGTTATATAAAAAGAGGTGGAAAATTCCATCCAACGCGCGTTGGAGGGGGGAAAATTTTTTTGTAAACAAATCAAATCAAAGGAGACAGAGTTCGAGACAGGTGGTTGAGAATAGAAAAATTAATATATTGAATACATAGACGGGATGAAACGGGGAGGGGTTAGGGGGAGCGATGAAGTAGTAATGAAGTGAGGGGGGTAGATGCAGAGGGATGAGAATGATGAGGAAAGAATGATCCAGAGAAAGTGAATCAATCAAGTCAATCCCTTAGGAAGATTCTTAATAACTCCTCACTTCCTCACAACCCAACACTTTCTCCACATGCTTTTCAGCTCTTCAGCTTTTCACTTTTCATACATTTCATCCCTTCCATACTTTTCATCTTTCACTTAAACGAGCTAGCCAAGAAAATTCTAAAAGAATACGAGTTGCTGCTTAATTTTCATATTTTGCTCATATTCATTCAGCATACCTACGCTTCTTGCTTAGCATTCCCTCCAGGCATCGATTTATCCCAGAAATCTAAACTAGCAACAACGTCATATCCACGCTCATCTTCATACAGATACAATATCTCCTGAGAAGACGAATGAAGTAACCTGATATTCTCTCCATTTATAATTCTTATCAATTCCCCAGTCTCCACATGACGAATCTCAATAAAGTTCAAATCAAACAGAAGTAAATATGGATACCAAATAGCAAAACTCTGAGGTAAACCTTCCCAAGTAATCAAGAAATTGGATCTGGATCTCCATCCGTTTCTGTTCACGTAGAAAGAGAAATCAGAATAACTCAACAAGAAGTCACTATTAATTCTGTCGATCTCCAAAGGTTTCAATCCTTCTTTGTTGGTGACGAAATCCAATGAAGTGTCCAGAGGATCCAACAAAGACTCCATAGAGTTGGTTTCCATGCTGACAATCTCGAATCCTTTAGTACATCCCACACATAATTTAGTCTTGAGGAAACTAATAGACACTGGTTCACTGTTGAAATATAATTCTTTGGTCTCATTCTTAAACTTCTTCTTGTTCAATTTCTTCTGTTGAATAGGGTCGATTGGTTCGAATACTCTGATCAAATGATTAGATCCATTCTTCAGCAGACATACCAACATACGTCCGCTACAAATACCCACACGGAAGAAAGACACATGAGTCATTAATTCCTTACCAACCTTAGCATTCTTATTTGAGTCTGGTTGTTGTTGTAAAATATCCAATGGCCAAGACATCAATTTTTTGTCAGTCAATACTAAGAAGGTTTGGTACTCTTCCAATACTTCCAATTGGATCACATTGACCTTATTAATAACCTTAACAGGAACGCTGACAACACGTTCGCCCAGCTCGCTGCGACGAATGTTGCTCACATACACACCTGAATCAGTTCCGTACAATAATCTTCTTCCTCCATCAAATGGAACTACACAGTTGATCTTATTATTGGAATCGAAGAATTTCTGCATCAATGGTGTTAAGGTGAATATATCATTCTGTTCGATCAACTTACGATGTTGCTCTTCTATCTTGTCCAATAATGTCCGTTGAGCAGTGAAGTTCGACAGGTATAAGGTGAGCTCATAACCTTTACGTCCAATATATAAAAATGTGAACGGGAACTTAGTCGAGTTGACGTTCATAGAAGATGAGATCGAGTTGGTGTACTGCAAAGTATTGATCAGTGAACTAGACGAGGTGAAATTGGTCGATCCATTTCTACTATGAGCACCAAACCCAGAGGTATGAGACGAAGTGAGAGTTAAAGATGACTGAGCACCAGACCCAGCTCCAGAAACACTCGTCTGGAATGTAGGTCTTCTTGTCAACTGTCTTAATGGAGTGCTGTCCTCATCTGTAGTGACAAATAACAATTGTAAAGGTATTGGCCTCTGATAAACCTTGTGTTGCTCACGCTTATTCACAATCTTAATACGTACAAATACCAAAGCATGGTCAAACAAATACACTTGGACTTCACCTTGGTTGTCCTTGTCGTCCTTCCTCTTCTTCAATATTCCATTGTACAATAACCTTCTTTGTGGCAGAGTCAATTTCAAATCGACGTATTCTCTAGGACGGAATTGCAACTTCTGTTTCAACACGATCAACTCATGTCTGTCAGCCAGTTTACCGGTCTCCAGATTAATTCTATTCAATACTTTCTCCAACAGCTCGATACATTTGTCCAAATTTTCATAGTCAGGATTCGAAGGCTCAGTGTTATGTTTGATTGTCTTCAATAATAAGATATATTTTGGCATTCTTGTGGTTGGTTTGGAAAGGAAAGACGAGATATCCAATCTACGAGATTCTTTCAACCTTTCTGTTTCTTCGACAAAACGGGCAAATAACGGATTGGTGGTCTTTTGACGTTCGTATTCATACTTTCCGAACACTTGACCAGCTCCATAATAAACAAATGGCTCGAAATGAGGGATATATTGTAACATGATATCGGAGATTTGATCTACAATTGGTTTTTGGTTCTGTCTACGAGTAAGCAGCTCGGCAAACTTGGAGTTCACCAGCAAAATCTCTTGGATCCCACTGAAAACAGTACGAATGAACTTCTCACGTTCACGTTCCGGAATGATATTACTTTCACGTAATGGTCTTATCCAGAAATCACGAATGTATTCCAAATCCTTGACGAAATCACGTTCTGTGTAAATCAGTTCGAAGATCAGTTCTTGTCTCTTCAGTTCCTTCTTTCCTACGCTCTCCAATACATCTTTAGGAACACTGTAGGACCACAAATGTTTGGATTCATCAGGCTCCATCAATGAAGTTAAATGGTTGTCATTACGTAAACCTCCTTGTGGTTTCAAATTCAATCTCAGTTGTTGTTCCAATCTACGAGGACATGCAATACTGTAACATAACCTATCTTTAGTACAAGTAGGCGAGTAACATTCGGTCAACAAAGTAAAGACACCGTTGACTGGGATTGGCACGAGCTGTTGCAGTTGCAGCAGCTGCATGTTTCCAGCACCTGAGGGGGATCTTTGCTGTGGTTGTTGCAATTGAAGCTGGCCAGCAGAACTTGGTAAGAATTGAGATGGTTGTCCCATGACGGGAGAAGGAGAAGTAAGACTGTTATGACGACTCTCTTGATCTTCAAAGAAGGTAGTGACCGTATTGAATTGATACACTTCATTCTGGGTGTCTCTTAAACGATGTTCATAAGTAACATCATGGAAGAACCGCTGCAGATCTAAGGCACGACCCAATAAAAGCAGTAAATTTCTATCGGAAGTACGAATTATGTGCAGAATCACATCCACCAGCTCGGCACCGGTGAAACAGTCTCTATATTCCAATCCATTTTTGAATCTGGAGCCAAGCACGATACTGTCTTGGAACATTTGGGCCACACGGGATAAGAGGGCCGGGTAAATAGCTGGTCTCCGACTGGTGGTCATTATCAGTTTGGACAGGATGGAAGAGTTACTGACACTACGATCCATGTTCTTTAAAGTCAGTGAAGACGAGGATTTACGTTTGGAGAGTGAACCTTTCAGCAAGGAAGTGAAGCTTCGAGATTTTGAGCCCAAGCTTGGACTCACATTCCCAGTGGACGAGATATTAGATCCGCTTCCATTGGAATTCCCATAAGTATCTACCGAACCAGATCCGTTCATATCTACTTTCTGTGGGATGATCCTACCACTAAGAGTAGTATTTGGTTTCATTGACTGCTGGTGATACTTGTCGTGAGATGCATTGAGAGACATTGTCCTGGTCTGTTGGACTGGTGGTTGGTGGTAAAGCTCCTGATGGACGGCACCTGTCGATACTGAACGTAAACCTTGACCGTTCGCACCACCTTGTCTTCCGAAGAACCCGAGTCCTTGTTTTAGTATAGGACTACGTTGGTTATTTGGAGGGAAGTTTGCTTGTTGAGGGGAGTTTCTGAATCTCTCTGGGACAGCTTCTGGAAGGGAGGAAAGGTTTGTTTTGAGCAGTGGGAGCTGTTGGGGAGGTTGTTGGTGGTGCTGTGGTTGGTGGGGATGCTGATGGTGCTGTGGTTGGTGAGGGTGCTGTGGCTGATGCTGATGGTGAGCTTGCTGATGGTGAGGATGTGGACGCATTGAAGGAGCGGAAGCCACTCTTTGTTGGGGTTGGTAGTTTGAACGGGGTACCCCTGGGGCCATTTGATGATACAGATGGGAATTGGGGTGCGGCAGGTGCTGAGTCAGGTGATGAGGCAGGTGCTGATGATGCAGTTGAACCTGATGATGCTGATCCATAGGACTTCTATGATTCTGTGGAATATGCTGTTGAGCCTGTGGTTGTTGAGCCTGGGGCTGGACCTGAGACTGCTGGATCGGGTGGATCTGTTGAGGTTGAGCCTGTTGCTGAACCTGTTGAGGCAGAACCTGTTGAGGCGGAACCTGCTGAACCTGAGGCAGAACGTGGTGCTGAACTTGTTGTCCCCGACTAGGATCCAACGTATGATGCTGAGGTGCAAAATCATGAAACTTCTGTGGAGGCAAAGATGGAATCACCGAAGCATCTAATGGAGGCGGGGCCGCTGGAAGATGATGAGATGACCCATTGTTTGACCCATTGCCGCCACCTCTTCTGATGCCGAAGATCTCATTGAAAGCTTCGTCCCTCAGGGTCGACGATGAATGTGACATATTACTTGAATTCGATACACTCCAATACACTCCCTGGAATAGACATGAAATAAGCGCGGATGGAAAAGGTTGGTTGGCCTAATGAAAAGAGGGAGATTTCAAGTCAAGTGGGTGTTTAACGATGTAGATTGGTCGGTGTCGGATCTCCAAATGTTGAGCCGGTGATAGATTGGTCGTCTTTTGATGGGCGTTTAATTTTGTCGTTGGATGTTTCTGAGTGAGTGAGCTTTTTTTTAGAAGTTTAAGGAGAAAGTGAGAAAGAGACAAAGCAGGAGAAAAGTAGAAGCAGGGAAGAGGGAGAAAAAGTAGGGGACAGAGGGAGGGAAAGAATAGGGGAGAGGGTAGGCGGTAGGGGAGAAGGGGTAGGCGGTAGGGGAGAAGGGGTAGGAATGCTAGGGGTAGGGAGAAGAGGAGGGGAAGAGAAGAGAAGAAGTCAGACTTTTTGCAGGTCTCAGCAATATTTCATCTAATTGAGATCCCAGACATACTCCACCGTTGTTTATGAAACTACCTCTCATCAATTCAAGACATTGAGCAGAGTATTGAAATGAGTAAATTGCGCACTGGTACTGAGCGGTTAGCGCACTGAGAATACTGCGGCGGACGCGCACTGAAATTGGTCTCATATAGAAAATGAGAGGGAGAGTAGAAACTGAAGTGATGAGGTGGGGTAGAAGGATGAAGCACAGGAGGTGGAACCGAAACTGAAGATGGATAACGGAAACTCAGAGATATGAGGTAGCGCAATTGGCTCAATTGATCCAATTGAGCTGTATTTGTTAGTGTTAAGCTATCACTATTGTTCTACTGAATACGTCATTACTTTGTTGAGCATTTTACTATTTTACATTTTATCGCTTCCCCCACATCGTATCGGTAGTAAATCTGTATTGGTTTCTAAATATAAAATATATAAAATATAGAGCGAAAAATTAGGAGACAGTAATGAAGGAAGGGGAGAAGGGGGTAGTAGGGAGGTAAAGGCACGGAAGTACCAAGAGACGTAATTGTTAAAGGTGGTCCATATAAATGACTTCAAGATACACCACTGCTTAAATTGCTGAAATGATGCCCCCAATTCAACTACTTTAACTGGATTGATTTCCTCTCATTCTCACTAAAATATTACCCATACTAAAAATGTCTGTCAACTGCCCTCTATTTATTTTTCGCTCCACCTTCCTTCCTGTTCCGTATTTCTTATTCAGGAATTCTCCTTCCATACACGACCAGGCGAAGCTCTACAAAAAAAACCAACGCTATTTGAGACCCAGCTCAGCTTTGATTAACAAGCATCAGTACATCCCATCGAAATATGCCGGTAAGTACATGATAGAGCCTCTTCAGACACGAAGAACGGTGCATTGAGCCGTCTAGTCCAATTAATTGAGCTCGATTGATCGATTAGTCCCCCCGCCACCTAATTGAATACCCCATACTAACTCCTCCCAGGCATATCATTCGACATTTTTAAGTGACGAGCAGGCCCTGGACACCCGAATTGTAGGTAACTTTGCCATTCTCCCTATAAAGACCAAATTCAGAGGTCCATCATACCCTTGCCAGTCCGATTATGACATCTGTGATGAGATTTTAGACTTGTTCAGAGCTAATTCGTTTTTCAAGAACTTTGAAATCAAGGGAGCCGCCGACCGTACTTTGATTTATGGTATTTTATACATCTCTCTGCTGTTGAATCAGTTATCCCTGAAGGTATCAGAACAAGAGCTGGTCAGGGTCTTGAGTAATTTGGCCCTTGATCAGTTCTCAATCCCAGGTGAGGTGGGTTTCCCATTGAACTCTTTATATCAATCTCCAGCTTCTAAGCAAGATGCCGAGTTATTGAGAGGTTATTTACAACAATTCAGACAAGAATTGAGTGTAAGGTTGATACAAAGAATCTATATCGATGATAAGACCAGACCTTCTAAGTATTGGTTAGCATTCCAAAAGAAGAGATTCATGAACAAGACTTTGTGAGCCGACACCAGGAGAGAGAGGGTAGAGAGAGGGATAGAGAGATTACGTATAGATAATTTATCTTGAAATTGTATCTTTTAAAGTGTAGATAAGTTTATATAGAGATCACCAATCGTCATCATCATCTTCGTCTGAGTCGACTCTACCAGACTTAGCTTTAATGGCATCAGCCAAGCTTCCGGCCAAGCTGGTATCGGCTTGTTTCTTTGCCATTAAAGCAGCAGCTAAACCACCTCCAATAGCAGAACCGTTAGCTGCTGAGCCATTTGATCGTGGTTGAGTTTGAGCTGGTGTCAGAACAGAAGCTGCTGCGGTAGATGCTACGGCCAGTGGTGGAGGAGCAGCTGGCAGAGGAGCTGATTTAGCGACAGGAGGATCACATGCAACTACATAAGCGGCAGGTACCCATCCTTGCTTTGAACCGTCCAAAGTCTTAGCTAACCACCAACCATTGGTCTCTTGTTTGACTATATAGACTACGGTATCTTTTGAGATTGGTAATTCTGAAGCGGAGCCGGTACCTACGAAGTCGTAAGCAGCTTTGAAAGTTGGGAATTCCGGTTGAGCTGGAGGTGGAGGAGGTGGAGGAGGGGCGGCTCTCTTCTTGGCTGGCAGTGGAGGTTGAGGTTTAGCTGGTCTAGAAGGAGCAATAGGTTTCAGTTGCAGAACTGGTTGCAGGACTGGTTGCAGTTGCAGGACTGGTTGCTGATGGTTGTATGCAGCACTAGCAGCCAGAGCAGCAAATCCATTTTGACTAGGAGCCGCTGGTGGTGGTGCCTTTCTGACCGCAGCAGTACCTACACTCAGCACTCCAGAAGGTCTATAATTCAACAACAGATCAGAAAGTTTACCCCTTGGCTTGACTTTTTGCAGAGATCTCAGAGAATTACCCCTTCTAACACTAACAGTTCCACTCTTATAAATATCACCAGTCAAAGGAGCTTGATCTGAGACCAGGAACTTGATAGTATGTAATTTAGAGCCAGGTTTCTTATGGTACTGAATAGAAGGACCGATATTGATCTGGATCGAAGGGTTTAATTTCTTCAAATGAGTGACTAACTCGGTCTTGAACATCAAATTGATGAACGGATCCAGTTGTGTGGCAGAATTGATAATTAAAGCACACCAATCATCTTGATATTCAGACATCTCAACCGAGGCAATATTACCAATAGGAATATCATATTCTTTAGAGACCTCTAACTTTCCTTGCGGATTAACAACCTCATTCAAAATGTATAAATTGGATTTAGTCAAGATCAAAGTTCTCTGCAATCTGGTAGAAGATCTACCGAATTTATGGAATAACAATTCCATTTTACTACTAAAGACTACGAAACTTGAGATCCCGGCCAGTTTCTTGACTACCAGGCCAACAGATCTCGCATCATTACAACCTAAATAATCACCTAAGTAGGCTCTACTTCCCAATAATGAGTAAGTTCTTCTCTCTTTCTTGCCCTGTAATAAGGAAGAACCGTAATCTCTCAATTGTTCATACTTGTTACCTACTTTATGCTCTCTGATATGTCTTTGTAAGACAATTGCAGCATCGATCTTTCTCTGGATACGTTTTCTCCAAGCTCTTTGAAGTCTGATAGCCATAGTATCGAAATAACGATCCTTCAACTCCTCTAAACCGAAGATAGTTTGTGGGGATTTAATGAAAATCTTGGTGATACCGATTTTATACTCTTCTGGAGGGACATTAGCCGCTTGTAAAATCAACTGAATGGCCTGTTGAGTATCCCCTTGGAAAATATACTCACCAGCATAACAAGTATGTGGAGATAAAAGGAAAAACCGTTGGACAAATTGCTCAAAAGTGGATCTATACGAGAAACCAGCCTTACGAATCTTGACGTTCTCTTTCAAACCAAGGTATTTAACCTGATGTAAGACGTTTTTGTTATTATATTCCAATGGCAGTTTGTTCTCATTAGGCTTAATAGTACGAATATAAGCCGGGGTACACTGGGATAATTTCTCCACCAACAGATTTGCGCTCAGTCTGATTTTATCACCACCAGTTGGGGGTCTTTTCTTAGAAGAAGAATCGATTTTCTCAACAAGGTGAGAAATGACAAAGTTGTTCTGAGAAGTGGACAACATCTCGACCAAATCCTTCAACATGGCATCCTTGTTCTTATCGGTCATACCATTGATATCGTAAGTGACATCTCCAGCATAATGGTGGACGATAAATTTGTTGGATCTCAACTCGAAATGCTGGTTAGACGAGATCATGTTCAACCGTTGAGCAAAAGATTGATCGGCCAGCACCGAGTCGGCGTGCGCAGTAGCACAGGCATCGTTTAAGGTGGAGAAAATACCCCCCCGCTTGTTTTCGATCAAATCACACACGACTTTGTTGTCGAAATATTTGATGGGGGTCCAGGTGATCTGCTCACGTTTATACTCTTCTTGCTCTTGTTTGATGGTCAACTCGATGAAGACCTGCTGTAATTTTTCGTTGACGTAGTTGATACAGAATTGTTCGAAGCTGTTGTTCTGGAAGATTTCGAACCCGTAGATATCCAAGATACCGATAGATTTGAGCCCTTGTAAATTTGAGGTCGTCGTATGTAAAGACAGGTTGACTCTGAGGACGATCCAGTCGAACAAATTGTTATAGAGACCCTTGGCTAAAGCATCACGAACGGCTAACAGTTGGGTGATGTTCAAAGGAACATGGTAAATGGAGCCTCTGCGCATTCCATGGTTGGTTTCTACCGTTCTTTCGGTGATCGATTTGGTCAAGAGCTCGGCATCTACTTGTAAAAGATAAGCTACGAATTGAGGGACTCCTGGGTCGGTGACAGCAGCGTTACCTTCGTCATTCTCGGTGAATTGGATATTACCGATCCATAAGATCAGAGCTAAGATACGGAAGATGTGGTCTTGCTCTTCTTGAGTCAATCCAATGATACTCATCAGTTTCATTGTTTCGTCGAAATCTTTCAAATCGTCGATTCCATCTACACTTGTACAACCGGCTCCATTAGTATAGACGTAACTCTCTGGAGGTTGGACACCGAAGTTCTGACGGTACTTCTCGGACTTGGTCAATTGGTAGAAAATGTGGTAATTACGTTCGGATTTCAATTGTTGGACGACTCTGTTCTTCTCAAGCAAATAGTTGGTGATGTTACCAGCCACCGGGTGGTTCTCAGCATTGAAAAAGATCTCGAGATACTTACCGTGACGGGACGAGTTGTTGTTTCTCAAAGTTTTAGCACATCCGAACGATTCTAATAACGGGTTAGTGGCCAAAACCATGTCTTTAATCTTCTGAATCTGCTGGGATGAAGATCCACCAGACACCGAGGAAATGTACTGCATGATACGCTTGGCGGCCTCGGTTTTTCCGGCTCCCGACTCTCCAGAGATGATAACACACTGATTCTCGTTGTAAGACTTCATTTGGTAGTACATAGACTCGGCAATGGCAAACACATGAGGAGCCACTTCTAATCTGTTCTTACCTTGATAACCGGCCAAGACGGCGTCGGTGTAGATACCCAAATCTTTGAAAGGGTTGACGGAGATCAAGACATTCCCGATATATGTGTAGATGGTGTTGTTTTTGAATCTTTTCTCGAGGTTCTCATTGATACTTTCATCGGTTACTGTGGACAATAAGGTCAAGTCTGATACACCGACTTCTTTCTTTTTGGAGGTATCGAACTGGGCCTTTTGGATGGTGGCGGCACGTTTCTGTGGTTGTTCTTTTTGGGTTTTGGATCTACCCGCACGTTTGGTGATAGCCATTGTGACCAAAAGATTCGACCTTGAAGCTTTGTAGGGGGGTGGTGGTGGTGGGGAGTGTAACTGGGCAGTGAATCAATTTGTACAGCTCAGTTAGGGGAATGCGCGGACGGAAGAAGGCTCAGTTGTGATAATTTGCTGTGGAATTAGTAAGGAAAATTAGAAAGGGAGGGAGAGTAGTAAGGAAATAGTGGGAGAAGTAGAGGGAAAAAGTAGTAGCTCACAGTTCGTAGTGACAGCAGAATGCGCAGATGAGTGGAGGGCAAGGGCAAAGAGGAAGAGAAGGCAGGATCGGAGGAGGGGGCAGAGTTGCGAGAGGGCAGAATTTGGAGGAGGGGGCAGAATCTGGAGCAGAATAGCGCATTTCTTAGCTGGGCATACTAGAACGGGCACAGTGGAGTGGGCACAGTGGAGTGGGCACAGTGGAGCTGCATACTCTGGAGCAGATTACGCGTCTTCTTTCTCGCCTTCTTTCTTGCCTTCTTTCTCCCCTTCCCGGCCTTCTCTCTTTTCGTCTTGTGCTCAGTTCTGTTTCCTCCACTCTTTAACATCTCTCATATCACTACCCACCAATCACTTTAAGTGATCTCCTCTTCTGTTTGTGTCCCCTTACAATGTCAGATCCTGACACCTTTCGCATCCTTATAACAACCGACAATCACGTCGGTTATCAAGAGAATGACCCAGTGCGAGGCGATGACTCCTGGAAAACCTTCGAAGAGATCATGTACATTGCCAAAGACCATGATGTCGACTTTGTTCTCCAAGCAGGAGATCTCTTTCACATCAATAAACCAACCAAGAAGTCAATGTTTCACGTCATGAAGAGTTTACGTACTGTATGTTTCGGTAACAAACCATTGGAATTCGAGCTCCTCTCTGACCCTTCTTTATCTATTGATAACAGAGGATTGAACCATCTGAACTTCCAGGACCCCAATATCAACGTCGCCGTCCCGGTATTTGCCATCGCCGGTAACCATGACGACAGTACCGGTGATGAGTTACTCGACCCTATGGATTTGTTGTCGGTGAGTGGGTTGATCAACCATTTCGGTAAGAACTTGGAGAATGACCGAGTCACCGTCTCTCCATTACTATTACAGAAGGGTTCTACCAAGCTTGCCCTTTATGGGTTGTCCAATATTCGTGACGAGAGACTCTATCGTACATTTGTGGATGGAAATGTCAAATTCTTGAGGGCTGGAGGTCCTCATCGTGACGAATTCTTCAATTTGTTGGCCGTTCATCAAAATCATACTCTGCATACCGACACAAGTTACCTTCCCGAGTCATTTCTCCCATCTTTCTTGGACTTTATAGTATGGGGTCACGAACATGAGTGTATTCCTTATCCTGTGCCTGCTCCTAATGGTGGTGTCGTCTTACAACCTGGTTCAAGTGTTGCTACGTCGCTCTGTCCGCTGGAGATGGTTAGAAAACATGTCTTTATATTGAGTGTGAAGGGCAAGAAGAGTCAATTGGAGGCTATACCATTGAAATCGGCAAGACCTTTCAAGATGGGAACTGTAGATTTGACTGAAACTTCAATTGATGTCAGAGCTGGAAACCAGAAACTGGTCCTTCTGTTGTTGACTGATAAGATCGAGCTGTTGATTAAAGAGGCTCAAGATGAATGGTTAGAATTGAATAAAGAAGAAGAGGACAACGACGAAGAAGAAGATGAAGAAGAGGAAGAAGGATCCTCCCTAAAGAAACCAATACCTCTCCCATTGATCAGATTGAAAGTAGAGTACACAGATGGATACGAAATAGAGAACCCGAGACGGTTTTCGAATCGGTTTGTAGGTCAGGTCGCAAATGTAAATGATATTGTAGTTTTCCAAAGAAAGAAGATCCAAAAGCATACGAAGAAGAAAGAGGTCTCCAAGGATATCGTAACTGATGATAATGAGTTGAAGAAGTTTGACGTCTCCACTTTGGTGGATACTTTTTTGGAGGAAGATGATTTGAATTTAATTTCCAAGTCGGAGATCAGTGATCTGATTAAGTCATTCATTGAGAAAGAAGATAGAAATGCGATTAAAGATTTCATAAAAGTAGAGCTTGATAAGGATTTCGAGCAGCTTTGTAAGCTTGATGTTGTTGCTGAGGATGCTCCTGAAGAAGAGAGTATGGCACAGCTTCTGGACACCACTTCGGATATGAAGAAAGGATTTAAAGAGATTTTGAAAGGGATATCTAAGGAGAGGAAATTGGCCATAAAAGAAGAATCACAAAGAGCCACTTTAGGACTGGCCAAGCGTAGCCAAAGAGCTCGCAGCTCTGAAATGGTGATTGAGTCAGATGAGAACTCTGATTTCGAAACTGCTCCTGCTATGTCTCCTCCTCCTCCTAGAAGACCTACTAAAAGAGCTGCTCTGACTAAATCAAAGCAGTATCTCAGTGCGGAGATCGTCTCATCTTCCGAAAATGACGACGATGGAGACGGAGATTTCGCAATGTATGACGATGAAGAACCTCCTGTTACCAAAAAGACAACTTCTAGACCCACCAAGACTACTTCTGCTCCCAAGAAGAAGTCTCAAAACGTCATGGACCTCGTCATGAGTATGGCCAGGAAATAAAATTACTGCATATGTATAATACCTAAAATAGAAGTCATAATAATTTACTGTAAACGGCAATCATGTAATATTTCCTAAAACAGAAATCATATTTTTCTCTTCCTAAGTGAAAATTCAAAGCAGGTCAATTTCTTTGGGCGACGGTTTAGAGATCAAAAGCAGATCGATTTAAAGAGACATCAAGGCAGATTCGAAGCTAGATTTATCGGCCAGGATGAGTAAAGAAGAGATGGAAGGTATGGAGATGGATGATAAGGAGGTGGAAGAAGGATTAGACGAGGAATTTGATGACAACGCCGAAGGCGCGATCAACGAAATGGCGCCAACTAATGGAGCAAGAAGCTCTCAAGAAAGCTCACAACCGAAGAAAAAGGCTAGAATAGATTTAGGAAGTATGCCTGGAGTGTTAAGTAGCGATGCATTGATTCCAGAGTTACCTGAGTTTAATAGAAAGGATAAGACTTTGAAAGATATATTGTCTATGATGGATGACTATTCTCCAATCATTCCAGATGCCGTGACAGATTATTTGATGCTGAAAAATGGATTACAGATCAATGACTTGAATATCAAAAGATTATTACTGTTGCTGACACAGAAGTTTATTAGTGATATTGCCCAAGATGCTTATGAATACTCGAGAATCAGAAGTAACACCGTCAGCAAGTTAAAAAACACATTGAACAACAGTAATAGCGGAGCATCTGCATCTGGAGCTCTGGGTCAAGGACTGGGTGTAGGACTGGGACTGGGTCTGGGAGGTCTGGGACTGGGACTGGGTCTGGCTGGAGGTGCTGGTGCCTCGGGAGCAGCAGCAGGTACAGGTGGTTCCTCAGGTGGGCCACTGATTAGCAACGAAAAGTTGACATTGACCGTAGAAGACTTATCAAGTGCTTTAGAAGAACATGGAGTCAATATCAAGAGACCTTCCTTCTACCGTTAAAACCTGTATAGTATAATAGCAATTTACGAATTTTAATAAAATTGATCATAAATACACGACTATTTATATTGACCGCCTCGTTTGTGTCATTGAGCCCTTTTCCCCAGATTATCACATGAAAATCTGCCGTGACACAGTGTCGTGACACTGTGCAAAAGTTTTTTTTCCCTTGCATTGACGTCATGCCAATTTTCGGGGGTTTTTTAAGCGAGAAACTTTGAAATTTAGAGTTCAAAGATATGAACAATTGGCTTAGGTGGTGGTAAAACTTAGTTGAGAGCTTAGAGTGACCATGGCTAAAGGTAAAATATACTCTTTTTTATACGACAACTTCGTGCCGTTGGCAGATTCCACAGTAGTCAAAGTAGGCCATGAAGATGAGCCCACTAGTGACATCGGATATACGGAGAAGCTGAAAGAGACACCAACGGTGGAGTTGGACGATGGAACTGCCTCAGACAGTTCAAGCACTCTTGTTGAGGTGTATAAGAGTCACCGTCATTTGAAACAAAGACATATCACTCTTATTGGTATTGGGGGAACTATTGGTACTGCTTTGTTTGTGACTATTGGTACTCTGTTATATAGTGGAGGACCTTTGAGTCTCTTTTTGGCCTACACTTTATGGTGTGTGCCTATTCTTATGGTGACGGTATCGACTCTGGAGATAGTCAGCTACTTGCCAATTGAGTCTCCATTCGTCTCGGTGTCTGGAATTTTCTGCGATGAGCTGTTGGAATTCATGCAGGGCTACAATTTTTGGATTTTGGAGTGCGCTCTTATACCATTTGAGATCACTGGTGTTCATACCATTATTAAATTCTGGGATGCCAAACATAGTCTGGGTATTGATTTGGCAGTCCAACTCGTCTTGTATCTGATTATCAATATTTCTCTGGTCAATGTGTATGGAGAGGTTGAATTTTGGTTAAGTATTGGAAAACTTTTATTACTGTTTGGGTTGATGTTATTCACTTTCTTTACAATGGTGGGTGCTAACCCTCACCATGATGTATATGGGTTCAGCAATTGGAATAAGCCGGCTCCTATGTTGGAATATTTGTCCACGGGAGATATAGGACGCTTCCAAGGGTTTTTGGCCTGCTTATCTCAACTGACTTATGCCATTGCTGGTCCAGATTATGTATCTTTGACTCTGCTGAATTGTGCTGGTGGGATCGATGTTCGTAGAAAGATCTTACCCAACCTGTTCAAGCAAGTTTTCTACAGATTGACCATCATGTTTGTAGGGGGTTCTTTATGTGTAGGTATTGTATGTTCTCTGAGAGACAAAGGGTTGATTTCTCTGATGGACAACAATAGACCTGGAGCTGGTCTTTCTCCGTATGTAATTGCAATGAACAATTTGGGATTGGGTGCTGTTTTACCACACATAGTCAATGGACTGTTGGTATTACTGCTGTTCAGTGCTGGTAATTCTTATACTTACTGTTCCTCAAGGACATTATTGGGATTACTGAAGAGTGGTAAACTGCCTAAATTCCTCACTCATTGTACTAGAAATGGTATCCCTCTTTATTGTGTTCTGATAAGTCTTCTGTGGGGACTTTTATCCCTCTTACAATTGGGGGAGAACTCATCTATAGTATTAAACTGGATCATAAACATTGTAACATCTTCTCAGTTGATCAATTATGGTCTTATGACCTTCGCTTACTGTTTCTGGTACCGTTTTACTACCAAGACTGATTTCGATAGAGATTCCGAGCTCTTTTTCAAATCTTGGGGTCAACCTTATGTGGCCATTATAGCTTGTATTTGCTGTACTTCAATGGTCTTTATCAATCCCTACTTATTGTACTACCCAAACAAAGAATACTGGGATTTACAAACTTTCCTCTTTACCTTCTTAATTGTGTTCGTCGATGTCATTCTTTTTGTGGGGTATAAGCTTATAAAGAAGACTAAATGGAGAAATATTCATGAGATCGATTTGAAGAAACATTTATTGGAGATTGAAGAGTATGAGCAGAAATCTATGGAGATGAAGGTCATGGAAGAAGTTCAAACTAAACCGAAAGGATGGAAACGGGCTCTTGATATTTTAGAAAAGTATTCTTATTAGTATTTATAATATATTTATAGTATTATAGGCAGTAGGCATACAACCACACATACATACAACCACACATACCATACATAACATACGGACCTTACAGGCCTTACAGACCATAGCACACAGACCACATACCCCCCATCTATGCTATAAATAATCTCTATTAGAAGGGTCCCAAGGGGGTTACTTGGGGGGCTACCAATCCCTCAGCAGTTTACGAATTATCACCACCATACAAAAAATTCAAACTGCAAATTTTTAGCGCCGTTTCAAATCTCTCCCCTTAAAGAATTCACACCGTCAAAATGGCTATTGGAATCCCGATCAAGCTCTTAAATGAGGCCCAAGGCCATATCGTGACACTAGAATTGAATAACGGTGACATGTACCGCGGAAAATTAACCGATAGTGAAGATAATATGAACGTGTCATTAAAGGAAATCATTCTTACGACCAAGTCAGGAAAGGTTGAGCATTTGGATCATTGTTTCATTAGAGGGTCGAATATTAGGTTTATAAGCATTCCTGAGATATTGTCGAATGCTCCTATGCTTAATCCTAATACAGTGAAACCGCAGGTGCCTGTGAGGGGTAGGGGACCGAGAAGATGAGAAATGATGAGAGGACCGAGTAGATGATGAGACAGTGATGAGACAGTGATGTTAGGACAGTGGCATTAAGACAGCTGTGTTAAGATAGCATCTCAATGCAATCATCACATCACCATCATCCAACTATTCATAGGGCAACCTACCTTCTGTATATTATATAATTAATCATATTAATGTTATCTATCGTGTGTTATTTAACTCAATGTCTTGCGGCAGCATCAGTTGTTGTTGCGCCTTCTCTTGTTGCTTAGCATAGAAAACTACAATAGCACTTCCAATGATGATCAGGAATCCACACCAACTTAAGAAAGGTGGAATGTGATGCCAAATAGATAACTCCCAAATTAACAGCCAGATCATCTGAGTATAAACCATCAAGGAGATCCTACCGGCCTTCTCACGTTGGATCCCGGAAGTCAAAGCGAATTGCATAATGAAACCACTGATCCCAATGATTATAAATAAGAACCACTGTCTAGGAGTATGTGGTAATTGGAAAGAATACGACGGCACTACTAAGATGGCTACAAAGGAAACCAAAGTACACCACAATGCGAAATATGAGACAGAAATTAACAGATGCAGTCTATGACCGATGTATCTGATGACAACCATGACAGAGCCACCTCCAAAGGCTCCCAAAAGCAGTACCATGACGGCGAGATCACGCAACCAAGGGTCGGAGGATTCCACCAGTTCATTTCCACTGGTTATAGTCCTTGATCCAAAGATGAAAGTAGGTCTTGCAATTAAAACTACACCAACAAGTGAACATAACCCTCCGCCTGCCTCGATCAAAGTGATTCTCTCCCCTAAAAATACCCACAGAAGGGTCAGTGTGATCGTAGGACTCAAGAAGATCAAAACTGTGGCGTCACTCACACTCAAATATTGAAGAGAGAAGTAGACACCGAACACCCCGAAGAATCCACAAGTACCTCTAATAATCAACCACTTACGGATCCCTGGAGGTCCAAATGGAGCATCTGGCATCTTGGTCACATACATATAAATCAAACATAAGATATAGGTGACCGACATTCTGACAAATAAGATCTGGAAAGGATTCATGGGTTCCTCGAAATCCGGGTCGGTCTCCAACAACTTACAAGACATATTCATCAATGAGTTGAAGAACTGAGCAAATATCACCAAACATAGCCCAACATTGGACGCAATATACCGGTTATAGAGCGACTGGATAGTGGTCTTGCCATTCTTATTGAATTCCGGGTCTGGATCGTCACGGATCTCGAAATCAAGCGAATCCACTGAATCTCTGGGGCTCAATAACCCATCTCTTACTTCTGTGTCTCTATTCATATTACTAATGAACGGTTTTGTATCTCTCTTGTTGCCACTGGAGTATCTTATCGGCTAGTTTTCTTTAGTCAAGTTCTGATTTCCCCAGGATATTCGGGGCTGCAGCGGCACTTCTCCAGGGAGCTGCCAGGCCGCTAGTGCGCTACCATTGCGCTGCCGCTCAGGGAACTTTGCGCCGCTTCTCCAGCAGATCTGCGCCGCTTCCTCCGGAATATTGAGAAACTGTGTAAATCATGAGCATTTCGGCAGCTCTGTGCGATCGCGCGCGGCGCACACTGCGCAGCTAAGCGCACACTCCGTCAGGAGTCGGCTCAGTCTCGGCTCTTGCCCTGCATACCTGGTGTCACGATGCTTCTACAGTCTCTTACTACTCATAATATTCCATTATACATTACCCAGTCCTGAACCTTTTAAACCATGAATTTCGAACCCGTCATCTCCCAGATATAATGCTTTCCATTCGGCCAAAGCACCGGCTGTGAAATCGACTCCAATCTTAATATCCTCGGCTCCTAAAAGATAATCGGCAATTAAAGCTCCATATACCTCTCCATTAGTAACGACGATATCATTACGGTCGAATTTACAGCTTACATGCAATTTGCTGGATGTTTCACATGATAACCAGTCTTGGATATCCATGTAACCGAAATTCTCCCCTTCGTAACTCAAGTCCACATATCCATTGATTCCATCGACACCAAATGGTTCATTTAATACAAAGGGTAAAACCATATCGAATGAAAGTGATCCAGAAACCAATTGGGGTCTTGTAATTCCTCCCTCGATATTGAAATCCAAGTCGGAAGTTCCTACATTATGAATAAATGACTCAGTATGAGGAACTGACATCGATTTCCCACCCAAGCTTGACACACGCCATGGAATCGACAAATCTTTCAATATTTCCTTATAAATCCAAGTAGGAAGAATATCCAGATTTTTGGAAGGGAAAGTGACCAAGATATCAGTCTCCACTACACCGTACAAAAGAGACTGGATCACACCAGATAATGGACTATCAATGCAACTAGAATCACTAGAGGACCCTTTGAAGAACTGGGTACTGACTCCTTCAACTGTAGAGACATGCAGAGCACCATTTTGTAAATCTTGCAGTAAAGAGTTGAGATCTGAGAATTTTAATTGGGTCACTTTGAAGTAGTCTCCATTATCACACATGTCTCTCATCTGTATATCTACGTAGAATTCTGCAGGGATCCAATCACTCACAGCAGAGATATAATGAGCTAACAAATCATCTCTGAAATCTGGGTGAGGAGAAACCACCGAAAATTTAGATGAAATCTCTTTATCCTCAGTCACCAGAACACCTTCATAGTCCATAGTATGGGCATAAGCATCGTTGATTAATTCTCTAGGATCAATAACCAAATCACTGAAGTTCAACTTGAGACTTCTGATCGGTATTCTCAAATATCCCACCTTAATTTTCAACATAAAAACACCACTTAAATCAATGATGCTCTCGTTCATCAAGACATTTTTGAGAACCTTGAACATGGATCCAGTATTAGGCTTCACATTAACATCTAATTGTAAGCTGTTATTTGCCCCATTGTACACTTTAACGTTGAAAGGATTCTTGAGTTTCACCTCCCCAACAGACTCCATGAAAGTCTCATTAGCAGCGGTATTGACAGTGATATTGATATTATCCAAATCAATATTCAAATTATTAACAATATAAGAGTTCAGAATCAAGAATTTCTGGGTGAAAGTGTCAAAAGATGTTCTCTCATAATCGACATTCGATTCTAAATCTAACACCAAATTGATAGATTTATCTTTAGTGTCGACACTTTTAAAGCTGACATTTTTGACGGAAACATCGACAGACTCGTTCACAGTTTCATCCAAATGAGCAAATATACGACCAGAACCCACTATTATAACAGCGGCAAGTATTATCAGCACTACTACCAGTCCTCTTCTTAAGAACAAATGAAGTCTGCGATGACCTCCAACGCCACTGTAATGATTTTCACAGACGACTTCTCCTTGTTCATTTTCATCGAGTGTAGTCGGCATAGGAGGCATCAGCCTCAACAACGGTTCCGTTTCCGAGCTCATTCTTCGTATCCGCTTGTCTTTACCATCCTCATCGGTTCTTAATATAAAAAGAAATAAAAAAGAGCAAGAGCAGAGGTGGATGACGTACGGAGCAGAATATGAATAAAGGTTTTCACTCAGCGTTAGTCACACACAGCAAAATACGAGTAAATGGTTGAGTGAAAATTCTAGTCATGATGAGCAAACTACGAATTGACAGCATAAGAAGAGCTGAGCTGCGCTTAATAAAGCGAGCACTTACCGCATCCGCTCAGCGCTAAGAAAAAAATTTTCTTAAGATGAGATCTGAAAAGCTAAAAAGAAGATCTAAAAGAAGAGTCAAGAACAAGCACCCGGGTAAAAATGTTGTATTTGATCGGATTGGGTCTCAGTCACGAGACTGACATCACTGTAAGAGGTTTAGAAACTGTCAGAAAATGTAAAAGAGTCTATTTAGAAGCTTATACCTCGATCTTGATGGCCGCCTCTAAGGAACAATTGGAAGAATTTTATGGGAAGGAGGTGATTTTGGCCGACAGAGAGTTGGTCGAAGGTGGCAGTGATGAGATTTTGGCCGGTGGTCAAGAAGATGATATTGCCTTCTTGGTCGTCGGAGATCCTTTCGGTGCTACTACTCATACTGATTTGGTGATCAGAGCCAGAGAGTTGAATATTAAGGTGGAGGCCATTCATAATGCCTCTGTTATGAACGCTGTTGGAGCTTGTGGTTTACAATTGTACCAATTTGGACAAACTGTGTCGTTGGTCTTCTTCACCGACTCCTGGAAACCTGACTCTTTCTACAATAAGGTAATGGAGAACAGAAAGATCGGTTTGCATACATTATTATTGTTGGATATCAAGGTCAAAGAACAAAGTATAGAAAATATGGCTCGTGGTAGATTGATTTATGAGCCTCCTCGTTATATGGATATTGCTACTCTGCTGCAACAGTTATTGGAGATTGAGGAGCTCAGAGGTGAACAAGCCTACACTCCTGATACTCCATGTGTTGCTATTTCGAGATTAGGCGCTCCAACTCAACTGTTCAAAGCTGGTTCATTGAAGGAATTGAGCGAATATGATGCCGGAGAACCATTGCATAGTTTAATTATGTTGGGAAGACAAGTCCACGACTTGGAGTTGGACTACTTGTATCAATATTGTGAAGATCCACTGAATTTCAAAGAGTTAGTAGTCAAGGACCAAGAATTCTTCAAGCCTCCTCCATACGTTCCACCTGTTGAAGACGACGAAGACTAAAATTAAACTACAACTGTGATAGAATAAATATGAATTATCTTTTTTTATTTTGAAACATATTATGTAGAGACACGACCTCACTCATCCTGGAGGCAAGTCGGAGACATCAACGGTTGGGCTATTAGCACCTTCATCCTCTTCGAGAACATCTTCTTCCAATGGAGTTCTTGGTAAGGCCATCAAACCAGATCTGGCGATTTCCAAGATACCGAAAGGTTGAAGTAATTTGATGAAGTTGGAGACTCTGGAAGGTTTGGCACTCAACTCTACAACACAGTTTCTCTCACTGATATCGACGACTCTACCACCGAATTGTTTAGTGATGTTGGTGATGTGTTCTAAGTGGACGTGTTTTTGTCTTAAAGCCTCGGATGGCATCAAGTTGTTAGGATGGTAAGGAGATTCGTGACTCAAGGTGGAAATGACCTCCTCATCCTTGTGATGAGCCAACAATTCGTGGAAGTATTCTGGGCCCAAGATGGAGACTCTGGCCAACAACATCTCTCTTCTGATGATGTTACTGTTAGTGTAGTCCAAGACGGCGTATACAGGGACCAAATCCTCGATTTGTCTTCTAGCTTGTTCGATGACAGCGTCTTGACCGGCCAAAATAATGGTCATTCTGGACAAATCCTTGACCTCGGTGTTACAAACGACCAAGGAGTCAATGTTGAAACCTCTGGCGGCCAAAGTGGAAGAGACCAACAGTAATACACCCGGTTCATTCTGCACCAAACAGTTCAAAACGTGTTGCTTCTTTGGCAGTTTGGAAGGAACTGGAGTCTCGTACAAAATAGACGAAACAGCACTGTTAGCGCTCCAGTTTGGGGTCTCCAAAGTTGGCAACAGCGGTCTTTTCTTATTTCTGTGTAATTGTTTGTAGGCGATGGCGGCGGTGGAGGACTTCGATCCTGATTTGGAGGAGGAAGAGATCCATCTGCGCCCGCAAAACAGGGTTCTGGCTGACAACATCTTGTTTACTTGCCTGATATCTTGGGAGTTGGGGTAAGTAGAGTCACTTTTTATATATCCGAAAATGACTGATTCGAATTTTCACCAAAGCGAAAAATTTTGCCCGGTTTCGCTGTGAGTGGTGAGCGGTTAACGGAAGAGGGGTGGAAGAATATCCTGCGCAGGCAATTGTGGGGGTAGAGAGAGACGAGGGAAAGAGTAGGAAAAGAGAGGGAAAGAAGGGGAAGAGAGGGGAGTGTGAAGGGGAGGTGACGAGGAGGTGAAGGGTAAGGCGGAGGGGATCAGAGTAGGGAGAATGAGTCAAGGAGGAGACATCTAGGGAGGAAAAGAGGATAAGACCGTGATCGTTTTTGGTTCCGATTTAAATTGAATGAACCGATCAAGTGACTCACACCACCCAAGTTGTTACTCGACGGTTTTAGTTTCAAATTATCCGTCACCCCTTTCAGATTCTCAGCGTTTTGGATCGTTAAAAAGTCCTAAGTGCGCTGACCTAACAGAAAAGCTTTTAGAAGAAAAGAGCGTTTAGAGAGCGAGATTGATTAAATTTACACGACTTTTATAGGTCATTTTCCGGTTTAACGATCTCCTAATCGGGATGTATAGTCATTAGTGATGTTGCTGGGGAACAGTTAATAAGAGGTTAAGATCGACGATCTTTTCATGATAAGTGTCTCATCTGAGGATTGCAGCAAGAATCATGGATAGTCTGGGTATTAACGGTTATTGGAGGTGAGAAATAAATTGTTCTTCGGTATTTGGTTGTGTGTATAATTTAGTACTATGAAATTCAGCCTCACCTTTACCCCTATTTTTCTCTCTGTTCTTCAAAGCTTATTTCTACACTTGACATCCTTCCCACCAATCCATTTCTACCTTCTAATCAACTCTATCTCTAGTAGCACTCACATTCTCTTGTGTGTACTCAAAACATTCAATTTCCCGGCTTCTTTCTCCACTCATGCATCTTAACCTCAACCTAATCGTTGAGACCAAACTTTCTATTGTTCGTTATGCGTCAATTCTCCAAATTTCATAACCTAATTTAAGAGGAGCTGCACGAGGCTTCTTTGGAGAAGAGGGAGTTTGAGATTTTGACTACCAGGAAAGCTTTAACCTTAGTCTAGTAGGACAGATATATACCTTTAGTTTCAATCTCCTATGTTTCAGTATCCTATCCTGAGTATTCATCTATCGGTTCTGACCTCGTCAAGACCTTCAAATCTGCATGCATATTCACCAACTCAATCACATGTCTCTCATGTGCACTCTTTGTTGATGAACACACAGTTGTGTACTCAGTTCCTGAACATTCCACTCTCAGGCGCATAATCTTTCCGTTTTTAAATACCATCGAGGCGTTATTAAGGTTATATTGCCCAGGTATCCCCTTTGGACCTCGGGATTAAAATAACCCAATAAGATATACAAACGTTTATTCTTATTATATGCAATATCTCTATTAAGACACTTTTGTGGTATTATCATTTTCCGTGGAGGGAATTCTATTGTGGACATTAACTACTGCAGAGTACTGCATGAAACATTAGTTGGAGTTATCTGGTGTTTGTGGCCAAGTGACAATAATGCAAAGGGATGCATACTAATCTTATTTACATTTTTGATGACCAGCTAATTTCCGGTATCCCAGTGTCATAACCCTGGGTAAGTAACGATATAAAAAGCGTGGTCTTTCCTTGTATTCCCGGAACCATAGGCTCCATAAGATTATTGAAAATGAAATTCTCATCTGTTATTTTGACTGCATTGTCTGCTGGTCTTACAATTGCATCCCCAATTCCTGCTAATGAAAAGAGAGCTGTCTCTGGAGGTTCAGAAATCCAGCTCATTGCCGAGGCAATTATCATTGCTGAACCGGTAATTGACTATATCGTCTCTGAGTACACTGCAACTGCTACAGATGCTTCAGCCGTAGCTGCTGTTACTGGAGCCGTGGGTCTTATTGAAGAAATTGCCGGAGCTATCACTGGAGACAGTGCAGCTGAAGAAGCTTTGGCTGCACAAGCTATTAACCTTGTTCTCAGTGCCCTGTCTGTAAGTTCTACAAACACTGCTGCTTTAGCTGCTGCCACAGAGGCAATTCTGGTAATTGGAGACATTGCCGGAATCGCTTCAGGTGACTACAGTGGAGTCATTGATTTGGTAGAAGATGTCATAGAAGCTGCTGCTAGTCAAGTCACTGTAACTGGTACAAACACAGCTGCTGTTGCAACTGCAACTGCTGCTATTGCCCTGGTTGAAGAAGTTGTCTCTGCTTACGAGAGCGGAGATTCTGAAGCTGAAATCCAAGCTGCTGTTGATGTTATTGGATACCTTGCTAGTGCTGCTGGTGTCACCTTAACAGGCTCCATTTCGTTATCAGAAGCCACTGAAGTAGCTAATGCTATTGAACTGCTTAGTGGATCTTCGTCCGGATCTACAGACTACTCTGAAGTGATCGAAGCTGCTGCCGAAATCATTCAAGTCGTCGGATCTCTGTCCTCTTAGATTCTACATAAAACTATTACCTTTCAATTCTACTCTCAATACATATATAAATGTTTCGATTAGTTCAATATATAAAACTCTAACCAGTCAAAGTGACCAATTCCTCGGCACTAGTTGGATGAATAGCTACAACACTATCCAAATCCAGCTTAGTAGCACCCATCTTGATGGCAACACCGAAACCTTGTAAAATCTCAGCACTGGAGTCACCAACTAAATGCAAACCGACAATCTTCTCCTCTGGACCATGACAGATGACCTTATAATAGACTGGAGATTTCTCGGTCAACATGGCATAGTACATTGGAGTGAATCTAGATCTGTAAATCTTAAGGTTCAGCTCACCGTACTTCTCAATCAGTTGCTTCTCAGACAAACCAATGGAACCCAGCTCTGGGTGAGAGAAAATAACACTAGGAACATTGGTGAAATCTTGCTTTTGGTTCTTAAATTCTTCAGGTCCAAACAATCTGTTGGACAATTTTCTACCGGTAGCAATGGCGACAGGAGTTAACTCAACGTTACCAACAACGTCACCAAGAGAGTAGATATTTGGAGCAGAAGTTTCTTGCCATTCATTGACAATGACTTGTTCTTTGTCGTTCAACTTGACACCAACGTCCTCTAAACCGATACCCAACAAAGATCTTCTACCAATAGTCCAGATCAATTCTTCAACTTCGATGGACTTTCCAGTATCGAAATCAACCTTCAAGAGACCACTGTCCAATTTAGTAACACTCTTTACTTGAGTAGTCTTATGAACATTGATACCAATGTTGACATAGTGATCGGTGATGGTGTTTTGAATAGAATCATCGAATGATCTCAAGACAGTCTCACCTCTAATGATCAAATGAGTTTCAGAACCCAAACCGTGGAAAACACCAGCCAATTCAACACCAATGTAACCAGCACCTACGACGGCTACCTTCTTAGGTTGTTTCTCCAACTTGAAGAAACCGTCAGAATCAGTACCAAGCTCATAGCCTGGGATGTTGTCAGGTTTAACTGGAATACCTCCAGTAGCAATCAAGTATTTGTCGGCACTGAAAGTCAATTTTTCATTAGTGTCAGTAGTGGTAACGTCTACAGTTCCCTTCTCATTGAACTTGGCCCATCCATATATGTAGTCTACACCTTCTTTGGTCAAGTTCTTCTCATAGATACCGTTCAATCTCTCGATATAAGCATCTCTCTTTGGCTTGAAATACTCCCAGTTGAAAGTCTTGCTAGCGGAAGGATCGACATCGAAACCGTACTCTTTAGCTTGCTCCAACTTATGAGCTAAGTCAGAGGCATACCACATGACCTTCTTTGGGACACATCCGACATTGACACAGGTACCGCCCATGGCCTTTCCCTCTACCAATAATACTTTAGCGCCATACTTGGCGGCTCTTCTAGCAGAGGCGACACCTCCAGAACCTCCTCCAATAACTAAATAGTTGTAATGCTGTTGATTGATCGGAGCCATTGTTGAAAAGAATCTTCCCAATCTTCTTACTGCTGCTTCTTGATATCTCAACATATATCTAAATGGATTTATTGAGATTAATTCAGAGGCCTTCTGCTATTTTATATGGTGAAAAAATAGCTGGCTTACAAATGCGCGAAGGCAAACGAAGGGGAATGGGTGGAAAGGAAGGGGAATGAAAATTGAGCAAAATAAGAGAAAATGAGTTAGTAAGCGAGGGAAAAGGGAAGATAAAGGGGGGAAGAAAAAGGGGGGAATGGAAAGAGGGAAGAGAGAGGGGAAGAGAAATGCACGCATAGAAAGCACTAGTTTTCTTCTAGAAAGATCCGGATCGAGATGAATAAGCGAGGTGTTTGATGATTAGTCACGTGAAAATAGACAAGATGACGTAACTTGAAGGGTGATTGAAGGGTGATCAAAGGGTGATCAAAGGGTGATCAAAGAGTAATCTGTGATTTGCATACCCCGAAGAGTAAGCTGTAGTTAACATTGACACTTAACTATAGTGATGTACTGATTAGTAGTGATTATGTATTGATGCAGTAGTTATTGATTGAAATGCATTAACTATGTACTGACCATCTGCAGATCAGTATTCACATTTTAGTTTGATGTCTCGGTACGTATTTATTATATCTCATATATAATATTCTTATTAGTAGTGCTACATTAATATAATCGGGAGCGCCAAGCGCAAAAGTCTAATTTATTATCTATATTGTTCCATCTCCTCTTACTCAAACACGGCAAGAGGAGTCGGATCTCAGTTTTAAATAAACCTCGATCCTAAGCTGCGATCCTCAAATACGGAATCGCCAGCAGAGCAAATCTAACTCGGGCTCTAACCCCCTATTTCGGGGTCCACGACTACGCTTGCACGCTTATTATTCCCATCTATAAAGAATGACGCCTGGAAGTCTGGTTCTCTCTCTTACCAGATCCATGACAGTCCTTAACATGTCTTAAATAAACCTTATAACGGTTATCATGTTGACGTTCAGCATTAAACCTTTTCATCTTAATATGTTTCACTGGACATGGGTAGGGACAAAGGAAATACTCCTGTTTCTCGGTAGTACCATCGTTAGCGATAGAATCGGTTACAAATGGTCTAGGCTCTTCAACCAACGTTCCGTTGGAGAAGACACCGTGAGAAATAGTGAGATGATGCAAATAGGCCGATGTCTTCATCGAGAGGAAATTTATTTCATCACAATATGGACAGAGCCCACTCGGTCCGTTTTGTTCTTTTCCTCTAGTTCTCCTAAATATCATTGGCTCATAATTGCTTTCTGAAGCTCTTGGAGCGACCTCGTACGTATACTGAGAGTCGTTATGGAAGTTCAGAATGTCCCCAAAATCGTTTCTAATTCGAATAGATTTCAACCCCCCTAAATTCTGAAGAAGTTTAGGTGATTCCCCTGATGAGCTTCTTCTCTTCTTGTCTCCACGTCTAGTCCGTTCTTCAGTTTGGTCCAGTTGGGCTCTAGCATCGGTGTGCGAGTGAGAGAGATGAGTTTGTGACACTGGACTTTCAATGACTGTAGGAGGAACTTGAGAGGCAGAAGATGAAGCTGAGGTTTGATCTGTGCTGAATAAAGTGTCGTTGTTCACTTGTGAAATGTCAGAGCTAAGAAGCCCTTCATTTAAATCTTGTTCTGTACTGTTTATTATATCCATACTAACGGAACCATTTACGTAATCGCCGAAATCATAATGTGATAACGGCTCGTCGACTCGTGGGAAAGCAGCCATCCCGGAGTCTTCTTGATGAATCGATCTATCCTGATCCTCTTCTATTGGACTTTCAGGAAAAATCACCAAGCCCAGTTTCAACGTCTTAGAAACTTCTGATTGACTTACTCTGCTTATGTGTGCTTCAGTGCCTCTAGGAAAGAACTTGAAAGCAAATTCGTATCCCACCTTCTTTTCAGAAGATATACCAAGCGGTGACGACGGAACTGAGTTCTCAAGTGAAGAGGGCTGGGCTTCAGGGAATATTTCGGGACCGCGCTTCTCTTGGATCCACGAGCCTCCTTCCTGGAGACGTCTCTCCCCTTCTTGACGAACCAGCTTCATATTTAGAAGTATCTGATCCATTTCTTGGAGGAGCGACCTCTCTTCCTGGGTGGTCGTGTGATCATCCTGGAGCATCTGATCTGAATCTTCCCCTAGCTCGAGCGCAATCTCCCTCAGGAGTTCTTCAAGTTCTGCATCACTTTCTGATATTCTTTCTGTGTCTTGTTCCTTCGTGCTACTTTTTACCAAAGAATCAAGACTAGAAGGGTCAAGGAAATCAGAGTACAAAGTATCGACAAGTTCAATCAGCTGGTGATCATTCTCATAAAAGGCCGAGTTATCGAGGGCAGGTTCATCGTTATAGAAGGATAAATCTAAATACTCAGATAAATCCAAATCTTGAGACAAATCTTGCATAGGCTCTACCGAGTCATTGAACTCATTTAACATCTCAATATTAGAGTATAATGAGCGCTCAGTGTCGTAGTTTCCCTCGATAAGTTCATCAAATGATTGAGTTCCAGACATTATTAGTATGTTAAAAAGAGATAATTAATAGGGGTACAGTTATATGAATATGAGGGTTCAGAAAAAAGGGGATTTCGGCCATACCTTTATATCGTTCACCCAGGTGCCAATATCTGCTGACCAGTTTACACAAACACAAAATTGGATTTTTGAATTTGTTAGCGCATTTTGGGGGTTTTTTCTGTATCCCTTTTTTGGGGGGTTAGAAGGGAGGGGGAGAAGAAAGGAAGGGCTACAAAGATGGGCTATATGTTGGAAGAGGAATGTCATGTATATATGGGATTGACGAGAAGATAAGATGTTACTGATGACAATTAAGGATTATTCACGTTGAGTTGGTGTGAACATTTTACTGCTTGGCAAGTCTTTCCTCCACAGTAAAGTGTCCTGGACCTGATGAGACCTTAAGTTTGGAGTGTTATGGTGGTCCAGCTGTCGTAGGGGAATTCACGAGGCGAATTCCCGGCTCACATCCACTCATTCATCACACCCACTCAAACCACAGATACTAACCCTACAAAAATATTCCTCTCCAAATCACCTAAACAATTACTATATCACTTCAATTATATACTATATAATAATCATCACCGACTCAATCAACGATATCAGCAGTATTGAACTCTTCTTCTTCAACCTTATGAATAACAACATCATCATCATTATCATCCAATTCTTCAATTTCCTGAAGGTTGCTATTCTGCAAATTCTTCTTCAAAGCTTCGAATTCCTCTTCATTTTCCAATACCTCGATACCAATAATTCCAGCGATGTTCATGATTTCCAAACATTCCTCAGCCTTTTCGAGTTTCATAGTAGCAAAGACTTTGTTAACTTCATCCATATCCTCAGTTTTCAAAGCGGTTTGTAAATCAGACGGCAATTGTTGGAACAATTCATATCTTTCTGTGTCTTCTGGAGTAGGTAAATCGACGGTAAGCTTGGCGTTGTCATCGGTAGATTTCAATTGAATCAATGCTTCTTCATCATCGGGACCACCTTCAGAGACACGAGAAGCTTCTTCTTCCTTGATGATCTTAGATCTATTCTTGATATGATTATAGGTGAAACTGACTTCTTGGAGGAACAGATTAGAAGCTGGGTGACCTTTCTCACTGATTCTATTGAAGAAAGTGACCATAGAGTTCAATTTAGCAGTCTCATCTTTGATTGGTTTCAATAATTCGTCCAAAAATCTTAATAACATGGATTTGAAGACGATATTTTCAGCCAGTTTATGATCTTCTTCGAGTTCTGCATCAAAAGCTGTCATCAATAACGCATCCTTCTGCTGCTCACAAATGATGTATAAATGTTGCAGTAAATAAGCGTGCAATTTGGCGAAATTATCCTTTGGTAAGTCACAGTACTCTCTAGTTTCCTCTAGAAGTTCCAATTCTCCCAATTGATCTAAAGGTTTAGAAGGGCCTGGTTTTGATTTTGGGGAGTTGATAGTTTCGATGACTTGAGTTTTGGCAGAAGTTTTCGAAGAAGAGGAGGTGGAAGCAGACGTAGTAGTGGCAGTGGAAGCAGATACACCACTAGTATCCTTATTGATAATTGTAGAACTAAATCCCTCTTTCAAATCTTCAGATTCAATATGCTTCAATTTCTCCAGCTGTAACTCCAGCAATGTCTTCTCCTGTTCCTTGATTAACCCATCGATTTTAAGCTTATGCTTCAACAACAGACTACGGAGATTCTCATCGTTGATCTCAAGCGACTCCTTCAAAAGATCATTTCTCAATTGAATGACCAAGTCTTCAATCTGTTCATTGTACGGAACGGTCTCATTAGGATCGACCAACTCTGACTGATAAGTCTCATTTTTATCGAATTTGGCGCCCAAAAACAGGAACACATCCTTCTCATTAGTGAAATCTAAGTGTTTTTCTCCTAAAAGCAGATGCACACGATCATTCAAATGAGAATACATATCCAAATTGACAGTTATCTGCTTGATCTGGGCGTTTCTTTGCAGTCTTTTCTCATGGATGTCTCTTTGTTTCCATTTGATGAACGATTTTTTGTCGACATTTGGATGGACCTCAATGTCCGAGTCATCACTCAACTCGATATTGTCGAATCTACTGTAGTCAATCATGGCTGGTGTTCTTGTGAAGGTAACGGAATCAATTGGCGTTAAGAATCGACGGAGATTTTTCTAGATCACTGGGTAGAAATTGATGAAATGCTCTGACATAGAAGAGAGGGCAAGTCAGGATTTGAGTCGAGGGGCACGACAGGGCACGACAAAGTTATATGACAGTGGAGTGTCACGGTGTCAGTATAACTCATCTCTTCAGAAAACCTGAGTTTTATTCATTCATTGGGTGATTCAGTTGATCATGTTTGAAGTTGAACAAGTCCAATTGCAGTTCAATGTTACTGAACCCATCAGAGACTTGAAAATCGGCGATAACAACTTGTACTTGGCCACTAAAACTCAAGTTTATCGCATAGATTTGGCCAATCCAGAGGTGGTGGTCGACTTTAAAGTGATACTGGGAGACAATGATGATGAGATAGAGACTACTTTTTTGGATCCATGTGGATATCATCTCTTAGTGAAGACCAGACTCTTGAATTACCACTATATCAACCTTCAATATAGTCAATCTCGACCTTTACATAAGTTGAAGGGCTTCGATGTGACATGTGCCGAGTTTTGCTTCGATGAACAGAAGGGAAGGGACGACGGATACTTGCAATTGGCTCATTCTGGATCCATTCTTGTGGGGACTAAGTTTGGAATCGTATATGAATTGATTCTTGATGCTTCAAATGCTGGTTCTTCTGGCACAAAGGATAACTATTTTGGGAATAAAGTCGAGAGAGTAGTTAAGCAAATATATAAGCAGGCAGATGAGCAAATCGTCGACTTAAAAGTGACTTGTGTTGATAAAGAAACTAATACTTTTAATGTGGTGATTGCTACGACCAAATCATTGATATCTTTTGAGAATTTTAGTGTTTTGAAGTATCATCAGAAGTCATCCAACTTCAGTGAGTTAAGTAGAGCCGGCTCCAAATTGGTAAGACAGAAGACTACATTGCTGGCTCATAATAATGCCAATTTGGCTACCTTCAACAGTGAGTCATTATCGATTATGCATGGTTCAAGTCTAGGATTTCATCAGTTTAAGATCAAACAGTCATTGGGTGAGCCGGTACTCGCTTTAATGTTGACTCAATTCCATGCATTTGTGCTCTGTGAGAACAGAATCACCATTTTCAACCAATTAGATGGTAATATCAGCTCTGAATTCGAGTTAAGCAGATCCGAAACCTTCTTGGGATTCGCTTCTGATCCATTGGAGAAGACTTTCTGGGTGTTTTCAGCCGAGAATATCTATGAAATTATAGTAGAAAACGAGTCCAAAGATATCTGGCAGATCATGCTCTCACAGAAGTTGTACGATGAGCTGTTAAACTCCTTAGGTGAGAATGATATGAGTATAAGAGATCTTATTCTTATCAAAAAAGGTGAAGATCTTTTCGATAAAGGCAAGCTCCTTGAATCAGCCGAGATTTTCAGTTTGACATCCAAACCAACGGAGGAAGTATTGCTTATGTTCAAGGACAAGTTAGAACCATCCTTAGTCTACTTCCGACACAAGTTCTCCAAGTTGCCCAAATCCCAAGTCATGCAACAGATCACATTGAGCAGCTGGATAGTAGAGATGTATATGGAGCTTCTCAATGACTACACCAACCAATTGAATAGTTACAATAATACGACTATCTTGAACAGCACTCAAGAACTGGATCAAGGGGCCGTTGATGAGACTACTAAACGTCTTAAAGAACGTATCACCGAGTATGAGTCTCAATTTAGACAGTTTGTCAAATTGAACGTGAAAGATCTACACAAAGAAACCATATACCAGATCATCTCTTCTCACAATAGGAAAGATGAGTTGATCTTTTATGCTGAACTAGTGAAAGATTACGATTTGGTACTCAATTACCATATAAATTTGGGTCGTTGGACCGATCTGTTGAAAGTGTTGTTGATGTTATTCTCGAAGAACGCAAGTGAGATTGAAAACTTGGACTATATCTACAAATACTCGAGTGTTTTGATGATGAATGAACCAAAGGAGACCGTAAGCACTTGGATTAAGATAAATGATTTCATCGAGTTGGATTTCAGTCGGTTATTGGCTGCTATGACAACGTATAATCGTATCGTTTGCAATACGGTCCCTCCAAATGAGAATGAGACTCTCAAGTTATTGAAATTTTTGATCGAATCCAAGGGCAAGAAGGATAAAATGATCCATAACACGTATCTCAGTCTCTTACTATCATATCCTTATGGAGATGGGGAGACCGAGGTGTTGAGATACTTGGAAAAGAACATTGGCAGGGATCTCAACTCCCAGAAAGATGTCTTATTTGATACCGATTTCATCTTGAGATTGTGTAATCGATACAATAAGATGAGAGCGATCATTTATATCAATGCCATCACTGGGGATTATGAAGAGGCAGTCAATTTGGCACTTGAGAATGATTTGATCGAATTGGCCACCGTGATAGCCGATAAACCAGCCAAGAATATGAACTATAAAGGGTCCAACGAGAATGACAGGCTTTGTAAGAAACTTTGGCTCAAGATCTCTCTGAAGTTGATCAAAGAAGTACTTAGAAACGACAAATATTTGACCCATGTGAAGGGCAATAACAATGATCTCGTGATAAGTAACGAGAAAGGGGATCCAATTGATATCTCTAAACGGAACCCAAGCATCCAGTCACTTCTCAAGTTCCTCTTAGAGAAACTGAATAAGAACACCTCAGATGGAAGACCCAAATTGATCACTATCCAAGATCTCTTGAAATTGTTCCCCGACTTTACTGTAATTGATAACTTTAAGGAGGAAATCGTGACATCACTCGAGGAATACTCTCAGAACTTGAACAAATTGAACGACGAGATGAACAAGACGCTCTCTACATCTCTGAAATTGAAACTGGAACAAGAAGAACTCAACAAGAACCGGTTCTTCACCGTGGAACCAAACGAGTCGTGCGCCATCTGTAACAAACTCCTCATCACGCGCAAGTTCTTTACATATCCTTGTTTTCACTCGTTCCATCAGGATTGTCTTGTTGATTATTTTAAGCGCAGTAATAATTACAAGGTGAAGAACAAGTTGTACGTTTCTGAGAAGAAGTTGATCAATTACCGTAAATTGAACGATGTGGTGGGGATTAAGGAGGTTAAACTGGAGATCGATGTTTGTTTGAGTGAGAGATGTGCTTATTGTAGTATGAAGATCAGTGAGATTGATGATCCGTTTATTGATGATGGGGATATGATTTGAGCACCTCCCCCTTCCTCTCTCCCTTCCTCTTTCCTCTCCTCTCTTCCCCCCTCTTCATCTTTACCCCTTTTACTTTACCCCTCCACCCCTTTTCCTTTTCCTAATTGAACTCCTCTCCTCATTCCCAATTTGTATATTTAATCTAATTCCCTATATAGGAAATCAAAATCTCCCTTTCATTGCCACCCAATCAATATAATGCTCAAATGACGCGCGCTATAAATTATTTGCTGATCTGTCCTCAGCAAATTATAACAGCGCCAACGCCAGATCCAAGGTGTAAATAAAACACCACATCCTCGGCGCCAACTGCTTCATATCCCACCCCCTCCGCTCCCCTTCGACCATGGACAAGGAACTCGCCCTGTTTTACCAATTGAAAACATTGGACCCCCAGGATTACGCTAGGGACTCAACCGAGCACCTCGATTTCGAGTACGAGACTGATCTCAATGGACAGTTCGAGTTACTTCAGAAATTGATCAATACTCAAGACACTGATAAAGAAGTGCTGAGCGCTCAGCGGAAAGATGACGTAGAGCCCCTTGGATTGAATGAATCCATGGTGGAAGAATTGGTAGAGAATGACGTCATTGACGATAGTAGAGATCCCATCAAGAAGAAGTATTTTATTAGTGAGGAAGGATTCGATGTCGATCTGTATGTGAAATTACAGATGGCCAGACCGAAACATGAGCTTGTTGACCAATTAGATTACCTTGAGCGTGATATTCAGTCGCGTCAGTCACTGCTTAACCAAGTGTTACATACTGAATTCATGAGGTTTGTCAATATAAAGAACATTCTTGGGGACACGATGGAGAAATTCGATCGTGCCGGAAGTGATTTCAAGAGTTTTGATAAATTAGGAGAAAGTTTGAGACTGACTGAGGCCGAGTCTAATAACGTTTTGACACCTCTGGTTAATGCTAAGAATAAAGGTACAATGGTGAGGTCTCTGCTTACATTTGTTAGTGAACATAAATTCTTATTCAACTTACCACAGACACTTCAAAATGACATCAAATTGAAGGACTATGATTCTTTGATCTATGATTATACTAAGGGAAGAAGACAATACACAGAGATTTTGGATCAAGGAGAGGCAAAGAAGGAGCTCCCGTCTAACTTATCACTTTTGAATTTGGTTTGGACCGAAGTCGAGGCTCTTGTTAGTGAGTATAAGAAGTTGGCATGGAGCCGTTTAAACAGTTTGGATGTCAATTCCAATGATCTGTCTTCATATAGTTCTTTGGTATTCAAATTATTAGAATTGGGGGTCGAGGACAATCCAATGCTCGAGTTAATCAACTCTCAATATGCGAAGATCTCCTCTCAGATTGATGAGGTATTTGAGAATTATTCTGGGAATATCTCGATTCTTCAGAACAATATTCTCAATGCTTACAGTTTGGAATCTGCCTCTCCTTTGGCTTTCTTGACTAAAGATCCTGATACAATTGATGACTCCAATTTGGATTTGCCTTTAGTTCAAGACCTGTGGAGTTTGATCCACCAGTTCATTCGTCAGTTACAAGAATTGGTCGGGAAGTGCATTAATTTCGGTTCTATGGTGGAGTCAGTTATCAATGGAGATCTTTTGAAACTGTATTCAGAGTATCGGGCATCTCAACAACAACAGCAAAAACAGCTGGTCCTGTCTGAAGATTTGGAACGTCATTTGAGGTTCGAGAATTATGAAATTAAGAAAATGAGCGAACAAAATGAGAAGTTGATCTTGAAAATATGCAATGATTTGATCACATTTTTCACTCGCAAACAGGATGGCTCAGCTTCTAAGACTGCTCTTTATGAATCTTATCGTGAATTCGGCTATTTACCTCCATTTACTAACGCAGTATCGACGTCTGCTAACAACAGTTCTCTCTACAAGAGAATTAGTAGCAATTTCCAGACAATTTTAGACTCCAAGTCTGCTATTTTGAAGAACAAAATGATAGTAGATCTGTTACAGAACACTTGTGTAAAGATTAACCAAGTTTTACAAACGGCTACTATCTCATTATTAGTCGAAGACATGAAATTCTCATATTTATTGGACGATAAAGAATTAGATGTTATCAAACTGATTGAGTTATACTATTCGATGTTTGTAACTAGACTGGCTGATTCATTATTCCAATCTGGAGTATCAAGTACATTCAAGATCCAACCATCGAAGAAGTTGATGACCACGTATGAGAATGGATTCTTGAAGAGTCTCAAATATTTCATAGAATCAGATTTAAAGAAAGATTTAATGAGTGATTCGACAGATGCCAAGTATAAAATTTTATTGGATTTCTATGAATTGAAGAAAACTATCAAGGCAGAAGTATTGAACAAGTATGAAAATGCTTTACAAGTGAACATATCATCTGATGAGATCTTCCGTATCTTGGATAACCTCACGGTAGAAGTATTTGAGAACTTGATCGACCCAATTGCTATTGAGATCACGGGACATTTCAACTCGAGTCTGAAATCACTTCAAGTATCTAGGCCCACCGGATGTTCTAACACTATCAGATATGTTATTCTGGTGTTGGTTCGTGCTCGTGTGAAGATGTTAGATTTGAAATTGCCACAGCATTTGAGTGATAGCGTTCTTTCCAAGTTAATCGGACACACCCTCGTCAAGATTCAAGACATGATCAAAACCTCAGCTACATTGGATCAATTAATCGTCGATTTAAGATACTTTGAAAACTATTTTACACACGAGATTAAAAATGAGTCTCTGCTAGTGAAACTCATCGAAAAGATATACGGTATTTTGTCGAACAAGGTGAATTTGCGGTCCGAGTTATCTCAATTGGACCTTGTAGTGAATAAGTCATTGAATGAAACCAAGATCGAGGTGGAGTAACCCATCAATATAAAGTATATCATGTATCAATAGAATTAATCCTCTGTATTATCAGCTCCAATTCCTGTGAGTAACTCTTACCATTCTCACAGAGCTTGTAGGTCTCGTAGAGATACTTGGACTTCAACATCTCATAGTAAACTTGCATGCTGGTGCCATCATTCACGGTATAATCTCCACCTTGAGACAGATACGGATAGATAGTGTACATTAAATCCCAGACAATCTCCAGTTCCGATTGGTAAAGGTCACGGATATAGTTGAGGATCCATAGATGACTCTCCTTCTCGGCCTGAGAGATGCTGACATCTTTCTTGAAAGGATAATGGTCGTCTTTCAAGGCTTTCTCTGCTAATTTTGGGGTGTTCTTGATGATTTTATTCCATTTGTAACGGCATTGAATTCTTGATCTCTTGCCATGCATTTGTTCACTTGCTACAGTCCAATTGATATGGTCCATCAGTTGCGATACATCGGCCCCTGACCCACTCAACATTACCGTCACTATAGCTCTTAACATACGTTCTTCATCATCGGACCATTTGGCCGAGCTTCTATTGCTACCACATTTGACATAATTTCTGTACCTGTCTCTACAATCCTCTGGCATTCTACCCATGATCCCACCTATCAATTTCCAATTTCCTGGGTTTTCAAGGGCCAATTTACCCAACTGTTGGTCTTCTTCTGGTGTCCATTTAGCACGTACAGGGAAAATATGATACGACCTTCTAACATGTTTATATAACGACAGTCTAGTCCTGTTGGGTAACACTTTTTGAAGAGATTCCCATAAATGGTCCTTCTTTCTTTTGTTGGACCATACTCGTTCACAGATCTGTTCTCTTGTCATATTGTTGATCTGACAGAACAGTAAAATATAGTTGTCGATGGCCTCTACTTCTTCCTTAGTGAAAGAATTAGAGTTATTAGATCCGATTTCCATTCCATTCTGACCATTCTTAGTCCAACCGTCAACTTTATTGTCTATATTTTCTTTACTTGATAGCAGTTTGGTGTTCTTAGATGGAATGGTGGTAGTATCCGACTTATCAGAGCTCAAAGTCTTCTTCTTTTTCTTCAGATTTTTCAAAACTTCTTCCACTAATGCATCTTCATCCTTGGAGTTGTCCTCATCATTCACCAGTAACAGCAGCAGCAGTCTCAGTTGGTTCTCTTTATTGAAATAATCAGTGACCAGTTGGACATTGATAGGACCAAACTCATTCTCTAACTCCTTAGCATTCATAATCAGAGCCTGTACTAACTGTTCATGGTCGGCTACCGATATAGAATTTTCAAGTTGGTCCAAATCATGATCTAATCCAATATCGGACTTTCTCTTTTTACTCTTCTTTGCTGATTTCTTCGGGGTATTCCCACCAGAGGAATCGTCGGTCAAAAATTGATGCGATTGAGACGATTGTGAGTGATTTTGAGAGTTCTGTTGTTGACCTTTCTTATGACTACTGGTGGTGGCATGAAGCTCCTCTTCAAGGAAACCTGTCCATTGTTGGAATTCGTTCAAGTTGGCAATTTCGTCGGTGAACTGCAATTTTCTCTTTTTCTGAGCCTGAGAATTGTTCACACTCCCATTACTGGTGCTAGAATGACCTATACCTGAAGTTGAATGCCCGTTCCCATTACCACTGTTACCTGAGGTACTTCCAGGATGACCAGATTCGATATTTCCAACAAGTTTCATGACCGCCAGCTCGATATCCGAGTCATTAGGCTGTGTCTTATTACCTAACTGAAGTAAAGCACGCGCTCCTCCTAACTCATTTCCGAAATCATCATTCTCATGCACTTCTTCAACCCCTTCTCCTGCTGTCGCATCTTGATCTTCAGTGGAGATGTTGCTATTTGATCCCCGGCCAAGTTCACCTGCTATACTACTGGTAGATGTAGCGGACTCTTTGAACTCGTCCCTCATTTGCCCCGCGTATCCCGGCCTATTTTTCTTATCTGATCACTTCAGATCAGCCCTATCTTATTTATCTATCCCTATTTAGTAAGGCCCAAAGGGTTACCCTCTTTTCATGATAATTTTTAGGGTATTGATGTGGCTGGGGTGCAGATTACGGGCAAATAAAATGACAGATTACGGGTAAATAAGGTAGGGATGAGATTTTTTGTGGTATTACTGTAATAGGAAGGAGAGGGGCGGCTGAAAAATCTTCATCAACATCAACTGGTGGGAGGGTCTTTGACGAGCCATGGTGAGGGAGGGGGTTACGGTGAAGACGACAAGCTATACTTCACGACAACTTCTCTACTTCTACTCATAATGTAATATATTACTTAATTTATTTTTGATATAAACCAAAGAACAAAACTAAATCATAATTATAGATCCAATTTCAAACTTCTTAGAACTTAGAGAACTTCTTGGAAGCCTTACCGGAGGAGGAAGCAACCTTCAAGACGTTGAATCTAACAGTCTTGGACAAAGGTCTACATTGACCAACAGTAACAATGTCACCAACTTGAGCACGGAAAGCTGGGGAGATGTGAGCAGCCAAGTTCTTGTGTCTCTTCTCGTATCTGTTATATTTTGGAATGTAGTGCAAGTAGTCTCTTCTGACAATGATGGTTCTGTGCATCTTGGTGGAGTGGACAACACCGGTCAAGATCTTACCTCTGATAGAGATGTCACCAACGAATGGACACTTCTTGTCAATGTAAGAACCCTCAATAGCGGACTTTGGAGTCTTGAAACCTAATCCAACTTCCTTGTACCATCTCTTGGTTCTTCTGGTGGCCTTAGCCTTTGGGTTGGTGAAGATGTGTGGTTGCTATGTTAAAGTTAGTATATTGGTTCAATTTGTCGGGGATGAGGGAACATCTCTTAGAGTCAAATCATGGGGACTAAAATTTCTTGATGATTATATCCAATTTGGATAAGAATACATGGACAGAACAAACGAAATCCACTTTGTAATCAAGCCCAGAGCCGTATCATGCTTCTGCTCTAATTTTGGACCACCCTTATATCTTCTTCTATCATATCAATATCCCTCTTCTTTCATTATCCTTTTGAAATCTATCTGTCCAAATGATGGTGTCTACAGCACCCAAATGATTCGTCTCTATTCTTATTCCCTCCTGATCATGTTCAACTTACCTTTTGGAAAGCTCTCTCAGATTGAACGGTCAATTCAGTAGCCATCTTGTCTATATTCTTGATTAGATATTCCTATTAAAAGAGGTTAGACTATTAAATAAAAATTTTCTTGAAAAATAATCTTTGACAAAATGTGTGAGAAGGAAAAGAGGAAAAAAATTTTTCCAGGCCTTGAAGGGAGAGGAAGGAAAAAGTCGTGCGGATAGGGAAGAAGTTGAATGAGCGCGCCCTTGAGTTTCTGTTTTTGTTAATTTTATTGTGTTGCGCGTGAGTGATGTGACTGGGGTTTTAAGGAAAAGAAAAAAAGGAAATGGTGTAGTGATGTTGATTGTTCTTGGGGTATGGAACCCTAAAGGGGCTCAGTAAGCAAAGCTCAGAAGCAACTTTTTCTTAACATATTTAGCGATAACCCCCTTTCTGCAGTTATGTTTTGCAGCAATATGAATTTGTTGTCTGGAACATTGACCAGAGAAGTACGAGGAGGGAAGTGAGGGTTGGAATTTGGGAGGTGGGAACTGGATGTCGGGAACTGGATGTCGGGAACTGATTGTCGGGAACTGATTGTAATATGTCACAGAATATAATGAAGGAGTAGTCTGTGTTCAGTATTTTATTTGGTGTTCCATAATCCACTACTTAATCTACACTGTATTAAAGATCTAGATGTCAATTCAAACGGTCTCGAGTCTAATGCAGGTTTACGTAAATATCTCATGTACTATCTTGATCTAACTAATAAATTAAGCTTCTGGTCTCGAATTTGATTTCGTTTTAAGCGAGCAACCTAGATCTATTGTTGATAATCGGCTGTGCCTGACAGATATCTTAAGAAGGGGTCAAATTGAATGCAGGCGCAAAATGACATCACGAGAATTATAAGTTTATTCTATTATTGGAATGTATGAGTAGACCTCGAATTTTTCAAAAGGAGCAAGCCATGTTTATTCACGACCGTGGAGTTTCAAATGCTTAATGCCTATCAAGGGTCAATAGTATGTGAAGTTTGATATAAAAGAGGTCAATTCCGGGGCAATTGGTCACAAGTTGGGTTCTACATCTCAGAAACATTCTATCATTTCTATAGGAACATTACTGATCAATTATAATATGAAGTTTTCTACTTTTGCTATTGCCTCGATCGTCTCTGTTGCTTCTGCCGCACCAACAGACAAAAAGATGCCAGGTCCACAACCTTCTGGAACCATTATGATTCCATCTGGTGTTATTCCTACTGCACCTCACCCTAGCTTTGCTGTTCCAACTGGTCTGATTCCTTCAGATGCATTTATGAGGTTTACTGCTGGCTCTGGTCATACCAAGGGTCATCCCAATGGATATACCAAAGGACATACCAAGGGCCATGGTGAAGAGCCTTGTGAGACTACAACAGCTGAATCAGCCGCAACTGAGTCACCAAGCGCACCTATTCCAAGTGTTCCTGTTGTCTCTTCTTTCGTTGATCCGGAAATTCCGCTGTTCAGCGAGCCTTCGGCCACCTTCATCGCAAGCGATGCCGTTCCAACAGACTCTTTCGATATTCCACTGTTCAGCGAACCTTCAGCTACTTTCATTTCAACCGAGGCTTTTCCAACGGTCTCATTTGAAACTCCACTGTTCAGCGAACCTTCAGTGACTTTTGCTTCGAGCGATGCTGTTCCAACTGACTCCTTTGATATTCCAGTGGCTCCAACTGACCCAGCTTCACCAGTATCATCGGCCCCAAGTTTTCAGGTAACTTCGTTCATTACTTCGTTGATTTAAAAACACAAACAAAAGCTGGACTTTATGACAAAACACTTTGCTACACCGAGACCATCTTCATTTCCTTCGGTCTCGTTTTTCTACTTTACTACATCTTTATATACATGATATAGACAAATCACGATCTTTTTCTTTTCTTCTAATACAGAGTATGGTTTACAATTGGGGAGCTGAAGACCTTTGAAGCATTTTTTGATATCTACATCTAGATTATATCAGTGGCTGTAGTAATGAGTCGAAGATAACGGGTTTCAAATTTGACACATGACATAAGCAAGATTCCCTTTAAGGGTTTTGAAGTGCCCGATTCGATCAAAAAATCGTTTCCATCAATGATATTTCGCTTTCCGTGTGCCTATCAATTTAAGACGAGAACTAGTTTTCAGATAAGGATTGGGGATACACTGATTATAGGAAACATCGGAGTAAGTGGACCGGATGGATAGGATACGGACACAACAGAATCACCGAATTAGATGATCCTCAGCCATAAGAGAAATCAAGGCAAAAGCAGCACTTCGGTGATCATCAAATGGAATCTCGGTATTGTAATTTAAAGCGAAGATAGCATGTAATGCCTTACAAAACCCCCCCTCCCCCTCTCAAAAAGTATAGATTGGTGTCACAGGGACGCCGGATGAAAACTCATACGAAAACATGGAGGCACATCTTCAGAAACGGCATCTACAATGTGTTAAGGGGTGGAACAGTCTCTGCATTACTAGGGGCACGGACGTTATGCACTCTCAAAAAAGATAACCAGAGATCGAATTGATTAAAACGCACCGGCTTAAGGAAAAAAAAACTAGCGGTTAACTTTAGTCAAAGCCGTATTGTTGGTGGAGGAGTCGCGGGAGCTGTCGAGGATTTCCAGAATCGATGAATTATGGAGGAGATCATGGGGGAGCAGAATTGGAGTGTTTACTCGATGAATGTGGCTGTTCTTTAACACATGCACAATTCGATTTACTTGGAGGTAACTAAGTACTAAATTTAGATGATAATGGCCTTAGTTTGGATCTATCGATGGAACGGTACTGCCAAGATGCTAGTAGAACAAGCGGTAAGTTGCAAGTAATTTCACCGAATCACCGAAAATGAAATGAAGATTCCAGTAAAATCCAAATTATCGCATTTAGGTAGTAGTAGATCATTTTGATCAAAAGATAAAATGATTGGCACAAAAGTCTCGAGCCCTGCACAGGGCATGGAAACCCAGGGCAAATTCAAAAATAAGTAAGCTAAAGCCGGTGAATAAAGATGATTTTTTTCTATTGTTCCCCAAAGAGGAGTGGACGCGCTTAACGAAGTGAAGAAAAAATTACAAAGAGTGTTACTAAAGAGGATGCTAGCGCGCTAAGCGCAAGGTAAAATTTCTTTTGAGCTAAAACCAAGACTTGATTTCTATAGTGCCACTGCCGTGGCACAACCCAAAGTTGATAGCGTATGCAGCGCCAAGTTGCTACTAGAAAGTAAAAGTACGACCGATCGGGGCTAAGCTGATTTTCAGTGTGGCAACGGGCTCTGTGTAAGCGCACGGTTCCCTGGCAACTTCGGGAAATACAATCTGTCTGCATATTTTTGTAGTGATATTTTTGAATCAAATTAAGCTTTGCAGGAGACAAGAGAATAAGTTAATAGGGAAACTGGGCGAGCATTTTTGACCAAAAAGTGGAGGAGATGTAACTGATTGGGAGAAGAAGTATAAAGCCAAGACGGATCCCCGAGTATAATCTTTGTAGCAACTAAAGGAAATTAAGATTGAAGTAAGCAACCCTCACTCTATAAGCTATAAGCCTTGAGACACGATACGTACCCGCATATTTGAGTAATTGTATCCAGAGAGGAGATTTACAAAGTTAAATTCAAGTTGAGATTCAAATCCAGATTTACAAAGACTAGATTTGAATTCAATCCCTAGAGTTGCAATAGGTGAATCCAGTGAGGTATTTGATTTCAATTTAACCTGCCTCATTTTTCACTCGGTTTTACCAGATACCCAGATCAATCTTCCAAGGGTATTATTGTTCTTTTTGTTTCACATTTTCATTTCTTTTTGTTCCGTTAGAGAGCCTGTACATAGTTTAACTCATCAGGCAAATCTTACAGAAATAGTACAACGGGCAAGAAACAAAAAAAGGGCAATCTCGAAAAGAAGACCGAAAATTTTGTCCTTGATTTGTATTCAGTGCGCAGTGATTGGCCAAAGATCAAACTGATTAAAATTACGTAAGCATATTATTGGCTGCGAAAGCAAGTCCTGTGATAGAAAACAAAGGGGCAAATTATACCATTTAATTTCTTTTTCTACATAGAAGCTCGAGCACCAGATTAGACAGGTGGAAAAATCTTCGGATTCTTATATATAAAAGTGAGATCGGGAAAGAGCGAAAATATTCCAAAGATGTTGGTCGAAATTAAAATGAAGCCACTTCATGATATTGGGCAAATGAGATCTGTGCCGTTGGTGAAACGGGAACTGACCTCACCTAAACTGCTGTTACTGCCCAGAAATCCAGGATCAAGTGCTATGGGTGATCTGAATAAAGGTCTTTCGTGCTCGAATTGTGGAACCACCAAGACTCCACTTTGGAGAAGAGCCGTCGATGGGAGTCTTATTTGTAATGCATGTGGATTATACTATAGACTGAATAATCACCATAGACCGGTGAATTTAAAGAGACCACTTCATACTGTGACGTTACCACAGCATCAAACTTCCGAAGGAACGTGTAAAGGTGATGGTCGTTGTAATGGAACTGGAGGTTCCCTGGCATGTAACGGATGTCCTCTGTATAATAATCGTGTTGTGATACCGGCAAATGGAGCCACTTCACCTAACCCTTCTTCACCACAAGGGAATGATTCAACTGATGGTCAAGTGAAATCGGAGGAAGAGACCGTCGCCATTGCATGTACTAATTGTGGTACTACCGTGACTCCTCTTTGGAGACGTGATGATGTGGGGAACAATATCTGCAATGCTTGTGGATTATACTTCAAATTGCGTGGATGTCATAGACCTATCAAGTTGAAAAGAGCCACGATCAAAAGAAGAAAGAGACTACAACCAACCGGTGCTTCTCTGAGCTCACCTCCTGGTGAGCTGTCACTGCCTCTGAGCAAGGTTGCAAAGACATCTGCTTCTCCTATTTTGAGATCACCTCTTGGAAATACTTCGATTAGTCCTGTGATTGTGGCATCTCCTGTTACTCAACAATCAACTCCTGTTAGCTTTGGAGGTTCTGCTCCTCCTACTGACACAACTAATAGGATCACATTACCACCTTTGAGATTCCAACAGTTGCCTCCAGCAGTTGATTTCACCCATTCATACAAGCCAGAATTGATGCTTCCTAGATTAAATTCTCCTAATCCAGATTCAGTTCATCCTGGGTTACCTAGACCTCAGGCCTCATCTTTAAGATCGACACCTGATCCTACACCTGGGCCTCAGAGTTTCCAGGTAACTCCTCCACGCCCATCTCAGCATAATGATAAACCAAGTTCAGCTAAATCTGAATCGGAGTCATCGACCAAGTTGTCACCACCTCCGATGAGTATGAGCTCGCTTTTGAATTAATTATTTATTAACGTATTTATTGATTAAATGAACAATGCATGATATGTATGTAGGTAGTAGCGGTCACCGATGGTAGAGACCTCTGGTAAAGGCCTCTGGCGAACACCAAGGCTCAAACAGCAACTCTTTGTCTTCCCTCTCTTTGTAATGGAGGTAAATCGGTATTTTTGTCGTCTCCATACGGAACACTCCCCATTAAACCCTTGCTCTCGGCAAAATCTGACGATCTTTCGAACTGAGGATCCGTCTGGTAATACTCATCGATGATCGGATGCAATAAGACGGTCTGATTTTTCACAGTTAATATGGAATTTGTAGGCACTGTGATCCAATCTTCTCTTTCAAAGGTCAAAGGCTCAGAAGAAATCATAACCACGTCCTGTAAACGGTCTTTACGTTGCATTCTGAACTCTCCAGGTTCATATTCTACAAATTTGGACCCTGTACTGAAATGTAAAGAGGCCAGTTCATCAGTTTTTGAACTGATATATCTGGAAACTATGATTGTACAGCCATCGGTGACGGCAAAGTTCATCAACGAAGGCTCATTACATGGGATTTCAACCTCTTTCTTCCATTTATTGAGAAGAGCAATGGTATCGAACATCAGCTGTCTCATTAACAGATGAGAAATCTCTCCTGGTTTGACATCTTTCAACTTCTTCCCTGCCAAACGTTGAAGAGAATCGAGATAAAGAGAGAAACAACTCTCACTATCAGTAGAACCTTGGATAATGTAGAAAAACTCGTCACTGATGTGATTAATCAACTTCTTCTTGATCCTGATGAAGTTAGAAACCCCACCATTGTGCATAAATGTGAAGTTATGGTAAGTGAATGGATGACAATTGGTCTCTGATAAGACACCATAAGTAGAAGCCCTTACGTGGGCGAAAACAAGGTTAGATTTGGTTTTTTCCAGGATGACTTCCAAATTCAAGTTATTCCACAGTGGAGTAGTGTCTCTGAAACAACACGGACCTTCCACGTCACCTTCTGGGGTCTCTGGATAGTATGCTATTCCGAAGCCATCGGCGTTAATAGGGATATTGTGCATTCTTAGACGGGAGTCATATGATTGTTTTATGATGGAATGAGCGGGTCTTGTGAGTAATTTCGAGAGGAGGATTGGATCCTTGCCTTTATAGACCAAAAACCGGCACATTGTGGGTGGTTTTGAGGTGGGATTGATTGGTGAGAGATGGTCTGTTGAGGTGATGAAGTGTGGCGTTTTTTTTTTTGTGCTGGACAAAGTGCGCGGGTGAGATGATGTGGCGAGTGAGCGGTGAGTGATTTTTTGTGGCGAGTGAGATGTGGCGCAGCAATGTGATCCGATTGACTAGCGAATTTTTTTGGTGTTACGATGTATTGGTGGGGTAGAGATCTGTAAAGGGGAGATAAGGGGTCATGATAGCGGGGAAGGGGCTAGTGGACACGGGCACGGCAACCACATGTTACAATGTTCAATCAAATTATTATATTAACTATACAAAACATTCCAGGGAGACTGGCGTAAGAGGGATAGAGCATGGCAGAGAGTGGCGGGCACAGAAGTCTGCCGGGCACAAAAGTCTACCGGGCACAGAAGCTTGCATGGCACAGAAATCAGCCGGGCACAAGTCAGGCACACCTAAACACCCAACGACATCAACGACCCAACAAACGTCAATATCAACCTAGATCTAACCTCATTGATATCCTCTGGTACCAACCAAATCAATGCCCCCAATTTTCTCAGAATAGAAATCAGTAATCTAGCATTAGCATATCTCTCCTCTTCGGTAGATCCCGAAGTGACCAAATCATAATCGACATATCCAGGTTTCAACCCATTGAGTAAATCTAAAAGCCAAACACCAGAAGACAAAGATGGATCTTTGAACGACCGAATAGATGAAGATTTGCCACCCTTGGCAACCTGCAGTTGTCCCCACTTCAAAATATCCGAATCGGTCAATTCTTTACCGTTCAGGGACAAAGAGTGCAAAGTTAAAGTGATGTTTCTGCGCATTAATTGCCAAACGAGCCCCAAAGTTAAAACTTTAGTACCATCTAAGATATCGGAGCCTTCGATTCCCACTAGGGAGAATTTGTTGGCTTTTCCGATTTCCACACAGTAATTTGTGTTTTCTAACGCTTTAAATCTCATTACTTCTCCACCATTAGCTGGTCTCTTGTTGACATGTTTCCAGTTAACGGTGCCAGGCATGACCTTATCAAAGGCTTGTAAAAGAACAAGACCATCCTTGACATCCTCGAATAAGGAAACCACTGGTGGGTCTACATCCAAAGAGTTCAACCATAAGGTGAAGACTCTGGCTTCTCTTTCGCCCTCTGCGTCGAACTCCTCGATTTCTGGTTTTTCCGACTCCTCGATAGGATCTAAACCAGGCCAGGTGTTGAACAAATGCAGAACAAAGGCCAAATTCAATTTAGGATTACCGGCAACCAAAGAAGTTGGGGTCAAATATTTACGGCATCCGATTTTATCGGCATTATCCAAGATTTGTTCCAGTCTAGCAGTTAAATCCGAGGTCTGTAATGGCAGTCTGGAGCATACATCCGGTTTCAACTGGTTCAATAAGATAGTGTAATTTTCACCATCGCAAACATCCTTGGAAAAATTGGAGACTCTTCTGGACCAATTGGCCAGTTTCAAATGGTAATTGAACCATCTTAATAAGATCTGTTCTGGGGGCAATCTCAAGAATTGCTCCAAAGTCTCATCATCTTCCAATAATCTATACAACTCAGGGTGTAATTTAATATCAATTTTACTCAATAAACCTCTTCTGATGATCTGCCAAATAAGACCTAAAATTAAATGTTCTTTACCTTCGATGATATCTTCGGAGTGGACGTTGACGACGACACAGCCAATGGCCTTAGCCGAATTGATCACAATATTGGCATTTTCCGACATGGTGAAGTTGTTGAGAGATTTACCTTTCTTAGGGAAATTCAATACTCTGGTATCGATGGTGTCTGGAACGGAGTCGTTAATCAATTTGGAAAGCAACAAACCGTCTACACACTCATCGAAAAGTTGGAAATTGTCCAATGGGAGTGGTAATCTGTCACCTACATGAGGGTCTCCAGCTAAGACCGAGTTGATATGTCTAGTGAACTCGACTCTTTCTTCATCGTTGATGGTGTGAGTAGTGCCGGAGGTTCTTCCACTGACGATAACCTTAGCTTTATGACCTGAACCTGAATGTTGTTGCATTCCTGGAGAGGCTGGGGTGTTGAGGGTGGCACCAGCCAGAGGTTGAGCTGGCTCCAATTTCAACTCCTTCAATTTCAGCATCAATTCAACGTAATCGTCCAATTCTACATGACCAGAAGCATCGACACTGACCTGTTTTAAGGTGTTACGAACTTCATCATACGAACCTTTACCTGATTGCGAGACACTTTCAATGATTTGTTGTTTGTCAGCCCAACCTTTGTCGTCCAGATCGATCGATCTGAACTCATCGATGATTCCAAAGAGATCTTCTTGGTTTAAGATTGGGAATTTTCTCTGTAGATGTTAGTAAGAGGTTTAGTATGGGTAGTTGAGATGAGCTTGATGGGTATGGGGTTGATTTGAGTTGAATCCGGGCTCTTCTAGTTCAATTCTAGGTCAATTTCAGTCCAGTATCAGCCCAATGATAGCCAATTCCAGCCAATTCCGGCCCACTCCAACCTAGTCCCAGCCAATGTCAGCCAATTTCATCTCTTAATATACCAAAATTACTCACCTGTAATTTAACGATATTCATATTGACTCAATGAACCAATCAATCAGTACAAATTACCTCAATTTGAGTGTTCTACTCGTCCTTTGAGATCCTGTCAATCGCTTCTGCTGGCCACTTTAAATGAAGCAACCGCTGAGCAATTGGCTGAGCAATTGGACTGGCTGAGCAGACTGACACCGGGCTGAGCGGGTAACGTCACGACACTGGGGCTGTGGATTTGCGGTGACTAAAGGGGAAATTGATATTTCGTGCACGACCATATCCCACCGGTGAAGAGTTCAGTTGGGTTGAGATGGGTAGAGTTATTCAATTCACCTTCAGATCAACTACAACATCCAGCACATATTCTATCATCATTTATTCATACGAAGATGCAAAAATCTTTGTCGATATTGCAGAATTTCTAACCTACTTGTCTCTTTATCTAATCCAGGAAGACAAATAATAGGCTCCGAGATCTCTTTATCGGAGTCAAGGACCTCTTCAATACCATTGTCCAGCTCAAAACTGAAATAGAGACTAGTTGTATGTTCCAGTTGTTCGAGCAGTTTGATCTTTGAGGTTCGAAGAGGGTTTTTGCTTGAAAATATCCGGTACTTGTAATCGCTAACATCCTCTTTTTTATGTAAAATAAGCTCTTTCTTAGCCCTTGTATTATCCAATTCCATTTGAGCAACTGTAGAAGATTTGTTGTCTTGTAATAACTCTGATGAGTGAATTCCATTTCTTGAACCTCTAGATACCGGCTCACTCGAATTTTTACCCCCTAATGATGACGATGGTACAAGCAGGTACTGCGAAATACGTTTGGATCGCACGCTCTTTGGGATAGTATGAGAAGAGCCCGACACATTGGCTGACACCACGGCAGGAGGTGATAACTCTCCAGGGAGCAGTTGATGCATCCCCAGTGGCAGCAGCAGATGCCGTACTTCATGAGAATTCGATGGTCTCGGCGGCATCTCTACCGGGTCTTCATTGGAACTTGAGGCACCGCTGTGATGATGAAGCCTTGAGGCTCTAATTTTCTTTGTAATTCCGGCAAATAGTTGACGCCGTACATCATGGCTAGTCTCTGAACGAGATTCTGACATCGCTCTTTAACTCTATAATCCTACACCTTCGATGTCCTTCAAATGAGCTTGACTTCTTTTCTTCTATTTGAGGTCTTGGGTATACACATTGCCTAATTAGGAAGGAGAATACTGAATTTCCCAATTAGGACTTGCATCGGCCTATTTGAGAAACATCAATTAAATATCCTAATTGGGAAAGGGGTTATTTCTACTTTGATTTCCTAATTGGGAATAATACTAAATATAGTAACATTATACAAGAAGATTATGATCTAAACAATGACATCCACAACCACTTGGGCATTCCACCTCTTTAGAGACAGCCCACCATTCAGATGCACACTCAGCATGAAGGATATGTGTGCAATTGGAGCACGCAAATAATCTCTTGTTCACCAATAATCCACAGTAATTACATACTTGAGGTTTGGCCCTGGAAGAGACATACATTGGTTCGATTTGAAGTGATGAAGATGGCAGCGGAGAGTTAGCAAAACTGCTGGAATCATCAGGTTTCACATATCCGATCAAACCTCTGTGAACGTCATATTCAGATCCCAATGGTGAAGGGTCATGTTTGTTACTTGGATAATTGAACTTTAATACTTTTACACGGCTAGCGTGTAACCCCCACAGGTATAATAATGACAGATATTCTTCTCTGTAGCGTTTGAGCTTGATTGGATCAATGGAGTCTAACATTTTCATGGCATATGAAGTGTCGAAAAGATCGAACTGTTCTTCATGTAATACCAGAACTTTGACTCTTGGGATTTCCAAATCAGAAGGGGGTTGAGAAGTATGACCATGAGAGGGGTGATGAAGGTTTTGGAAGTTCGACATCATTAATGTGGATTGAGACATCGGGAATCTAGTAGAATTGATGCTCGAATGTCTGTCGTCTCTCATAGAGATCCCTGACACGGAATGATTATGAGAAAAATACGATAATGAGGCCGAAGATGGGGCTCGGTGATGAGACATCCCACTCTGACCAGAAACCATCATATTGGAATTTTCACTTATACTTTCCCGATGCAATGAATAAGGAGAAGAAGGAATTTGTTTACGGAAATACCCTGGCAGACGATCCGGAGACAGAGATTTAAAACTATGCAGCTCAAACGACGACATTGAGCTGGCTATTGACCCGATTCTCAGTTGACTGGATGGTTGATGAGGGAAATAAGACGAAGTAGAAGGCATGCGTGCCATACTGGCACTCACACTACCACTAATAATTCCAGACAGCCTCGAAACGGAGCTATCCGACAAACTAAACAGCACTGTATTACCCCCAAAATGAGAAGATTTTTTATGCCTGGAACTTTCTCCAGATGATTTCTTATATGGTACATGGATGGCCACGGATGTGTCCATACGATTATCTTGATTCTCAAATAATATACAACTTAACATCAGTAACATTTGTATGTCCTGTCTACTTTCGTAATACTCGAACAATTTCTTAGTGAGCCATTTACCCCCAAATGGATGAGATCCCCAATAAAATCTAAAGAGCTTGGCCTCTTCCAGATCGGCTTGGGTGCTTTGTAAGAAATGTCCAAAGAGTTTGTTATTAGCGACCAGTTGCTGTTGCATTAGTTCGTCCTCTAGCTCTACATCTTTGGTGAGAATTACACTAAGAAGTCTCCAACAGTCCAGAATATCATGATAACCGAATCTCTCAGCGACAAATGAGTTATGTCTGGCCAACATTTCAGGACTATCACCCAAAATACGGTACTCAAATGCCAATTCCATCTTTGCTGGAATCAAATGACGTAAATCATGAATTCTGACTATATTTCTGATTCTACTAGACCCTAAATAGCGTCCATCAGTAGATTTAGAAGCATGAGAAAGTGCTGTTCCCGTAGTAGCATCACCTCCCCCGCCTCCAGGAGTATCAGAAAGTCCTCCGAATCTCTTCTGAGCTCTAGATCTCACCCCATATCCAATTCCAATGTTTTTATTCAAGAATCGAGAAAGTCTAGGTACTTCATCTTCGAGAATTTCATCGAAATCGTTGGAAAGTGAGTCTGAATCTGAATCATTGGAGTCTGAGTCAGAGGAATCGTCTAATCTGGACATTTTCTTCAGTGTTTTCAGTGTCTTAGCAAGTGTTCCCGTCAATCCGAACCCTTGTTGGTCAAATTTCAACATAGCAGTCTTGGGTTTCTCTACTTGGGGGATGAAAAAACACACTAAATGACCACTTGCAGTCCAAATGGCTCCACAACCTTTAGGAACAGGAGTCGAATCGAATCCTAATTCGGTATTAGTGGTATCAGGAGCTGTTCCGGACTTATTTTGGGCCCCTGCCATGAGAAGATCGTCTTCCTCATCGTCTTCTTCTTCCTCTTCTTCCTCCGATGTAGCTGATGTCATGCTAATCTCATCGGCAACATCGAAATTGTCCTCATATGGAATCTCGAATGGATCCAACATCAATGCTTCATCTCCGTTCTCAACAAGAAGGTTTGCCAAATCCAATTTCTCTCCCATCAAGAACCGGAGACAAGTCTCAAGACAAAACTTGTGTCGTTCATGATATTTGGAGACGATTTCTCGTAATCCCAGAGTGATCTCCAGGTGTTTCTCGGAAGAGAGATCGTGGCTTTCTTCTATATGGAATTGAGGAGGCTCAGAAGCTGAAGGGTATCCTCTTGGGAAGACCAGTTCGACTCTGATGAAGATGAGATCTTCTTTAGAAGGGGTATCATCTGTGGAATTTGGGGGGTTAGACGGGTTACTGTTGGTGGGGTTACTGGTGCTACTATTACCGGAATTAGTGTTACTGGTAGGGCCGGGGTTAACTACATCTACACTTCCCCATGGCCCCATCAAAGATAATATCAAGTTCCCTGTAGATACAGAAATCCTCTCAAATCTAATTTTAGGAAATTTATGACCAACCATACTGACTTCTTCTCCGAAATTCAACACCTGCTCTTCATTACCTTCGAAGATATTACGAGAGATTTGGGTAGCTGGGTTCAGAGAACGACCTATTCTCACACCAGAAATCCAATTCAATTGTTGTTTAGCAAGAGCTCCTACACCTGAGGCAGCAGAAGCAGGGGCAGTAGAAGCTGTGGCAGAGGATAATCTCATCCTCGATGCCATATATTGGTTACTGGTAGCTGCATTTATAGCAGCCATAATCTCGTCCTGCTCCTCATTAGTTTCAGTAGAAGAGGTAGGAGTCGATGGGAGGGGTTCATCTCTATAAGTAATATAATTGTACGAGGGTAATTTCTTGCCTGAAGGTAGAGGGAGGCTCCGTTGGAAGTTGGCTTGCTCGTAGAAATCATCATTAAGCGGCCAAAGTCTCAAATCGCAGTCCTTTGACCATGTCACAAGCTGGAATTCTCGGTCATCTACTTCACTATTTGGAGTATGTCTTTCACGCCAAAGGAAATCTTTGACAGGCTCACTATGGCCTTTAAAGATATAAGAAGGTTTTAATTTGGAAACTCCGGTCTGGTCTTTGTAATCTACGATGAAGACCGAGTTATTTCCACCCAGAGAAGGCATAATTCCACAAGAAGACTCGCCAAATGGTAAATGACGAGCTCTATTTACGGGGAAATCGGTATTTATAGTATATACAGGCTCCTCAATGCTCTTGTTGTAATCCCAGAACTTGACTGTCATGTCATGAGAACAAGAAATGATCTCGGTCTCGTATAATCGACCAAAATCAAGCCCATTTATTCCTCTAGTATGAGCATTGATCTTATGTACCGGGATGGAACCTTTTCTGGTATCCCAGACATAGAAATAGTTATCGTGAGCACTCAGAAGAGTGTATGGGTTGATGAAATTCCATTTCACCTGCGAACTTCCAGCCTTCCAATCGGCAAATTTATGGACGGGTCTTCGAGAAGTTCGAAGGTCCCATACAGTGACAAAAGTATCGACACTACAAAGCAGGAGCAACTCAGGGTCTATGGGATGGAAGTTGATATCGGTAACAGCCCTGGAATGTCCATGTAAAACATGCTCTATGGCATTATCGGCGACCCCACGGGCTAAATTCCATACCATCAGTTTCTGATTCGAGGTCGAGACCACCCACGAGGGTTTGACATTGCCATGGGGCGACCATTGAACGTCGGCGACTTCCCAAGATGTCACGTGATGTAACCATCTCGGTTCTGAAAACGGGTCATCCAAATCTATCACATATAAACCCCTTCTGCCTGCTAGCACGGCGTCTCTTCCATTGGGAGCTAAGGACATGGCGCCAATATCACCGTCCACTCTAAGAGAGAGGGTATTTTCGAAGGTTGTTGAGTCGAAGGGGGACATCATTGAGGGGGATGATGATCGTAGGGGCATTGAGAATTCAATTGGGTGTTGATATGGGGTATTCAGATGGGGTACGGTGATGTTCTAGTAGTGAATACGGTAGTGTGGTAGTGTAAATTTACTCAAATATTTGGATTGAATTTTTGTCGTGTTTTTTTGCTCAATTGCCTAATTTGGAATACAGTACAAAGCCAAGAGTCGTGCATTTACCAAATATCCAGATCAGGAACTAATTGGGGGTTAGAATTGGGGGGATTGGGGGGTTCAGTTCATAGGATGAGTGGGATTATGTCATTGTACTATTGAATCTACTCTAGTACTCCCTATTAGTTTTGCCTACCATCTCCTCCTACCATCTCCTCCTACCATCTCCTCCTACCATCTCCTCCTACCATCTCCTCCTACCATCTCCTCCTACCATCTCCTCCTACCATCTCCTCCTACCATCTCTCTCTCTTTTCTATCCCTCTCGACTAACTCACCCTGCTCTTATCTTATCTGCTCTCATTACTGGTTCGAAATACTACATATTTCTCCCCTTCTCCCCTTCTCTACTTCTCTACTTCTCTACTCTCTACTATCTACATCAAATAAACTAATCCCTACATTAACTAATCCTAACTATACCATCCTCCCTTAACATATATCATAATTAGGGAAACATCTTCGACTCCATGAATCAATCTCCCATCTGAAAAGACCTTTATCACATCCCACAAGAAGATGAGATTTCCCATTAGATGGGTCATAGTACCAATCAATACCATCGATATCCACCAGGGAGTCTTCATATATTGATCTCAACCGATAATCTGAGTCATCAATATCGGAATAACTAAGTCTTCTGCCAGTGAAATTCCTCGATACCACGAACAGACTGTTGGAATTATGGTAGAGATTGTCTGAGTTGGCTACATTTTGCAGTGTTTGCATTGACAATGAGAGAGGAGAACGACCAGGCGAACCAAGATCGATATCGTCACCCCAACTTTCTTCATAATCGATATCACAAGCGTCTTCATCTTCTTCGTCTTCTCCGCCTTCTCCATAGTATCCCAATGTCTGTTGGATTGAGGTTGGAGAGAACGAGTTGGAGGTTGGAGCTGATGCTGCTTCCGATGGTCCCTCAGAAGCTCCTGCTGCTCTCTCATCATCCACTGATGAAGGAGACCTGAATCTGAACCTCAAATTACTCGTTTCCACAGCCCCAAAACTACTACTACGATTATGTATATGCTGAGGTACTTTGTACGAAGTGATCCCGTTCGAATGGTAAAGGTAATCATAGTCGATATTGTACCTGGTCATTTGATCCAGAGAGTCATTCAAGTTGGCAATCACACTCTTGTATTCCCTCACAAGAGCCTCTTGGTAAACTCCTCCCTCGGTTGAAACTGCCTCATTATCACCTTCCTCTTTGTCTTCGGTTGACACAGCCTCACTTGGTTTAGAAAAGATATGTTTAGGCAACACAATCACCTGATGCTTCTCGTAATTCCTGGTGTCAACCATATGAACTCTGCCAGTATGCTCACTCAAGAACAACAAGTCGTCGGTTCCTCCACTGAACTTACAGCAGCGGAACAGCCCATGCAGAGACTTGGGTCTGGTCGAGTAAATGGTATGTAAGGGACGTCTATGGTTCCTGATATCGTAAACCAGAGATATCCCATCTTGGAAGACACAGCAGAACTGTTTTCCATCTGCACTGAACAGGGTAGAAATCCCTGTATCAAAAGTGGTCTTGATACAGGTTTGTTTATGAGATGGGAGCGTTGGTTTTGTGCTAGGATTGGAGCTGGAGCCGGAACCTGCTGACCCCGATGACATACTTTGCTCATGCAATAACACTATCTGCTTGGAATCCCCACATGCAACAACCACCTTCTTATCCACCGGCGAATAACTGGCACTATTGACGGGAAATCCAAGAGCACTTTCCCCCATCACGGTGATATCGCCCCTGTTATTCAAATCACAGTGATAAAGCGAGTAATCGTTGTTGCATACCAAGGTGTTGTATCTATAATTGGAGCTCCTCTGGATCCCCACATGGTTGTTGATCAATGAGCCCACATTGACAGTGCTGTTTATGCCCAATTCTTTATTGCAAATGTTAAGAAGACCCTTCATGTTATTGACGGTGGAGGTCCTGGAGGTGAGTGGTGAAGCGTACGGCAACGAGGAGGAGGGGGAATATGATGAGGGTGCCACTCCTCCCGATACTATGACACCATCGAGCTCGGCAAAACACCGGGGTTGGAAATCCAACTTACTGTAATTGACGATCTTATTGGATTCGTAATCATAGCCGCGGATTTGGTCTTTACAGGTGAAGAGGACCCTAGTCGGGTGTTTGGATGACGACTGGACGAGGTCTCTTAACTGCCAATGACTGGAAAGTGGTTGGTTAGTATTTGATTGGGGGTGAAACAGGCCTCTGTGGGGAAATTTGGAGGGCATTTGGAGGGCATTTGGGTGGGCAGACTTACTTGATGGTGATTTTGAGGTTGGTGAAATCGGATTCCCGCTTCAAGAAGCTCTCATTAGCGGTCTTTATGGATGATTTCTTTCGGTTGCTGAATAGGCGTTAGTATGGGATGATTTGAGGTGGGTTTATTGCTGTCAAACGGCGGCTAAAGCGGTTGAAATTGGGCGGAGCGGAGGGGTAGATTGGGTGGGAAAGTGGGGGGGAGGTGATGCTGGCGGTACCGTTGGATGATACTTACGTGCTGGTTAACCGACCATCTGTGCTTGTATTTAATGTCTCGATAGTCATTTTGATGATGGGGTAGGAAGTGGTTTGGTTGTTATCTGGGAATTAAATAAAGTGCTTGCAGGATAGTAAAAGTAGGCAGGAGTGGGCAGGTGAAGGGCAGAAATCGGGCAGAAAAGACAAGAAATGTGGAAAAAGGTAGGAAAGAAAGGCAAGAAAGACAAGGAAAAAAGGTGAAAGAAAGGCACTAAAGGCAAGAAATGTGTGGAAAAGGTGGAAAAATAGTGGGAAAAGAGTGAAGCGAGGCAATCAAAAAAGGGCAATCAGAAAAGGGCAAGACAGGAAAGGCAGGTAAGGCAATCAACCATAGCAAGATTATTTGCTATTCACAATACAATACGGTAGTTCTAGAGATGTCAGAGCATGATCTGACTCTACGATCTGACTCTATGGCCCGAATGTATGACCTGACTGCATGACCATACTATCACCTGATATTATTGCTGTATTGCTCCCACTCTTCCTAATGATAACCAGCTCAGCTTGTCTGTTTTTTGTTTGTTTTTTGTTTATACTCTGCCCCCACAATATTCTGCTTCGCCGCATGATCTGCCCTTATCTTCTCATATTCTGCTCCACTTGACTTCCCCTTTAATCACCTTCCCCTTTAAGTAATTTCTCCAAATTTTCACCCTCAGTCCCCTTCCAGACCTAACTCGGCTAAAATCAGATCGATTCAACTCACTTCCACAACCTCATCGGATCATAAAATCACTTCTAGAGATCTCCAAATCATTATCCTGGACATCTTAATTCCAGACCACTCAAAACAAGCATATCCCCCCTCTCAAAATTCCCCCCTTACTAACGGCTCTCTTCCCTAAGAAACCAATTTTAATAAGGGGCAGACTAACGGCAGAATGGATCGCATAAAACAGTTGAGCAATCGGATTGATTCGCTAGAAAAAATGGTCATGCAACTCCAACTGGATAGCTATCTGCGGCATGAGGAACTCAAGCAGTACATTTCAGCCACCTTCAATATGATCCAGGCCAATTCAAATCTGCCACAGCATTCGAACCCTTCGCCTGTGACGTTATTACCACAGGGGGTTCAAAATGGTGGACCTGAAGTTTCTCCGACTGCGGCGACTTCGTCTCAGGCAGGCATATTCAGGTCACATCCTCCTCCTCCGCCACCTCAGCACTTGCATCTGCAGCACATGCACCATCAGTCAATGAGTGGATCAATGTCCCCTCCTCTTCAAAATATGGCACAGCCGCAGCACCAATTACAGCATCCACCGCAAAAAAGATCACTGCGTCAGCAACTGCATCATCAACCGCATCATCAACCGCATCATCAACCGCATCACCAACTGCATCAACCAGTTCAAGTTCCTCAACTCCCTCACTCACTTCCATCACTGCACCACCAGCAATCTCCACTACCTCCTCCACCTCCACCTCCACCACCTCCCCCATCTCATCATCATCAACGTTCCCATTCAGGTCACCAACAACCGCAGCTCCAAATCATCGCCGCACATCCATCGGATTTCTCTTCCCAAAAAAATATCGTCCATTTCAGACCTTTGGCTGGTCAAAATACCTCTCAACATATACAAAATGACGTCGACCAAGACCAATCTGGGATCCATGTCCAAGTCCAGGTCCATGGCCAAGCTAATGGCCACTCATTTGATAACATCATCAGCCATGAGCCTCCTCAGCAAATTAAGAAAATACCTCAACACCCCCCTTCTCCTCCAATTACCAACGGATCATCTAGAGACAACGATCATATTGGGGAATCGGAGGACGACGAAGACGACGACCATGATGACAATGATGACAACGACGACGAGAATGACGACCCTGAGAATAAACTCAACGTCCCATTGGTGTCGATTCGTAAATCTTTGGCTACTGTAGAAGAGATTTGGAAGGAATATTACTACGGTTTAGATGGTAACCCGTCGATTAAGTCTCTTGATGCCGTGTATGGTAAACGTTGGCGTGATAAGCAAAGAGATAGAACCTACTTCCGTCGTAAACGGATCTTCCGGTTCATCGAGAAATACATGGAGATTTACAACGCTACCGAGAGTCAGCTGGTTCAATATTTGGAGAACTGTCGCCTAGATCCCACCACCGGCCGCAAGAAAACCTTGATGTGGTTGTATACACATCTACCCCCTTTACAAGGGAAACGAGCATATTAGTGAGCATTTTAATTTTATATATTGTATAATAGGAAGGAGTTAATGGGAAAAGGGGCGAGTAAATTTTATACCAGGGCCCCAAATTAAGCTTTATAGTTTAGATAATAATAATAGTACATGATATTATACATCAAAAAATTATTTAGATGCGTCTATTCTTGGTTTGACCTGCACGGGTGAAACTTCGTGACTTGGGTCGTATTTCAAGTTTAAAGGGGCTACTCCTGTAGATTCGCGGTTGGGAGTTCTTTCGAGATGGGGTTGATCTGGGTGATCAGAGATTTCAATGCTGGTGAATTGAGTGGGGGGAGACTGAGCAAAGGAATCCTTAGCTCCATCTAGTGGTGTTTCTTTGAACTCGTTGTATAATGGGTGATCAGGGATCTCTGCAGGGATTTCCAATTGAGGAATTACGACTACTTTTCTCTTCAGTCTAGGGACAGGAGATACATCTTCAAAGAGATCTCCAAGTTCTTTGAGTTTCGGTATTGTCACAGATTTGTGAATCTCCCGCGATTCCACCTCAATCACATCGTAATATTGAACAGATGATTCTCCCAATAATGCAGGGGGTACTTTACGATCTTTAGCAAGAGCCGGAGATGTGAACCGACGTTTGGAAATTAAATGATCTGCAAGTTCCGTGCCTAATTTACGCACAAGCTTAGCGTAGAATAATCCACATGCATTGCATAAAGTCTTCTCTCCATTCGGGCCTCTTCTCCATTGGATAGTCTCTGTACACTCACATTGATCACATTGTCCGTAAGGCAAAGCCTTTTCTTTGTACATCGAGATTGCAGCAGCAGCGTCCGCCTTGACAACCGTATCGAGGTCACTGTGCATAGCATTCTCTAATGGAAAGGGCAAGGGCAAGGAAAGGGTTACATTGGGATCATCAAGACCGAAAACAGCATCCTGTGGAGCCCCTTTACCAGAACCATCCTTCAGGCCCAAGGAAAATTCGGATCTCAATGCATCACGCCAATCGAGCAAGACATCGCTGAGATGCCTCAGCAAATCGGCATTCTCTGTCAACATCTCCTCGGATACAGCATCCATGCTGACACGGAATTTGGAATCCTTGGCTATCATATCTGCGAACCAGCGAAGTTTCTCGATATCCAGCTGCAGTTTACGGAATTGTTGTGCCATGATGGTACGTCCTATTGTGTGTAAATCACTACTGCTGAATTTGTCGCCAATGATTCCTGAGAGGTCGGCCAACAGCTCCATAGATTGGGTCCTCACCGAGGAAAGCTCCAGTTTACGATCAATCTTAGTCATAGGTGGAGTTGCTGGAGCCGCAGGTATAGGATAATAAGGCGGCTGTTGAATAGGTTGAGGTACCATGTAAGGAGGCATCAGCATCGGGTCATAAGGTGGAATCATGCTAGGTGGGAACTGGGGCATCATCGAATAAGGAGGCAGTAAATGTGGGGGGATGGGCCAGTGGAATCTCTGCAGGTCTTGCAGAGGCCCCATAGTCGGCGGAGGAGGAGGGGCAGGAGGTAAAAAATAGGGCACGGCCTTCCTAACGTCTATCTGTGAGTCTCTTGCCTTGGCATCTGCACTGTCATTGTCGTTATAGTGACCTAATATAGATTGGGGGTATGGAGCAGGAATGTCGTATGCATGCATCTGGTCAGTATTACTCGAGTCATCTATTATTTCCGGCACCTCAGTGCCCTGTGCAGATGATGCAGGGGCATTTGTTTTCCCCTTTAAAGGCACACGTCTGCGGTAGGCCCTCTTAGCTGGTTTGGGATCACTTTCCGGCAACGAAGTCGAAGACGATGTTCTTTTCGGGCGACCTCTTGGTAGTGACATTATTGTAGTATCTTGAAGAAATGGATTTTTGTCAACGGCGCTAAGTTGGTGATTTGTAAATTTGACTTTATATCAAGAATGGCCAGGTTAATATTTGCAAGATTTTTTTTCGTTCAATACCGAAGGGCGGATGGGGTTTCTTTGGAGTATTTTAGGGTGAATGACCTGATTCGTTAATCACGATCAAATATTGCACCTCTAATGATGGTATATTCCCTGCTTCTTCCCTAAATATCCCCCTGCAACTATTATTTTTGGCAAACGAAAAAAATTCTCGAGATCGCAGAAAGGTCGTGAGGGGAGAATTGGCACCCCTAATGGTATGCAGTATGGAGAGCATACTATGAGAATGTTATCGTTAGCATATTACGAATTATTGAAGTGTGCGCTGCTCATTTTGGGGTTCTCAGGGATTTAGAAAGTAGCGCGGAAACGAAAAGCAGCAGGAAGGATGTTGGTCAGCAAATTATGAATTTAAGTAGGGGCACGAGCAAAGCCGGAGCAGCAACAGATAAGATGGATTAAAGTAGATCAAAATTGATAAGAAATGATAAGAATCTATAAAAAAGTGATCTAGAGTATCTAGATGATAATAATTGATAAGAATTGATAAGAATTGAGTTTCTTTATTGAGCTCTAATACAATCAATCTAGTCTTCACCTTCAAATCATTACCTATTCATCTTGATTTTCGTAAATTGCTGGTTTCGGATCTGCCATGATTCTCCTTTTATCTGATTCTGTCTTCCCTAACTTCCCTATTGTTCCACTATGATTCTTGACTAGTTCGTTCAGGAATAGTTTCCCAAAATGAGAAGTCCATCACTGCATAATTCCCTCCTTCCCTTCCTTCCACATTCATCTCATCTGTCCTCTTATTTGACCCCCAAATTAAAGTTCATCCCGATTATGCACGGTAAATTTTTACCCTTTTAGGAAAAGAAAACCTCTTTATCGGTAATTTTTCAGGCTGATGAGGGGGGTTTGGGGGGTTATGAGGGGGATCTAAGAATCATATAAAAATAGGGGGGTTCGCCCTGGAGGTCGTATATACTTCTTCAGGATAATCATTTCCAGTCAATTCCCAAGTCAATTCCCTAATAAAATCTCCCAAAATGCCTATGTTATACAAGCCAGCTGCCGAAGGTAAAGAGGTTAAGCCACCTCAAATCCCTTCCCCAGGTAACAACTCATTCCTTGGAGATATCTTCACATCTGAAGCTCCAGAAGACAAGCAAATCTCTTGTGGTTTCTACAAGCAAGAAAAAGGAGAGAAATTGGTTTACCATTACGATTACGATGAAATGAAGATCATTTTGGAGGTTGAAGGAGAGTACACCATCACCGATGAGACTGGCTACGGTGTCAGTGTCAAGCCAGGAGATGTCTTCTACTTCAAGAAAGGATGTACTATCTCTTTCGAAACCACAGGTTACGGTTATGCCTTTTTCTGTGGATTGAGACCGCTGGACTCGGCATAATTTAATGAATAAAGTCATATTTATTTCGTACCATAGAAAATATGTAAATTGTAGAGTGTAATGTAGTTACTATTCAGCTCCTGGAATCCCCAGATAGCTTGCTGCTCCCCCATTGAAAGAGTCATCATCAAACATCCCGTCCAAATATATACTCGAAGTGGCCATTCTCTCAATTGCAGCATCGATATCGTGCTCGAAGAAAGGTGCGAAATTGCTTTCGTCTGGAATTCCCCCAGTAAGATTACCCTGATTATCTTTCATGGCACTCAGTGAACTATTCATCATTGCCATCCACAAATTATCCACATCTGGATTATTAAGCAAAGTGTTGTAGTCTGGAGCTGGGAATTCTTCCAGTGAGGCCGGAGTAGGAGGAATAGCAGGCTCTCTGGACTGAGTCTCGGATTTAAAAAGATCCACCGTATCGATCAAAGAATGGAGCTCGTCCGAAGTCAAGTCCTGTAAAAAATTATAAGATGGAGCTTCTACCCTATGGCCGTGCTCTAAGGGGATCTTAATCTCGGCCATTGGCTGTTCCAGATCGAAGAAAGCACTGAAGTTCTTCTTCAATACTTGAAGAATGAAATTGTGCAGCTTAGACATTCTCCAGGCAAAGTAATACCGATCACAAAGCATGGCGATTCCGGACAAAGAACGTTCGGCACAACGAAATGCATAGTCAGATAGCCGGTCCATGTCCTGGTTCAACAGAGTGGTCAATGTGTCCTGCAGCTTGGCCGCCAGTTTGACATGATGACACCTCATGGTTATGGCTACCAAGACTTGAAGGGTCCGGTGCATCATCGACTCGATCCGGGGGGTTAAGATAGGATCAAACCCAATACCAAAGTACCGATGGAAGTTCTTCAAGGTGTGTCCAAACCTACGAATGACCTCCATTGTGATCTTAAGAAGTTTATAGATATAATGTAAGGCCAAACGAGAGTCTCTCTTCTCCTCGTAGTGTAAAAATACATAGTAATAGATTGAGAAAAGTAATGACTCGGCATCAAAGTAAGTTACAAGTTGTTTTACCTTCTGGACATTGGCTATGTGGTCGAAATTATCCGGAGTCAAGATCTTCCACATATCACCGAGCTCTGTGGCCACATTCTGTTCGAGTTCCAGGGCTAAATGGAGGATAGTGATCAATTTAGGCGGTGATCTTATGTTTAAGGCCAACTCTGCTAGCTTGATTAACCGAGAAGCCCAAACGGATTCTCTTTGCATCGCTTCTACAGTTGCCTTCTCCAATGTGAGGTCCAGGACATTGGCAAACTTGGCTCCTTCGAATACCGGAAGTTTAGTATCATAATATTCGGGTCTAATGGTAGGCAGAGTACCCATAGCACTCAGCTGCTTGACATCAGCGGTTACAAGAGTCCACCAAAGCTTTCTCCAAAGGTTGACAGACTTAGGGCTCAAATCGAATGATTCAGGATCACGATTCAACCCCAAAGACTCTCCCATATGGATCAACATCCCGGCAAATACAGTGGAATCTCCACCGTCAGGATGATCACCTTCTTCTGGAGAATACCAATTGTAAATCCTCATGAGGAGCAGTAATTGGAAGACACTGAGAGGAACTTTACGGAGTAAATTGAACTGGTTGAGACAGTTCTGGGCTAAGAGACCAACATTGGTGGAAACAGGATGATCAGCGAGGAAATTGATTTCCTCGTCGTATTTACGAACCTCAGCAAGGTGTGACTCTGAGTTGGTGAGCACTGTGAGGAAACCCAAACGAACTACAAGGAGAAGGAGCCCTAAAGAGCTGAAGTCGAGCCTCTTTTCGAGCTGAATGCTCTTGACAGGCACATCTTCAAACGATTTAGCCCCCAAAATTTTACTTACATCCTCCACAAACGATTCTTCATCTACGAAAGGGAAGAAGGGATACACAAATTTGAAGAAACGGTCGATATTCATCCAGATCACTTTCTTCGATGGAAGAGCTTGTTCGATACGTTTCATTAACCTCATTTCTGCCGACTGAGTAGCAGAAACATGGGCTAACTCTACAGCTCCTTCCCTCATCTGTCTAGAGACTTGCTTCAACTTTTGCTTTTTATACGGTTGCATATCTACGATACCTTCATACTCGGAAAGACGCTGACGGAACTCTTTCTCGGATTTACTTTTAATAGGAGGAGGAGGAGGAGGTAGTGGAGCATCTCTGGTAGCGGACAGAAGAGCTTCTGGAGACGCATGATCTCCGTCATCGGATCTTTCGTCGGATCTTTCGTCTTCCACCGAAGTTGCAGCGACTTTCTCGACGATCAGAGAGGCTCCACATTTCGGAGAAGTAGCTGTCTTACAACCCGAATCCGAATGAGACCCTTCGTCGGCCTCATCTTCATCCAATTCACCATCTGCGTCGACTCGTTTCTTGTTGGTGAGATTATGAGGGAAAAATTTGAGCTTCTTCTTTCTTTCGATAATTTTAACCCACATAATCTTCAAGAAGCGATCACGTTTCAACATGGAGAGCCAGCCGAGAGGCCCGAAGTTCATTGTTCGTGACTGCCGCATGTGCACTGAGATGTAGCCTTTATAGAAATCTAAGACATCGTCAGGGTCTACGGAGCTCAATCCTATAGCAGTACTGGAATTATGAGAATCGGTATAGATCGAGGATACGGTAGGAGGGTCTGCGGTGGAAGAGCCAACGGAGTGATAACTTCCAATAGCTTTAGAAGATGAGCTTGAATCTACATGGCCTGAAGGACCCGATAAGGTATCTGAGAGTGTGTAAGAAGCCTCGATCTCACGGATTTTCTGCTTGAGGGTCTCAAGCTCAGAGTGAATAGACAGTCTTGGATTTGGGGCTTGAGGAGGACGCAATGGGATAGCTGAATGGTTATTTAGGGATCCAATGTATGTTGGAGGGGTATTTGGAGCCTGGTTCCGTTGATATACCAGTTGAAGGGGATTTACGTAAGGTTGGGTTGGACGGGTAGGATTGGCAGAAGGGCCATGAAGGGAAGGTCTTAATGGGGGTAGAGTTGAGGAATCCTGCTGTAAGCCTGGAGTAGAAGCTCCATAATTGGCTGTTGAACGTTCATTAGATTGTGGAGGACTGATAGTACGGTAAGGATTCGACTGTTGAGGGTTGTCGAATAATGGGAAAGATTTGGATTGCTCTGGGGTGTGTAAGGCGGCTCCAGAGACAGCAGAGTGTAGGGCCTTACCAGAGCTTGGCTGTCCCGGGGCCTCAGAGCTCGTGTTAAGGATGTTCTGGAAATTACTGGAGGCTCTCGGATCACCCGACCCAGTAGACAACAGGGTAGAATCTGTACTTGATGTAGAACCAAGGTCAGATTGCTGATTTCCCGCAAATAGAAGCTTAAATTCGCCCTTCAGAGGCTCTTTCTTCTTGTTTAAACGCTTAGGGCCGGTCCATACGGGTTCTTCGTACTCGCAAAGATGGGCAATATGGTACCTTTTGCATACTTCACAGTTGGGTTTGCCTTTGTCGCACTGAAATTCGATCAAAAAAGTTAGTATTAAATGGAAGAAGGGGCTATCACTGACGAGTCTAACATACCTTGACTTTTCTTTTCCGACATATATTGCAAGACAATGGAAGTCTCTTTCTCTTGAGAGGTTTACGGGGCGTTAACTCGCCTTTCAGTACCTCCATTACCATCTCATCCATCTTGTCAATTTAAAGTCCGAGCAATATTGGGAGTGTGGATAAGGGTGCAATTTGAAGGGGTCTTTTGGGGTTCGATCGATTGTTTTGACTATATTCGGCTTTCACAGGGTAATGACACTCTGGATTATTGATATCTAGCTCGTTACACCGTCTCAGCCTTGTCTATCTGTTGATAATAAAAGGTGAGAAATTCGATAATTTCGGAGATAATTTTGATTTTTTTCGGGGCTTTGCGCCGTGCCATTTTTCTCCGGTTCGGAGAAGCGGTTAAACTCGGAGATCAGCTCGGACATGTGCGAGATGCGCAAAGTGAAGAGGAGGGCTGATGTGGGGAGGGGGGTTAGGTATAAGTGGCTGATAGAATGTGGCTAATTGCAAGTGGCTGAGATGGGCAGACATTGCACCCAACGAGCCAGATAACTCTACTTCTACTTCTACTTCTACTTCTACTTCTACTTCTACTTCTACTTCTACTTCTACTTCTACTTCTACTTCTACTTCTACTTCTACTTCTACTTCTACTTCTACTTCTCCTTCTACTTCTACTTCTACTTCTACTTCTACTTCTACTTCTACTTCTACTTCTTCTTCTACTTCTTCTTCTACGTCTTCTAAAATCATCATCTATTTCATAATATCATTATTCAATGGAACCATGACCCATTCTGCTGGCGATTCTGTCCCTCAGAATTCATCCCAGTTTGTTCCGGCCCCAGATTAGGGTATACAGGCAACGTATTAAGGTCGACGTTGGTGAAATCGATCTCATTGACCCCATAAAAGTGGTGCTGCTGGTTCGGAGGTTCATTGAAGACATCAGCACCGAAAAATTCAAAAGCTACAGGCATCGGATGAGCATCTGAAGCCTGTGGAGCAGCAGCAGATGTCCCCATGAACAAACTACGGTCATTTATAGGGAAATTATCGAGCATCAACTCGTCAAACATGTCCATATGATTTGGATCGGAGAGTCCGTTGAGTATTTGTGAGCCAAATTCGGTCGGACCATCATTTGAACCATCGGCCGTTGTTGAGAAGACTCCAGTGCTGGTGCTGGTACCGGTACAGGCGCCGTTACCGGAGAGAACTCCAGAACCTGACTCCAGTTCGGTATTCAACTGTAAATTACTCGTAATCTGCTGAGCAGAAGGGGATGGAACCAAAATAGCAGGATTTGTAACAGAATCCTCTTGTTTAAGATGGAAAATATCGACCGTAGGAGATCTGAATTCCTGTGGAGACACCATTGATGAGTGTATGGAAGGTGGAATAGAAGACTGAGAAAGCTGTCTTTGCTGCTGTTGCTGCTGCTGTTGCTGCCTCTGCTGCTGAATTCTCCTCCTATCCCTCTCCAGAACCGCAATCTTCCTCTGATTAGGCAAAACAGGCACAGAAGAAGTCTTAATATCCTGAAGAACAGGACACTGGTCCATAGAACTCCCATTTCTCAGAAGCATCTTGGTATAATTAGTAGTAAATAACTTGCTAGAGCTAATGAGCACATTATAAAAGAATTTCATCAACTTTTTCAACCTCCAAGCATAATAATAATGTCTGGTCAATTTATCCAATTTGTTCAAGAAAATTTTAAGGTATCCAAATAACTTATTTAACAATTCTTCCTTATTAATTCCATTCAGAACCAAAATTTGAGTCACCATAGGATCCTCCTGCTGGAGTCTGAGCACCAAACTGATAATGAATTGTTTGGAACGATGATTCAATATCATCAAAAATGGATAAATCAATAACTCACCCCCCAAATCCGGGAAAAATTTATGCGAATTATCGAAAAATTGTACAAAAATATTATAGTTATCGATAGCCAACAATAAAGTCCTCTCGAAATGCTCGTCATAAACCAGTTTCGTGTATTGAATCAGCTGAGCCAATTGGGGATCCAATTTATCGAGGCAAGAAGGATCTTCAGCCACAGTCCGAGGATCAAGTCCATTCTCAGAGAGAAGTTCCTTCAATTTCAACTCATAATTCAAAAACATGATATAATTCAAGACGAACATCAACATTTTTACGATTAAGAATAATTTGAACTCGAAAATACGGGCACTGGCCGATAATTCGGATTCTCTGTTACGGTCATAACGGGTGAGAAGTTGGGCGCAACTCAATGCGGGGGTTCCCGAGACATCACCACTAGATTTTTCTTCCGCTTCATCATGGACAAGCAGAGTCAATTGCTCTAAAATACCATGAACCTCAGCTCTAGCAGGTAAAGTCTTCACATTCAAAAGCACCTTCATCCCACGGTAAATTAAAATATTAATTTTATACTCCAAATCCATTAACTGAACTACTTTCAATTCCCTTTGGAAATTGGTGTCGGAACCCCCCGAGAAGTCCGGGAAACACCTTCTCAAAGTAGCCAGGTCGGTGGCAGATGGTCTACGAGTATCCCAATATTCATTAAAATTCCCATGTCCAGATTCTACGCCATTATCGTCATCTATTTCGATATTCAAATGCTTGGAATAATCCCCGAGCGAAATATTAGTCAAGACATTCATATTGATCAATGAATACCACATCTTTCGCCATAAATGACGTCTACGAAGTAAATGTATACTGACGGCCTCATCTTTGGACTGGGTTTGGAAGTTTTTAAAGTTCAATGGGTCCCTATTTAACCCAATAGTCTTAGCAAGAGAGATCAAAGAGTTCAAAAAGACCGACGAGTTCAAATTTAACAGTTCTTTGTCGGGAGAAACCCCATTGGAATGTCCAGAACCATTATAACTGTCGTCTAATTCGAAACCATCCTCCGGAGCTAACACATTATAGTATTTAAGGAACATTCCCACCTGTAAAATGACTACGGAAGGTGTGGACAAGATGCGAACATCGGTGAATATCTCTTTAATCACATCTACAAGTACCATTGGGACTACATTTTCGGGCCTGATCAAGACCTTTTCGTCTGCTGTTAATTCTTGCGAATGTTCACCTGTTTGAGAGAACTTTTTAGGTAAATTTGACGGTAATGTGAGCCAACTTAACCTCAAAATGAGTAACATCAAACATAAAGTGAGGAAATCTTCGTTATAATCGGAACCTAAGTCGGTTAACTTGATTTTTTGACCTCCAGGAGCCGATTCTACACTTCCTATGATCTTGGTTACTCTTTCTCTGAATGAATATTCGTCTACGATGGGCAAATGGAGGTACAATTTGTCGAAAAACCGGTTGATGAGTAACCAGGCCACTTTACGAGTGGGCATATGCCTTTCAAATACGGCAATTACCTCCTTGGGGTTGCTGAAATTCATCGCCTTGATGTCTGTAGGCATAGTGAGGGTCTTAAGACGTTTAGAATTGGTTTTACGACGCTTAGAGGCAGGATTTGAGTCACATCCGATCACCGGACATTCACTTCCCAGTCCATGACCATGATCATGGCTGTCTCCACCATTAGAAGCCGAATTTCTGGCCGATAATCTCTCTCTAAAGATGGTTTTGGCATCTCCAATCATCAATGGACAGACTTTTGAGTCTTCGTTGTCGTCATCTTCGGCTAGTTTGGCTAAATCCGAAGGGAGCAGTGGGCATCGAGCCTCTGAGACTAACTGTTTAAGACCGGCATTGTGTTTGATTACGGGACACTGTAACATGTGTTGGGATGGGATTGAACGGGAGACGTTGGGCAGTTTTTTGAAGGTTGGTTTGAGTTTTGGGGGAGCGGAGGATCCAGATGATCCAGGGACTGAATTTCCACTCACTGGGCAGGATCCGGATGGTGCAGAGACAGAATTTCCACTCACTGGACAAGATCCAGAAGACTCAGATACAGAATTTCCACTAACTGGACATGTCAGTGGAACCTCTGAGCCCTCTGAACCCATCTGTACATCCATATCCGCACTCCTCTTCAACGGAACAGCAGCCTCAGGCTCATATCCTCCCATAGGACATTCTCCTACTTGCTTAGTCACTGGGCATTGAGCCGCAGCCGGAGGCTCCGCTTGATTAGTCTCAAAATTAAACGAATTATAATCAGTTTCCTCCTCCTTCATAGGCATACTCTGTCGACTGGTCACAAATTTAGCTGAATTACTCTTGATATTCGATATGAAAGTATTAGTCTGCTTGGATAACTCCAAGATCTTCTTACTGGACTCTGAACTATCAACCAGAGTATACTGCTGCTCATAATATTTCCTCAAATTGAACACCTTGATCCACAAATCGTTCAAGTAGCTGTCATTCTTGATGATAAACAACCATGACATGATACTTATCTGGTATATGATGGGGAGCTGGCTCTTGGTGTTGCGTTTAGAAGTGTATAAAATATTGAAATTTTTAACCAAATCGATCTCGTTTAGTCCAATAGTGTAAGGGTTGTCTGCGATGGCTGGAACTCGTTTTAAATCGGCTCCATTGGATCCTAGACCACTCCGCGGCGTCGCAATACTCGTCACTGGTGTGTTCGTCGAGATAATGGGCACTGTACTGAGCTGTTGTCTCTGGAACAGCACGGTATTCTCCAACTCTGCGAGTTTCAGCCGCAATTTCTGGATCTCTTCGTCTTTATTGATCGAGTCGGTGTCGGAATGGTCGTTTTTATCACGATCTTTGCCGGCTTGAACCCCTGATCCTCCCACATATCCCATTTTTCCGTGGGTTTCCAGCACATCTTTGGCCCATGTTGGCTGCAAATAAAAGCAGAGGTGCTGTACACCGTTCTTCTTACAGTTGTTGCATGTCGGCTTGCCCTTGTCACACTTGACCTTCCGTCTCCGACAGATAGTACACGATATCGGGACTCTATTTCTCTTCCGGGCCTTCAGCAGAGCTCCATTTTTCTTGTCTTGACCGCTGGGTTCTGGCGTTTCTTGTTTGAAGGCGGCGGAGGCGTTTCCTGGGTGCGACTCACCTTCACTGGGTGATGGTGTGGTCGTAGGATTCATTTTGTATGGTTTTTGGTGTTGCTCTGGGGGTCCTTCTTTGGAGGTGTTCGGGTTTGAATGGGGTCAAAATTTTACTATGGAAAAAAAGCTGATGGTTTTGATAATTTTTGCTGGATCGGAGAAGATTTGAGAAGATTTGAGAAGATTTGAGAAGATTTTTGGAGAAGATTTTGGAGGGGAGAAGATTGAGCGGAGAAGATTTAAGAGGCGGAGGGGGGAAATTTAGGGAGAGCTTGGCGGGGGACTTGACTGGAGGGAACTTGGCTGGGGGAAACTTGGCTGGGGGGAACTGATGGGGAGGAGCTTAGATGGAGAAACCTCTAAGCAAATCAGGGGGAGTGCAGCTGGCAGTAGGTTCCTCTAGCTGACTCTAGCTGACTCCAGCGAATTAAAACAACTAACCTACAAACATTACCCTGTTTTTACTATATTCCAATACTAACATTCCACGACTACTCCTCCCTTGGCTGCCTGCTCTCATCTTCTCCATCTTCTCCTGATCAAAATCTTCTCCGGCTTAACGCACACTCTCCCGACTTACTAATTAAAGTCGTGTATATTTTACAAATCCCATTCTCAGTGAGCCAATTTTCCTCTTCATTTAACGGACTTATCGATCCAACCTAATCCCGTCCCATTTTCACAGGGTATCCCCTTATTTATTATCAACTATACAGTTTTCAAACTCTTCAAAGGTAAAACTCAGCATTTCGCAGAACACAGACTCACATATCCCGCTATTCTTCTTACCCAAGCAATCGGGTGCATATCTGGAATTCTTGTACTTCAACTTTATGTACTCCTGTTGTAACTTTGGGTTATCTTTAATCTGCTCTCTGAGCACTTTATCCCAGAAACTACTATTTAAGGGCAGAGACTCTGGCCAAAATTGGGGGTTATTCTCACCATAAATCTCTCTCGCACTGTACAATAACTCCCATCGCGGTTCTTCTCCCTTGTTGTTGAACGTATCCTCTAATGATGTATAGTATGTGTAAGAGTTTAGAACATTGAAAGTTCTTGAATCTACTTCGTAGTATCTGATCCCAGGATTATTTAGTCCAAGAGGGGATACACTAGGGGCTATCCATGATCCTGCAACAGGCAAAGGCTCCAATCTTTCATTATAAGAATATAAGATGTTGTATCTATCTTGATGATCGTTTCCAAAGAATATTTCAGCAATCGTTGCTGGACTGAATCTCAGTATAATGTTAGACAAAATCCTCAGGGGCATCGGAAGCAGCTTCTCAGAACTCAACGGTAATGAACTCATGATCCAAACCCTCTGATCAGCTGCTTCGCTTTCAATAAGCTCATTTATCAAAAATCCAATCTGTCCAAAGGGATCCATTTCACTTGTATTCCAGAAACAGTAATAATTATCACTGTTGTAGAAATTAGAATTCAATGTTATCACCTTCAATCCATACTCGGTAGTAATAGAATAGGCTCCATTGTGAGTTTTAATTTGTTTGAACTCTTTATTTCCTATCCAGTTATTCTCAATCAAGATATTCCCATACATCTCCTCCTGCCACTCAAACTCTTCACTCTTTCCTGATGAATATTGCAGCATTTGGTTATCAGGATAAGTGTCATGACTTCCAAGCAGTGTTATCACAGGAATATAGCCAAAGTATTTTTTGATCAAATTGAAAACTGTAAGCTCAGACTCCACTGTCTCATGGAAATCATTAGACCTCACTTGAAGACCACCATTCACGAGCACATACTGTACTTCTGGTACTCCTTCTTGAGAAACACCCGATGCAAATCTCAAAGTGTTTTCTAGCATCACTTTGGGTACTCCACATTTATATTCTCCAAAAGTATGCAGCGGTGACCACATACCTCTATAACTTGGTCTAAAAGTATCCACAAAATATCCCTTGTCAAATACCCCTAAAGAATATGAGCTATTATAATAGCTGAATTGATATTTGTCGTCATCTGAAAACACTTCAGGTGACTTCTTATCGTTAAAACCACAATGTATACAACAAACTTCTTGTGAACAATTCAGCTCACTTCCAATATGATAATCAATTTGATAATCAATATCGCTCAATTGTAATACATGGAAACTGTCAAACAGAGAACTTTTAGGGGCTTCATATTTATCAGGTGGTTTATCGGGATACCATCTCAGAATTCGTTTATCGATATTGGGGATTTCAGGCTTATCGTTACATTGGTTGTCATGGTAATAACAGAACCAATCTCCGTCTTGTCCGAAAGGGTTCATGAGCTGCAATAAATTGGTGAAGTCAGAAGATTTTACGTACTCCTTCTGTTTCAATTCCTTCGAGTCGTAACGGATCAGGCAATCCACCTCATTGTCACCCCTTGATAAACACCAAGACATGAAAACCTCCGAAACCAAAGAAGGTTTACTGAGCGCTAATACTTTTCCAAGAGCCAAACGTGATTTGCATTTCTCACATCCGGACATATGTGAGTTGTTCTCTAAGGATTCAAAATTGGATCTGAATGTCTCCAAAATTTCTAACTTGGATGAAGCCGAGTGTTTAGGGAACCAGTCGGCGTTGAGGGAGTCTAAAAATTGGCCGCCCATATCAAGACACTCAACCGCCTTTGACCAAATCATCATAAAGACTAGAATTAAGTGAATCAGTGGTGCTTTTCTCATCTTTTCTAATTTTCAACTCTCACCATAAAAGGGGGTAATATTATTAGGATATATTTTTTATATCTCACCAAGAGGGAAAGAGTGGAAAATTGGGGGTTATATTTGGGTGAAACAAAGGTGGGGATTCTAATGCTTGGGGAATGTAATTGAAAGAAACGATGTTAGTGGAAGCTTCTTTGACCTGCTGGTGCCTTCACTTTGCTTTCACCCTGCTTTTACTGTGCCCTCACTGTGTCCTCACTAAGTCTCTGCTCCCTTCAATTCCCCCCCCCCTACAACCCCCCAGTGCTTCTTAAATTGTAAATTGCTCACCAACGCAAACTCAATTTAATTCGTATTACGCTCAATATCTCAAGATATCCAAAGTAATAAAATGCTCACCAACGTGATCACCAAAATCCCCGGCGATTTTTCAGGGCAAGAGCGGGTTAAAGACGAGACTTGCAAGTACTGGCTACTCCATCTATATATCATGATCAGTTTGACTTGTAAAAGGGCCAGTTACGTGGCGCCTATGTACAGAGTGACTTTTGGGGTCCCGAAACCCGGTATAAATACGGTTATTCCGAGGGTTCTTCCCGGGAATCCTTCGGTCTCGCGCCGATTAGCCAGTTATAGTCGTGAAGAACGTGGTAAAAATGGGACAAATGGTCGTTTTTTCACCGGATCAGTGGCTCTTGTAGGTACAGGAACCGTCTTATACTTCACGAATGACAGTTTTCACGATTCCACCAAGCATTTTGCCATGACTTTGAAGCGTGTTGGAGTGATCACGGTGGCTGTCACCCAATGTTTCTATTTGTACTCGAAGCAGTTGAGGTGGAGCTCGTTTGGGAGTGAAGAAGAGCGTAAACTGCTGATGTCAGAAACACATAAGAGGGCTCTGAAAGTGACCTTGAAACTGTTGGAGACCAACGGAGGAATCTATATCAAATTGGGACAGCATGTGAGTGCGATGACTTATTTATTACCGGCGGAATGGACAGAAACCATGGTTCCTTTGCAACAATGCTGTCCTCAGAGTGATATGCAGGAGATCGAGAAGATGTTTTTGGATGATTTGGGTGTGTCTGTGGGTGATTTGTTCTCGGAATTCACCACAGATCCCATCGGAGTACTGTCTTTACTGCAAGTTCATGTGGCTACTCTCCGAGAGACTGGGGAGAAGGTTCTGGTCAAGTGCCAGCACCCTTCGTTGAAGGAGTTTGTTCCGTTGGATGTGCTGATGACCAAATTGGTATTCGATTTGATGTTAAAGGTGTTCCCGGAGTATCCGTTGACCTGGTTGGGAGACGAGTTACTGACTTCTATTTTTGTGGAGTTGGATTTCCAGAATGAACTGAGGAACGCAGAACATACCGATGAATATTTCTCTCATTACAAAGACAAGACTCTGCTTCGTATCCCTCATATTTCAGAAGCTCATAAACGTATCTTGATTATGGAGTTTGTAGGAGGTGCTCGTTTGGATGACTTGGAATATTTGGATTCTCATCATATTTCAAGGGGAGAGGTGTCTTCATGTCTCTCTCATATTTTCAATAACATGATTTTCACCCCTGGAGTCGGTGTACATTGTGACCCTCATGGTGGTAACCTTGCTATCCGTTCGAGGAAGCCAACTGCCGACAATAAACATAACTTTGAGATCGTATTGTACGACCATGGATTGTACCGTCAAATTCCCGACCAGATGAGGAAAGATTACCTGAAATTTTGGTTGCTGTTGTTGGATGGGGATACCAAAGCTATGGAGCAGCATGCCAAACTGTTTGCCGGTATCAAAAGTGAACAGTTTCCTATCTTGGCCCTGGCAATCACCGGGAGAGACTACAAACATGCTCTTAGTGGGAATATTATGGAGGTCCGGGGGGAAGATGAGATCAATAATATGACAGAATCGTTATTAAACAAGGGCCATGTCCTAGATTTGATGTCCTTGTTGCTGACATTACCTCGTGTAGTGTTGTTGATCTTGAAAACTAACGATTTGACAAGACATTTAGACGAAAGTTTGCAAAATCCGTTGGGATTGGAGAGAACTTTCTTCATATTAGCGACTTATTGTGCTCGTACAGTGTTACAAGAGGATTTGGAGAAGGCTTCTATTCTTAGAGGATGGAACTGGCTCATTGCCCAGTTCAAATGCTACTGGAAATACTACAAAAGAGTCGACCAATTGGTGTTGTATGACATTGGGATGAGCTTACGTAATCTTTTGAGGAAAGGTCGTGTATGAAGCTCCAAATATGGAGGTTGACTGGATCTGTGGCCGTTTGCACGACCTTTTGATATGTACATAAATTTAATACAAAGTGCTGCTCTTGAAGTGGGCGAGAGATCTAACTGCCTCAGGCGATTGAATGTAATTAATTTTAGGTAGGTACCAAGTGTGTAGAGATAAGGAGGGGCAGAGGGCATGGGAAATGAGATTGGGGTGTCCGGTTTGGAGAGGGAAATATGGTTTAAGGAGAAGGAGGGCAATTCGGAACAACAGGAATGCGACAAAGCGAGCGAGAGCGAGAGAGAGAGCGACAAAATGCAGACAAAGAGCGACGCGGTGACAAAAAAGATCTGTCGGGATTTAAGGTTCATTGATTTTAAAGCCGAGTGCTTGAGAGCGAAGCGTTTGAGAAAAGATGGAGTGCGATAAGAGAGACTTTTAGAATGGAATAACTGGAGGGAGTAACTGGAGGGTCTTACATAGTTGAGAAGTTAACTGAGATAACATATAATGGCAGAGATAAGGGATAGTGGGTTGGAACTACTTTAGTCCCGTTGTTGAAACGGGTCTAATTGTTGTCAAAAGAAAGATTTTCGGTCGTGTGACTGAATTTCTGCCCCATTTCTAAAAAAAAAAAATTGCCCTTTTTTCGTTCCAGGTGCATACTAAAAATAAGATAGGCAAATAGTCACAAGACAAAAATTGTTGAGGGAGAGGAAAAAGAAAAAAAGCCCCTATGCCAAGACTTAAAGCTATACAAAGGGGGGAAAGGACGGAAATCAGTTTAAAATGGAGGGTTGAGGGTTAGCAAGGTGGTGTAAAGTGCGGTTGAAAGAAGTGGTTGTACGGTGGAGTTGTGAGGATAATTTGGAGACGAGAAATTGCAAGCGAAGAGAAGTCACCAGTAAATTTTCCCCCCAAAATTGACTGCCCCACTGACTGAAAATAGTGCCCAAATCTCAGCTGCAGATCACGCTAAACTGCCGGGCTCCCCTCTGACTCGCTCCCCACCAACTTTTATGCACTCGGACGAACCTGCAACTGGTTGAAAATGGAAATAGTCTGATTTCAGTACTGTAATTTGTCGTTCTTCTTCTTCTGCATGAAGCATAGCGTAAGCTCCTTTCCTTTATTGTTCTTATTATTTATACCACCATCAGTCTCACTGGTCAATTTTCCAGACGTCAATATTTAATTATTTGGATATATTTTATAGTGAGATATATAATTCCAGGAGCATTACCGACCTGAATCTTGCGTACTGTTAGATAAAATCTGGACACATAGGCTCTGATCACATCATGGCTGCTAATATTTCCTCTAAATCTCGTAAGCCAAGAAGCAAGTTTAGAGAGGTGGAGAGAATCTACTTCTGTACATTCGAAGGGTGTACGAAGGGGTACGGGAGATTAAACCATTTGAATGATCATATTAAAATTCAGAATCATGGGGAAATTAGAAAACCGAGTGAGTTTACATTGGTGAGGAAGGAATTAAAGAAGAGGAGATTACAGGAGGAGATATTGAAGGAGACATCTAGACAGCAGCAGCAAAATCACCACCAGCAACCTCAACAACAACCACATCAACAACCTCTGCAAGAATCTCCTCTTCTGTCTCAATATTTCCCTTATAACGCCATTACACCATCGAGTGATAATGGAGATTTCAAGAATTCGGTTCCACCAATCGATAAGAACAGAAACGGAGGCCCAACTTCAAGTGTAGGAATCCCAACTAGAGGTGTTCATCATCCATTAACACCACCTTCACTGAATTCTCCACCACTTTTATCATCAACCGGATCCCCACCTTTGATTCTGCCTCAGGCTGGGTCTAAAAACAGTTTAGGAGTTGCTCATCCTCCTCAAGGTTATCATGGCCAACCACCACAACTGCAACCGTACCATCAATACGCTTCATATCATCCACCACCCCCACTTCTACCACCACCGACTAACAGACCATATTTCCCATCATCACAGCCTCCAGTATTACCGCAAATGAGAACGTTGCTTCCACCTTTGAACAACGATGGAGCTCATTTGTATAATCAAACTGCTATGATGGGACCTAATACAGCAGGACCAACACAAGGGTCTCCTTCTGTGTCACAATACCCTCAAGGAAGCTTTTCTCGCCCGGTAATACCAGGCCAGAATCCTACTAGAATTTCTACGGATCCGGCATCGTTTGTATCGTGATGGAGATGACTGAGGTGTAATATAATGAATGGAGGAATGGAGAGACAGAGAGATAGAGAGATGGAGAGATAGAGAGATAGAGAGATGGGGAGATGGAGAGATAGAGAGATGGACGAGATGAAAGAAATGGACGAGATGAAAGAAATGGACTCGAATGATGGACAAGGACGATGGACAATGGAAGAGACTCACAGAGATGAACTGACGAAGTATAGCTATAATTAATGTCTAATTTAATGTTTAATATTTAGTATGTTAGTAATCCTATTCTTAGTATGCCTTAGTAATATTACATTTCTATAATGTTGTCACTACGATCTGACACCACACTAACACACTAAATAATATCTGAGGTTTTTTCAAAATACTACATTACAATAGAGAAATGTCACCAATGTCACCAAATCACACCAAATATTATCTAATTCCTCCCTCACCACATTACTAGAAAATATTTTCTCAAAAATTATATAGACGTATAAATAATGGTCTAGATAACCCCCTAACTAACCCCTTCATCCACACTTCTTCCTCCAACTTTACTTCAAACTCCCTTCCTTTGCTCTCCTCTACTCTCCCTTTCTCTCCCCCTCTCCTCTACTCTCCTCTACTCTCAACTCCCACCCTAAAACACGAATCAACGATGATCCCCAACTTCTGCTTGGTCTTAACTCGAGTTCGTTCCCCCTCTCGGTGATATTCCTAATTGGGAATATTTCAGAATACAAAAATTTCTTTTTTCTTAGACTCTGCCTGCCCCCCAAATTCTGCCCCTGCCCTCCCATATCTTACCCCTGCTAATCCAGACGTGTTACCGCAAAAAAAGAAAAGAGCCAAAAAAAAAGATCTTCTCTATTGAACAAATTTTTATAAATAAATACAAAGATACCTAGCGATTGGATAGGCTGGAAGGGTAGAGCGATCGCAAAGTAGCCGAGCACAGAGACCAAAGTTACAAGCAGGACGCACCAAAATCTTGAACCATCACATTCGCTACTTCATCATCTCCTTTTAATACACACAAAATTGCATCTTATTTGAACCCACAACCTTTTTTAGCGCCAGCATAGACGAGGATGATACCACCTAAACTGCGCTCTATGAAGCTCTTAGCAGCAGTGTTGCTGCTGATTTGCATCATCCAGGTGTACATCTTACACAACTCGTCATACTACAACGTGGGCGGGCTCAAGAAGATCCAGTTTTTCGACAAGTCCACGGCGTCTACAACGTACCAAAAATTGTTGAAATACGCCGAGAACCAGCAGTTCCATGAGTTGCCTTTGAAGGACAGATGTGCCTCGTATTTCGACGAGCTTTACCAGATGGACGAGGAATGGTCCATTGGTCAGATCAAGGACTTGACTTACTCGTTCGATATCCATGACGAGCTGAACTATTACTTGAAGTCGTATGAGCTGCTTGAGGCCGAGTATAAGAAGGAGGAGAAACAGATAGACCAGGACCTGGTGATGAAGGTATTTGATGGGTTGAAGGAGAAGCAGGAGACCAACGCTAAGATCGAGGAGAGTTTGAAGAACAGTGTCGGTCATTTGAGAATCTACGGTACTTGTTATATCAAGAATGAGAAACTTCATGATGAGCATTCGAGGTGTCTTGATATCGAGTCGAGATTGTTCCCATGGATGACCTTTGAGAGTCCCGTATTTGAACGTTGGGACGGTACCGTGGTCAACGAGTTCCCTGACATCACCAAGTATTATAAATATCCTGGAATGGGTAAGAAGAGCACCCGTCAGACGGCTCCAGATTCTTGTTTTATGTACAATTACAGGGATCAACTCAGTGGTAAGGGTATTGTTATGAGTGTGGGGGACCAATTAGTGGAGGAGCTGGTCAATTTGATCAAGGTGTTGAGATTTTACCGTAACGAGTTACCTATTCAATTCGTTCATAAAGGTGATTTGTCATATGAATCCAAGCTGAGATTGAAGACTCTGTGTCGTGAGGATTTGAAGTTGAAGAATTCCATTACCATCGACTTTGCTCCACAAGAGCTGTGGTTTGTCGATGCCAACAGATGTTTCCTTCCGGAATATTACCACAATTTCGATCATTTCGCCAACAAATGGATCGCTGTCATCTTCAACTCGTTTGAGGACATGATCTTGATGGACACCGACCTGTTACCCTTCATTAAACCGGAGCAATTCTTCGAGTTGGGTGACTATAAGAACAATGGAGCCTACTTTTTCAAGGATCGTACCTCTTTACAACCGATTCCTGAACAATTCAAGGAGTTGTACTTCAAGTTGTTCCCTACACATCTGGAATCGTCATTATTTGGAGTACCACAAGTAGGAGAGAAGACTTACGGGAACCGTTTGTTTGCTAAGAAGTTACGTCACTCCATGGAATCGGGTGTCGTGGTGATGAACAAGAAGAAGAAGTTACTTGGGATCATGATCGCCGTCCATATTCAGTTCTGGGGTCCTCTTACTCAGCATATCCATGGAGAGAAGGAGATTTTCTGGCTTTCTCAATCGATTGCCGGTGATGAACTGTACGAATTCAACCCTAACTCTGCCGGAGCTGTAGGAACTTTGCAACCGGCCACCGACACTTATCCTGAGCATGTCGTTGGTATTCAACCTCTGCATGTTGGTCTGGACAACAAGACTTTGATCTGGATCAACAGTGGTGTCAAGAATTGTAAAAACCCATCTTGGGATAAGGATTTCGAGGAGAGTCCTCAATGGAAGGGTAAATTCGGATCCAAGGAAGGATTGAAGGACTTTTATAACTCTCCAATTGACATCAAGAGTGTAATTATCCCACCAGAAACGTTCCACGAGTGGCCTAATGATGAAGGAGCTCCAGTTAAAGGTTGGCAACAACGTGTGGATTGGGGTTGTGACGGATATATGTGGGCTCTGTACTCGAAGGTGGGAGGAACCAAGGTACTGGATGAGGAGACTTACGGAACAATCGTCAAGTTTGAACAGAATGAGGTGGCGTCTTATAATCGGATTGCTAAGATTTGGATCGCACCTATTGAGAATCATCTGATTCTTGAGACAGTTTAGTTATATAGACAATGTTATTGGCATTGATGGGCTATTAATTTGATATTGGTAATGGAGGATGTAGGGAGTGTAGAGGGAGTAGGATAGAGAATTGTAGGAGAGATGAGAAGATGAAGAAAGAGCTTTAACAGGTGACAGGTGACTGATGAATGTTGACTGATGACTGTTGACTGATGACTGGTGACAGGTGACTGATGACTAGCCACTGACATCTGGTGTTCTGATGTTTATCTCAGTAAGTTGAATACTATTAAAATCTGATTCTAAATCTAAACTAATTCTATAAAATCCACAGTACAATTTACTGAGCTGAATATTATTAAGCTCAATATTTTCAAACTCGCATTCACATATTACCTCCCTCCATAACAAATAAAGTAACTCACTCAAGACCTCTAATGATACCCAAAATATTCACCATCTTTTCGCTGCCTGAAGGGCAATCAGATGAATCTCGGCAACTCAGAAAGTTGCATAAGGGCAAATTCCCAAAACAGAAATATCACAAGACCAAAAAAAGAAACGACACAAAAAAGCAAATTGCCCCTAGTTTTCAGAACGCAACTAAGATTTACCGCCCCCTGGATTAGGACAAAAATAGTACGAATCGAATCCGAAGATAGCGCACGGCCATTTTAAGCACTGCATTAAACTGACCAACAAGGGGGCGCATTAAAAAAACTTCGTTTGAGGTGAAATTATCAGTGCCATCATGTGAAACGGAAGAAAAGAAAGTGTGCAGGTTCTGTCAGTAAAAGTTTTTCGCTTCTTTCACATCCGTCACCTTCTATTGGAGAACTTCTGCACACTCGCTGTCAACCACCGCGCTCCCACTGCTCTCCCACTCAATTTCCCTGCTTACTTCCTCCCCTGTGCTCTCTCGTATTTCTTCTCACCTAAAAAATATTCTCCCTTTTTTTTTAATAGGCGATTTTTTTCTGCGCTTAGAGCGCTTTAACAATGCTCAAAGATAGTCCCGCCGCCTGCAGCGGAGTGAAGAGGTGAAGGGAAAGTCTTGTGAGGTGTAAAAGATGCAGGTCTTGTGACCTGTGGCGGGCATTTTCTCGTGTGAGTCGATCTGCGGGACCAACCAATCCATTGGCCACCGGGAATAGGTCCTAACTACAGGCTAAAACTGCTGCTCATTTTCAAGTTTAAGATTTAGTACCGGATCTGCACCAGTTGGAGTAACCCGGCCTCGATAGCAAAATTAGTACCACATTGGGACTGATCCAATTACATTGATTAGTACACGATCTGAACTACTCAATAAACTCAAAATCATAGCTATCTAATAATTCTTATATGACTTATAAATGCACAAATATTTAATCTGTTTTCTCAACAGAAGCACCCCAAACGCTAGCAAGTTTGCCGAAACTCAGCACCTCTTCCTCACTGTAACGAACCTCTAAACCTTTCTGATCGTCTACTACAGAGTGAGCACTCCACAAATATCCTCCACATCCCATCTCCCAACGTAATCTCCAAGAGAATCTCGGCTCTTTTTCATCTGGATTATACTCGTTGGAATCTTTGTCTCTGAGTTTCCAGACTTCAGGTGGAACAATGAGCAGATTAATGGTGACGAGAGATTTATACTTCTTCTCGAGCTCCTCTACAGTGAATTTATCCTTGAATACGGTCTCGGCATCCTTCTCCCATGAGTTTTTCTTACAGTAGGTCAACCCACTATTCAACCACAAGATTGTATGGTTATCGTACATACTCAAATGAGCTGGCAGAGCACTAACGACCGAGTTAGCAATCTCATATTCATCTTCGATCAACTCTCCAGCGGCTCCAGAGTAATGAGAGTTGAATACGTAGTCTTCATTACCCATCATCGACTGTCCTAACCAGAACAAATCCTTCTCTCCATGCAATTTGACAGTAAGTGGTTGCCATAATTGGATTTGAGTCGATAAAAGTAACCCTGGAAGATGAGTACGTCTATTAATGGCAACGACACCAGCCTCCATGATATGTCTCGAGTTCTTGGTGAAGAAATCGTTATGCATTGTATGGTTGGTCAACTGAGAAACTCCGAAAAGTGAACTTTCCATCATAGATGGGAACAATTTCTGCCACATCTTTGGGAATTCTTGTTGCACAGAGTCAATTCCATATCTATCTTTGAAGAAGAAGGCACCTGAGTCAGTGTAACCTGGTAACTCGAAGAAATCCTTTGGAGGAACGAACAAAGCAACGTCAGTATCCATCAACATCATCTCTTCAAAAGAGTTGAACAAAACTGCGAGCCATTTATTGGCATACGAGTTGAAATTGCTCTCAAATCCCTCAGCAATGCAACCCAGTGTGTTCACAAACCAGACCTCTTGCTTGTATTCATGCTCATTAGTGAAAGAGGTCCCTCCTTGTAAGACAATAGACTTTCTCAGCATGTCAATCAACTGTTTCTTGGACTCGGTGCTCAAATCACCCTTGTGAACAAATTGGATAGGATAAGTGTTCTGATGATAACGAAGTAATTTGATCAAATTGAGCAGTTCTGGTACAAATTTGTCGGCAATACTAATGACAAGACCACGGCCGTACATTTCATGCTTTAATTTACTCCAATAACTGATATTTGGTTTATAGTTCAACATGCTTTTGTATTCCCCATCTTGATATTCATGACGCATGGCGCCGTAGGCATTCTCATCGGAAATGAGCTTACCGTCCCACCTTTCAAAAACAGGATTCTTGAAACTAAACCAAGGAACCATCTTGGAATCAAGAGAACGGAAATCCCGTTCGGTCTCGATATCATCGTTGTCCACGTAGCATGCGGCATACGAACGGAAATTATAAATTCCATCGAGTAATTGAGACTCGATTTGGGAATTGGTTTCTTCAGCACGTTTCATGTCATCGAAAATGGTCTCCACTACCGAATCGAATTCTTGTCCTTGGTCGGTCAAAGCTTTGTATTTGTTCAGGAAGAATTCCTTCCCCTTGTAAACGTCGATGTTGTAACGGAATTCGTCTTGGAAGTTTGGAAGACTCCATGCAGATGAAAGATTATCGAAATATAATTCACAACGTTGACTCTTGTCTAGATCAAGCACGTCATTTACCGGATGATGTGAAAGAAATTCTTCAAATGATGATGGAATTTGAGGTTGATGCAAAAAAACGGGTTTGTCGGCAGCAATGCCCAATGGTTTTGGAGATCCCTCGCTGGATGCGCCAGATCCCACCTTTTCCAAAAACTGCGAAAAACGTCCGGAGCTGCCCTGCCTATTACTGTTATCTCTAAGCTGCTCCTGAGGAAGCTGGGCCAGGTGAAATGAGTACATCACCACGATCAGGAAAACCACCAAAATGGCGAGATTCTTCTTGTAGAGCACTCTGAGAGTCCCCGAGTACTTCATTATGATACAAGAAAGCTGGAGTGTCCAGCCTGGAGGTGCTACAGCAGCAGCCCCAAATATATATACCAAATCCAAGTCCAAAAAGTGAGAGCAAAAATAAAGGCGTAAAAAGAAAAGTGCAACAATTAGGGGGAAAAACGTGCGTGAAACTGACTTGATTTGGGAGAAACTACGGCTGAAAATTGGGGAGGGAGGGGGGTTACGAGAGTGCAAGGTGGGGATCACAAGGTGCATGATGAAGCGAAGCTCTAGCGAGTCAGTGTAAACAACACGGTCTTGGGCGATAACCCATAATCATGTAATACATTCACCTCAAGTAATCTCACTACGTTTTTAGTAGCCTTCCTCATCAGACGGAACTACAAAAAAATCTATGCTTAACTTATGCAAGTAAATAGTTTGGATCTAGATCGCTCACGAGACAGGAGAAAATTTTTTTTTCTCGTGTGAGGGACTATTTAAGAGAGCTAAGCGAGTAATTTAGGAGAGAATCTGCAGGTCCAAAATTCAAATGAGACCTATGGTTGCGAATCTGAAGGTGTAGTGGTACGAATGGTAAGACAGTACCAATGAGGTGATGATAGTGAAATGGTTTTGAAGGTTTCAAGATATACTTTTTTAAGATTCAAAATACGACCTCTCGCACTTAAACTCAAATTATGTAATTACAGCATTATAAAACAGATCCACATATTACTGTCACTAAGGAAAAAAATCTCTCAAAATAGGCAATTACTCAATTGAGCAAGAGTAAACAAATTTCTGTTGTTATAAACAATAGGCTGCTGCTAATAATTTGTCAAAGGAGTAAGGAAAGCTGATTACGAAATGCAACCGCAGTGATTGCTTTTACACTACAATCAGACCAACAATGTAATAAAATATAGATGGTATATTTTGAGTGCGATCTTGAACCCTAGAACCGGAGATAGTGTCAATATGAAGGTGTCAAGTGGGGATAGGCGATTGTGATTTGGAATCCTCCCTTGTAACCTTCAACTCTTGAAAGTTTTCAATATACCTCAAGTAGCCCGTCTTGAAGCTGTTGTCAAGATTGTGTAGATAAAAAAAGAAACGAGAAAAATAGTACAGAAAATGCACTGAACCGATTTCACGCATTTTATGCCCTCGGTGAAATGTCAATTTTATTCAGAAATCCGGTTTCAGCGGGGATGTCAGAATGCCCTTTGATAATCTGCAAATATTTGCCCTTGCCCCAAATGCCCTCAGAATTCTAGCAACTGAGTTACAGAATTTGTTAATACGCGTCCTCTTTTTCTTGGCATAGCACAGACATTCGAAAATACATAAACAAACTCTGTTATGTTGCCCAAGAAGCTTAAAATAGCATCAAAACAAGTAGGCTTGATCATAAAAATCATTCAACTTCTCCTAATAACATATAACGTTATAAGAAAAGATAAGATAAGGGTTCAGGCTGTAAAGGTGGAAGGCCGGGTGCTCCAGTAGTGTGGCATCCACATTACAGCACAATACCTCACACCCAGGCACACTGTAAACAAATGCGCTCATCTTGGGACTCTCGGTTTTCTTATTGCAGCGAGAATCGCTCACTTGCACTTTTCCGCGCATAGTTCCAGGTGAATTATTTGCTGGAGCGCACCAAAAGTGCGCAGTTTTCTGTCTATGTATTCTGGGGAATAAAAAGCTCTATTTGTAGATAAATTTCAACTGAGAAAGGATATGTCTTAGTTGGGCATGTCTCAAGCTAGTTCTTCGACATAGCCATGATATTGTAAATGGAGAGAGAAGTCAAGTTGGATTCCCGACTCCAGCTCTCTCTTCCACCTTTCTTTCACTTCAACTCCGTCTCCATCCACTCCTAATAGTCCCATCTACCTCTCATCAATCCCCCTGATATCCTTATCTGCCCTCCGTTTCAGAACACTGACGCGCCCCCTACCTCTTTGTCTTGTGCGCAGTTCTTTCCGCTACTCAACTGGCATGTTTCCGTTTCTGGCCAACACAAAAAATTTTCCCTCGTTTCTTTTTATCCCCCTATATAAAAACAACCGGGATCCATCTGGTTATCTTGTTGTCCAACTCAGATTCGTCCCAATAACTATTGTGTAACCATTTTTCAAGTTGTTACCGGATATCTGAACACTCCAACTTCGTGCAGAATCCCCAATTGAATTTTTGAAAAATGATAATCACCGTCAGTGGCCCTGGAAGAAGAAGGGGGTTATGCTTCTACGTGATAGTGTCAGCAATTTCATTATTGCTGATCAATCTTTTTTTGTATTTTGTCGTGTACAATGATGCTGCGCTCGTAAGTTCTGCATCCAAGCACCTTAAATCTGGAGCCAAGGAAGCTTCTGGAGTTTCTGGAGCTGAAGATTCCACATCCGGATCCGAATCCGAAAATTCTGCAAATGACTCCGAATCTTCTGAATCTTCGTCTGGTTCGTCCAGTTACTGGGAAAGTGCCTCGGATTTAATTTCTTCTGTCACCGGTGGCTCAAGCTCCGCCTTGGGCAAGCTTCGTTCCGTCGAGCAAAACATCGTAAAGAGTATCAACTCCAACAGAAGAAACCAACGTTTGAGATCGTTCTTGCCTCTGAGATATTACGAGGACGAGACTTTCTCTTCGTTGAAACTGAAGGAACCTTCTTTGAAGCAATTCGACCGTAGATTATTGCCAGCTTATTGGATCCATAAGATTAATAAGCATTTGCAAACTTCCGGTGACAGTTTCTTGCCTGGTGATTTCAAGTTGCCTTTCAACTGGGACTTGCTCAACGACTATGCTGTCAAGATCCAAGCCATGAAATATTTCGATAAGGTGGTCAAGAACAAGATGAACTGTGAACAGTTCCGTGACATTGCTCCAAAGAATTTGCCTGCCACTTTCTTAGAGAACTACTGTCTTAACTACAACTACGAGGACCCTAACTTCAACAACGAGTACAATGTTCCATTCTTGGTCCTCCGTAAGATCGACCAATACTTGAGTGACGTTGACTGGAGAAAATTGTATGGTATGATGTACAGTTTGACCAACAACCCAATCCCTGACAACGTCATTTTCCTTGGGGGTGTCGGTTCAGAAGGTAAATCTTTACTCGTCCCATTGGAAAAAGTGTCTAACGGTAAGAACAACTTGGCTAGTTTGGGTGACCAACCTTTGCAATCTTACTACACCACTTTGACTGACGAGTTCATTGCCGACCAACAAGCTATGTACCCAAGTTTGAGCGAAGCCGATATTTTAGAGAGCGGTATCTCTTTATATGAAGAGTGGATCCGTTTCAACGAGTTGGTTGGCGAACCAAGCGACTCCGAGATCGATTTGAACTACTTCCCATCCAAGCCAATGGTCATTGGTAACTCTCATAACCCAGAATTATCTCTTATCGACTTGGACCCAGAAGATTTCAAGTTCTACTTGCCAGACGAGGAGAAGAAATTGGCTTCTTTGATCCAAAATGCCCCAGAAGGTGCCAACACCAAGCAATTGGAGAACTTGAAATTGTGGGCCGACTTGGTTTTGGACCCTGAATGGGATGAACCATGGTACTACGGTATTCCTTCGATCGAGTCCGAGCATTTGGACCACTACGATTGGAGATTCTTCAGTGTTTTCACCTTGAAAGAAGACCAAGAATTACATACCGCTATCTTACATAGATTATCTAGAGTTTGGTTCCGTATCTGTGCCAAGTTCGATGTTCCAAGTTGGATGAACCATGGTCCATTGATCGGTTGGTACTGGTCTGGTATCACTTTACCTTATGATTACGATTTGGATTTGCAAATGCCTATTCAATCGTTGCACCGTATCTCCAAGTTCTTGAACAACACTCTTGTCTACGACTTCTCCAACGAGGACGAGTACGTCAACGATGACATCAAGATTGACAACAAGCTGGAGATGGGTATCAGAAGTTATTTGATCGATATTGACCCATTGTACTTTGACAGAAACCAAGTTAGAACTTTACACAACGATTTGGATCTGCGTTTAATTGACACCGAGACCGGTATTTACATCGATTTGACTGCCGTTTCCGACTTCCACAGTGGTAACAGATACGACTTGGAAGAACAAAAACGTTACTTCTCGAAATCTGATTACAACGGTTACAGAATCACAGTTCCAACCCATTGGGAAGAGTTCAAGGATGAGAGTGGAAACTACAAGGTTGACCGTGGTAAGGGATGTGTCATGAAGGATGAGTACGTCAAGAAGATTGAAAAGTACATTTCCGAGAAGAAGAGTACCGATTCCAGACTGGATGACAGTCCAACTAAATTCCTTGAAGGTTACATTCATGACAAGCATTTCCACACTTACAAACTTTCCGAGCTTTCTCCTTTGGTTCCTACTTACTACGAGAACTCTGTCAGTTACATGCCAAGTAACTGGAAGAAGAACACTTTGATCGAGTATCAAGGTGGTAAATGTTTGACCAACTCTTATTTCCAAAACCATCTTTTCTTGGAGAAGTTGATGTTGTGGGTTGGATACAAAGAATGTCCAATTTGGGACGAAAAGACTGGTCTGTTGAAAGAAGGTATGACCCTCAACCAAGTAGCCAACCAATGTATCCGTGATAACTCCAAGTTGGAAGAGCAATACAAACGTTCTGTTCATTATTCCAACTTGCATAACATTTATAGAGACGTTATGTTGAAGGGACAAGGTGATATTTTGAAGATCAACGATTTCGAGACCAATATCACTCCATTGTTGAAGAAATTCGACGGTCAATTGTTTGTTCCTGAACCTTTCGTTGAAAGATACCTTTACTAAGTTTTCTCGGCATATTTCATTCGTTTTTTGCTATTCTAATAATAATGACTTAATTTAAGTGTAAATGTAGGGATGTAGTTATGGTCCGGTCCTAAATAAGATGAGAAGAGGGTTTAGTTGAGGGGTGATTTTGGAGAGAAGGGGGGTGAAATGCGGTGAAATTTTGGGGAGAACAAGAATAAGAACGGGAGGATAGAGGGCAGAAAGCAGGGCAGAGAAAGAGGGCACATAGAGGGGCACAAAATCAGAAAAGAACAGACGATCGAATTTGTCATCTCAGCGCTCTACAAAGTCCACAGATCATTGACACCTCATCATTTCCATCATTATCCAGGCTAACAATGATACGTGGCCTATATCTCATCATCTTGTTCCAATATAGTTAATGTCTTATGTCTTATATTGAGTAAAACTTTTCATCTTCTGCCCTTCCGAACGTCTATTGAAAAAAACTTTTCTGCCCCTCAAAAAAATTCAATCCTTTTTTGCCCTCTATTCCAAAAGGAATTACTTCCCTTTCTAATTTTGATGTGTGGCTGCCCCGATCGCTTGAAATATTACAGCTCTTAGATCACCCTTAATCTGCATATATCAGCTTATGTTATAGAAGAATAATTATTATGAGGTGCACCGTACTAAGCATTACGAGGGACCTAAGTGATAAGGATACTCGTGTGACTGGCAAGCAGATCTATTATCATCACTGGACACCACAGTTATGCTGCTTGGTTAAACAGGTAGATTACCCTCAGCTAATAAAACTTATCTTATGCGCTTATTGTTCTACAATGTCAAGTAATTACCAGCACTATTGTGAATGTAACATATTGAGTCTAGCCTGTTTGTGTAAAATAGTAGTAATAACTGACTATTACAGGATGATTTGAAGTGGCTCGCCTGCCGTCTTTCGCCTTTCGCCTTTCGCCTTTCGTCTATAACCTTTAGCCCTCTTACAACCTACTCCTCTGCCTCCCTTCTGCCTCCCCTTCTGCTTCTCCCTCTTTCTCGCCCTCTTTTGCTTTTCCCTCCCTGCCCTGCCCTATTTTCCCTCCTCGTCGTCTGACCTAAAGCCTGTTTTGTCTCTCCCCGTCACTTTTACGCCCTTTTCCTTCCCTTTTCGGCCTTTTTCCTCGTTTTGCGTCTACTTTTTTACATGCACAAGTTTCTTTTTACGTGATCGAGCCCAAGTCTTTTCTTTTTTCGCGATAAAATTTTGGGGGGAAAGTCTCAGTCAAAATAAATAAATTCAACCCAAATAACATCCGGCTGTTGTGACCAAAGAGAGCGTTAGCGAGTTTGCTACTTGAGAACAGGTGTGTCCATAGGTTTAGCCACGCGTTTGCTGCACAAATACCCCCCTCTTTACACCATGATCTTTGGCAACCCCAAGCTCATCAATCAGCTTCAGCGCTATACTATGGCGCTTAACCATCGCGCCATTGGCGGTCTGGTTCTTTTGTCCACTACAATTGTGTTGTTGTACTTGAATTTGGCACAAGATTTCTATCATCATAGCAAGCAGCTGCTGCAGAAACTGCTGAAGATGACCGTGGGAACCTTTGGTGCCGAAGATTCCATAGATAGATCTTCGATCTCTCCTGTCACCGATAACAGAGCGTTATGGGTGTACGATGAATTCGATACCTCGTCATTCCAGAGTCTTCTTGAGTACAATGGGAACATTTTAGACTTGCTTTATAAGCCATTTGCCGAGAAATGTGATCTCTTCTCTCGTTCTCTTATCAACAAGGATTGGTCCATCTCAGAATTGAAAGATTTGGATTACACTATGGATCTGCATAACCCAAAGAAATTTTACGAGACCAAACTCGCAGAGTTTTCACCAGAAGATCAGAAGAAACCGGAGAAGATCAAAGATATCTTCAGAGATTTCCAAAACAGAGTCAATAAGAATAATCAGGTTGAAGATTTGGTCTCTAGAGCTCTTTCTAACTTACGTATTTATGAGAAATGTTATATAGACCAACGTGTTGTTAACCATGAATGTCTTGATCTCGAGTCTAGATTATTCCCATGGTTGACCTTTGAGAGTCCACTTTTTGAACGTTGGGATGGTACTGAGCACTTGGACTGGCCAGATCTCCGTCAATATTATAAAGGTGATCAGAAGATTAAGCAAGAGAAGAGTTACTCCAATGATCAAGATAACGGCTGTTACTTGAATCTTTTGAAAAACAATTTCAAAGGTCGTGGTATCGCTCTTAGTATGGCCGATATGTTACTTGATGAGGCCATTAATTTACTTGCCGTCTTGAGATTCCTCGGTAATGAGTTACCTATCCAATTTGTTCACAAGGGAGATTTGAGTTTCGATGTCAAACAGACTTTAATTCACCTGGGTCGTGGTGAGATCATGTACGATGACGGCACCAAGATCACCGGTTTCAAGCAAGAGATTTGGTTTGTCGACACCAAGAGATGTTTCCGTGAACAAGACTATGACAAGTTCACTAAATTCGCCAACAAATGGCTTGCCGTCTTGTTCAACAGTTTCGAAGAGATGTTATTGATGGACACCGATCTGGTTCCCTTCATCAAACCTGAACAATTCTTCGAGTTGGGTAATTTCCCTAAGTTAGGACTGTATTTCTTCAAAGACAGAGAGACCAAGGACACTTTACATGAAGGTTTCGACAAATTGTTACAAAAATTGTTCCCAAAGAGCATCGAAAATGCCATCTACGGAGTTCCTCAGATCACTGAAGATATTTTAGAATACAATTACTTCAAATATAAAGGTTTCCATTACATGGAAAGTGGTATAGTGGTACTTAACAAACGGAAACATCTTCCGGGAATCTTGCTGCTGATCCAATTGCAATTCTGGAGGCCAATTTCCAAGTTCACCTATGGAGATAAAGAATTGTTCTGGTTGGGACAAATTCTCACAGGTAACGAGAAGTTTGAGTTCAATAAGAACCATGCTCTGGGTATCGGACAGCTTCGTAGAACCGATTTCCAGATCGCCGACGCCATCGTTGGTATTCAACCAGCTCATATCTCCGGAGAAGATGACCACACTTTGTTATGGATCAACTCCGGTTTGGAAAATTGTAAGAGACCTACTTGGGATGACGACATCAAATTAGATGTCTACAAAGATAAATTCAGTTCAGCAGAAGAATTGAAAAAGCATTATAAAGATCATATCAAGATCGAGCATGCCATCATCCCACCTTCCTCTTTGAAACTGTTTCCTAATGAAGTCGGAGAACCAGTCACCGGATGGAATCAACGTAAAGAATTCGGTTGTGATGAATACTACTGGGGTGCATACTCTCATGTAGGACCCGGCTCAGATGACCCTGAGACCCAAGGTCGTGTCGTACGGTTCTCCGAAACCGAGATGGACAGATTCAACAGATTACTGCAAGCCTGGATCAGACCAAAAACATTCAGACTCAAGAACTTGAATTAGTATATGCATAATAATTAATTAATATTTAGCCCGCTCTTTTGTTATCTCGTCGTAGAGCATACATTTCCAGTCGAACACCGATAAATCGTCTTTGAAAGTGTCGAACACAAAGAAATCAGGTGGCAATGGGGGTGCATCCGGTTCGTCTTCCACACAATGGTACTCCAGCAAATACGGATGTCGAAGCAGTTCTGCCACGGTGATCCTGTTCTTTGGATTGAAAGTCAACATCTTCTCCATAAGGTCAATACCGTCACGGTCTACTCCCAAAGATGAAAATATCTTCTTAAGACTCATTTTACGGAAGAAAGGAAGCGATTTGATATACTCACTTGCACTTCGTGATTTTATCGCTTTACAATCTTCCCCCACCGGAGTCCCCAATACTTTGAATATGAGAATCAACTGGTCACGGAAATCCCTGCCAGGGAATAAAGGTTTCTTCATGAACAATTCCAGCATAATACATCCGACAGACCAAATATCGATCAGTTTCGAATATTGAGAATTGGTGAGCATGATCTCAGGTGCCCTGTACCATCTGGTAGCCACATATTCGGTCATCATATTCAATTCTTGGTCAGGCAACTGTCTATTGGACCTGTTTTCCTTCTCATCGATCCTCGAGAGCCCGAAATCACATATTTTCAAATCGCAATTGGAATTCACAAGCAAATTCGACGGCTTGAGATCCCGATGAATGATATTCACACTATGTAAAGCCTTAAGACCACGAAGAATCTGATAAGTGAAGTACTTACAATGGTCTTGAGTCAAAGGTTGGGTATTGATGATCTTATGCAAATCAGATTGCATTAGCTCTTGAATGAGATAAACCTCATTGAACTGATCAAAATCTATCGGGTCTTGAACTCGAAAGAGCCCTATAATGTTCTCATGTTTGAAATGTCTGAGTATTTTGATCTCTCTTAGTGTACGAATACAGAAGAGGGCCCGCTCGAAGGGTTCGATTTTCTTGATGGCAACTTCACGTCCTGTCGCCTTGTGTACTGCCGATCCAACAATTCCATAGGCCCCTTCTCCGAGAATCTGCTGAACTTGGAATGACGATGAGATGTTGAAGTAAACCTTCCGTATAGGAGGCGCCTTTATTTGGGGATCCTTATAAACTTGCATTAGTGCGTGGCCCGAATAGCTTGGTATTTGCTGAAACGAGGTGGTTTTATATTATTTTTTACGAAAAATAAATTGGGAATAAAAGAGATAAGATTAAATGAAGAGGTAAATGAAGGTGATAAATTGAGCCTCAAAAAGTTGGCATTTGGTGATTGGGGTAGTGGGGTGTTTTAGGTGAGGAGGGGGCTGCATAGATCACAAATTTGAGGTTATGATTAGTTGTATTCTAGTCACTTATAATTACTCTGATCATTATACCGAATTACTCACCTCCCCTCTCTCCATCCCCTGCCTTATCCCCCTCGCCCCTCGACCTCACCCCCCACCATCCCCTTTCTATATGATTATTGATATCTTGCTCACCATTTAGTGCACAATTTTTATATACGAGCGCATATGAAAATACTTAAAGAGCGTCTTTTCGGTTTGAAGTGTTGAGGCTGAACCTGAAACAATGACCAACACACATCATATCGCGTTAATTGCGGGGACCTCGAACAATCTTGGACTCAATATTGCATACAGGTTGATCGAGGATCTGGAGCCTGACTCACGTTTGACATTGATCGTCACCTCTAGAACTCTCCCCAAGGTGAAGGAATGTATCAGTGAGATCAAACTGTACAATGAGAAATTGGAGACGCCTAGAAATGTGGATTTTGACTACTTGTTATTTGATTTCACCAACATGATTTCGGTCTTGACTGCATATTACGAGTTAGATAAGAATTACACCCGCATCGACTCCGTGTATATCTGTTCAGGTTTGGGTGTATACGATGGAATTGATTGGATTGGACTGGTGAAACAAATTTGTGCTAATCCAATTGACGGAGTCACTCAACCCCACTACAAAAAACAAAGAGTCGGTTCACGCAGTAAAGATGGTATGGGTTTAGTATTCCAACTGAACGTCTTCGGCCCATATTATTTGATCAATAAAATTCAGCATTTATTAGTTCATGGAGCCACCGTGGTTTGGATTTCATCCGTCATGTCAAGCCCATCCTACTTATCATTCAATGATCTCCAATTACTCGAATCCAAAGAATCCTATGAAGGATCCAAAAGACTCATCGATCTTCTCCATTTTGGCACATACAAAAAATTTGCCAAATTAGGAATCCACCAATACTTAGTGCACCCCGGGATTTTCGAAAGTTTATCGTTCCATCAGTTCCTTAACGTCTTCACCGTTTACGGTATGTTATTCCTTTTCTACATCGCGCGGTTCTTTGGCTCTCTTTGGCATAACATCACAGGATACAACGCTCTGGAGTCGTGTATTTACGTCACAACACACCGCGCAACACCCCTCGACCCAAACGTCAAATATGGCAGTGGAACCGATAGATGGGGCAACAGACTTGTGATCAAAGAAGAGATCGACACCACCGGCTCTGAAGACATTCTGCTGTATCTCGACAAACTCTGCCTGGAATGGGACGACAAATTAAAAAACCAAATAGTCAATACTCGAATTAAATAAACTTGCCCTTCTGTACGCGCCTAGAACCCCCCTCTGTAGCCTCACAATAGCAGAAAAAATGAGCGAAAAATAAAGGGTCGACCCGACTGAAATACGTGGATCAAAAAGAGCAAAAAAGAAGCGAGTTGTTTTGAAGTGTCAGAACTGAGAATTCAAGGTAGCTGAAGCACTGGAGCCATGTTGAATCGTAGAAGTAGAATGTTGCTGTTATCAGCGCTCATCTTGACGGTGGTGTTTATCTTCTTGATGACGTCTGGGAATGTGACCGCGGGAGGTGATCTGGGTTTGAGTCAGGCCGGAACGGGCGCCACCAAGGCGGAGATGCGCCAGAAAGAAGAAGTAGAGCTGAAGTTGAAAGACTCAGATAACTTGAATGACGTGGTCCGTAACCCTAAGAATGGTGAGATCGATGAAAGTAAGGTGAAACAAGCTGAAGAGATCATGAGCGCTCAAAAGAACGGAGGAGGTACTCCAAGGGAGATTTTGAAGCAACAGAATGTTCAAGGAGGTGAAAATAATGCAGTTGCCGCTGCTGGAGGCCAAGGAGTTGCTGCTGGTTCCGATTCAAGTGCTGGTTCCATCGCATCTGCTGATGATTTCGACCCAGCTAAAGAGTTCAAACAAATCATGAGTGTCTCGCCAGTGGTGATGTTCAGCAAGACCTATTGTCCATACTCGAAGGCACTCAAACAATTATTGAAAACACAATACATCATTACACCAGAGCCTGCAATTGTCGAATTGGATAAACACGAGAATGGTGCCCTGTTACAACTGTACATTGGAGAGAAGAGTGGCCGTCATACAGTGCCTAATTTATTCATTAACGGGGTCTCTAGAGGAGGTTCCGACGACATGCATGCATTACATACTGCTAACGATTTGTTACTGAAATTGACAGATTGGGGAGGTAAATCAATCAGTGTTGACAAAGTCAATGCTCCTTCCAACTCCTAAATAAAATAAATCACCAGCAGAAAATTGATGAAAAAAATATAATTTACGTGATTTTTCACCCTTTAAACCTTTGTAGATGAGCTATCGCACACCAAGCAGCAATGTTTTCTTCCACGACCGTTGATGAGCTGAAAAATTGCCCAATTGTCAGACCAAATTATGACGGGATCAAGACTGGGGCTGTCACTTTGAAGATGGCCTCAGATTTGGGGCTCCTGGGTCATCCAGAGGGTGGTTTTTATAAAGAGACCGACAGATCTCAATTCACCATGCCAAACCCTTACTATGGGAAGGAAGAAGGATCTGTCACCGAGACCAGAAATTATTCAACTTTGATCTACTATTTAATCACACCAGAGTCCAAATTAGGTAGATTCCATCGTAACCATTCCAGAATAGTGCACATCTTGCAAAAGGGACGTGGCCAATACGTGCTTGTATACCCAGATGGGACAGTTAAATCGTTCAAAGTGGGATTCGATTTCGCCAATGGCGAGGTTCTGCAATGGGTAGTTCCAGGTGGTGTCTACAAAGCCAGTTTCTTATTACCAGCCTCTGATCTGAGTAAAGAAAGTCCAGACGACTGCTTACTTATCAGCGAGGTTGTAGTCCCAGGATTCGAATTCGAAGATCATGCCTTCATGGAAAGAGAAACATTGGATCAGCTCGTGGGGAAATCCAAAGCTGACGAACTCGACTGGCTTTTAGGCCCTCAATAATTTACACCATAATAAACATCTCATCTTCCCTCGGCTATTTAACCGTAGATGTCCGAGAGAGCCACACTATGTGAAAAAAAACCCTCTTATCGCACACTATATAAAAATCCTGAAATCGTACAGTAAAGAGACTAAAAGGCCAAGAGATTGAGGGGTGATATAACAAGGCATGTCGTCGTTAGTGGTGAGGGCCTTTGAGAGGTTCAAATATGAGATCGGGTTAAATACTGTGATAAGAGCTCCACGTGATTATAAGCTTATTGTGGCTATCAGAGCGCTCCGATTCTTCGCCTTTGGAGGTATAGCGATCTGTAACGCCAAGTACCTTAAGTTGATCGGGTTTAACGAGAATATCATAGGGGTTTTCTTTACATTGACAATGTTGGGAGACTTGTTTATTTCATTTGTGTTATCATTGGTGTCGGATAAGGCAGGAAGGCGCAGGATGTTGAGTATCAGTAGCGTGATTTTACTTTTGACTGCCTTCATCTTCTGCATTACTGAGAATCACCTGGTGATCTTGCTTGCAGCTACATTTGGGTTCATGACTCCTTCAGGTAATGAGGTTGGACCATTTAGAAGTATTGAGCAGAGTGTCATTCTGGAATTGGTGCCGCAAGACCAGAGATCAGATTGCTATGCTTTCTACACTTTCTTTGGCGTTATGATGACAGCTTTTGGAAGTTTTGTTTCTGGTTTGGTAATTCAGTTCATGCAAAGTGGTTTGGAAATCTCTGAAAAAAACAGTTATAAAGTGACTTACGTTACATTGACCTTATGCTCGCTTGGTATGTGTTACGTGACTGGACTTTTATCAGAGATGGTGGAATTGAACAGCCTGAAAAGTATCGAAGATGAGGCCGAAATTGAATTGATGGATGATGAAGACGATGAAGACAGTGATCATAGCACTACCCCTGTCCGCAAACGCTCAACTTCAATACTAAATAAACCTACTATTAGAGATTTTGTGACTACATTAATTCCAAAATTCGAGAAATCCAGAGGTGTCGTTATCAAACTTGGAATTTTATTTGTCATCGATACTTGTGCCAAATCTTTGGTCACCAAAACCTGGGTTTCGTACTATTTGAAGCAAAAATTCCACTTGGAGGCAAGTGAATTGGGAACTGTGTTCTTCTTCCACGATGTCTTGGTCTCCGTACTGACTTTTATTGGCACTGCCATAAGTAGAAGAAAGGGCTTAATTTTCACGATGATCGTTACGCATTTGCCCTCAATTTTCTTCAACACTTTGATCCCTGTACCCCATGAGGTTGCCCTCTCGGTGATCTTTGTTCTTGGTAGAGGCTGCTTCCAGGCAATGGATATCTCCTCCAAACATGCTTTGGTCCTGTCGATTGTCGAGCCAGAAGAGAGAACCGCTGCTATCGCTCTCTTCAATTTATGCCGTACAATGGGACAAGCCATGGCTCCTACAGTCACCGGTTACGTCACAGGCATTGGAATGCAGTGGATCAGTTTTTTCCTCAGCGGTTTATTAAGATTGGTCTACGACATTGGATTATTTGTCAGTTTTTGGCATATTCGTGACACTTTCTAATTTTTTTTGTGGTGTCTTCTCCGATTTTTATCCATTTTGGGAAATGTATGGCACTGGATCAAAAAATGTGTTAATCCAGTTAAAAATTGGGGGTAATTGCAAGGGTTTTTTTTTATTAATAGATAAGAGATAATGATAGCAAGACTATAGAGATAGTATAAATATAATTTGACTTCTTGTATGTAATTATTGTGCCTATTGTGCCAAAATGTCCAATCCTTGGAATCAGCTGGTGTATGCTAAGCGCCGTTCAATCATTTTGTATTATACATGTTTATCACTGATTGCTATATTGCTCTTCAACTTTATCATGTACACAATTCTTGTGTATGATAGACAGCTGGAGGCAATGATCAAGGATAATGGGCGGCGTAAGTTCCATTCAGATCGAGAGGGATCTGGATTTTGGGGCAGTTCTAGGAATTCTGAATATTCTGCTTCCATCAAAGAGACGATTGAAAAGTCCTTGAATAGGCCTGACCGTTTGAGATCATACTTTTACCCCACTGAGGAATACTATACGGATCCCTTGTATTTAAAGATTCGTGAGTCTCCCGCTCTGGTTTTTGATAGAAGATTACTTCCGGCTCTTTGGATCAATCTTATGAATAGGAATATAAAAACATATGATTCATTCCTTCCCGAGAATTTCAAGTTGCCATTCAATTGGGATATGTTTAATGATTTGTCACACGAGTTGACTAAGCTTAGATATTTCGATAGAGTCATAAAATATAAAATGACTTGTGCTAAGCTCAAAGATCTTGCCTCCGGAGATATTCCATCAGATTTTGACAAAAAATATTGCATCGATTACGATTACACAAATCCTAACTTCATCAACGAGTATGAAGTTTCTCTTTTGATAACTAAGAAGGTGGATTTCCATTTGCCTGATATTGAATGGAGAAGGATCCACGGTATGATGTACAGTTTAATGAGCAGTCCAATTCCAACGAATGTCTTGTTTTTAGGAGGAATTGGTAACACAAAGAAATCATTGATTGTACCTTTGAAAAAAGTGTCCAATGGCAGAAGTAACTTGCTGAAATTGGGTAAACCAAGTATCAAGTCATATTATACCTCTTTGATTGACTCCTACCTTGCTCAAAGACCTTCCAAGGAACTCGCTTTGGTCGAAGGTATTTCTGTCACCGAAGAATGGGATACTTTCAACAAGTTAATCAATGAAACTTCTCCAAGAACCTTGAAGGACCTCAACTACCTGCCTTCTATACCTCTGTTAATAGGGACTCACTCTAGAGATCCATATTCTTCGATTGAATTGGATGAAAGCTTGTTCAAATTTGACTTGAGAGAAGAAAAGAAGAAATTGAATAAATTACTTGAAAAATCTTCACAAGGAGATGACGTCCGACAACTAGAAAAACTCCAAGATTCAATGGACATTGTAATGAATCCAGGTCTGGAGGAGCCGTGGTATTTCGGTGCTCCATTGGTTGCCGGGAAATACCTTGACTTCTACGATTGGAGATTCTTCAAAGTTTTCACGGTCGAAGAAGATGAAGAGTTGCATGATGCTGTTTTGCATAGACTTTCTAGGACTTGGAGCCATCTTTGTGTTCAGTTTGATATTCCTACTTGGATGAATCACGGAGCCTTGTTAGGATGGTATTGGTCTGGAAACAGCTTACCAAAACAATATACTGTCGATATGAAAATGCCTATCCAGTCATTGCATAGAATCTCCAAGTTCTTGAATAACACTCTTGTCTACGATTTCTCCAATAACAGCAGCTATGTAAACGATGATCTAAAGATAGATGCAATGCTGGAAATGGGATTGAGGAGCTACTTGATCGACATAAATCCAATGTATTTTGATAGAGATAGAGTTCGGAGTGATCATAATGACGTCGATATGAAGTTAATTGATACAGAGACCGGTCTTTACGTTGAAGTAACTGCTATGTCTGAATTCCATAGTGGCCATGACTATGATTTAGAGAAACAGCAGCTGTATTTGCAAAAATCCGATTATCAGGGTTATAGAATCACAGTTCCTTCTCACTGGAATGAATTCTTAGATGAGAACAAAGAATATAAAGATGATCGGATTAAAGGATGCGTCATGAAGGATGAGATTGTTCAGCAGATTAAACAATTTAGAGAATACAGCCCTCAATCGGGGTCGTTACTGCCAGGAAGTCCTACCAAATTCCTCGAAGGTTACGCCCATGATAAAGTATACCATACCAACAAAATCTCAGAGATTGCACCTTTGATTCCCACGTTTTATGAAGGCCACTTGGCTTATTTGCCAAGCAACTGGAAAAAGAATACTTTAATCGAGTATCGTGGATATGGCCGTTTTTCAAATGTTATTTATGGAAACTACAGATATTACAATGATTTGCTGCTCTGGGTTGGCAAAGATGAGTGTCCTCTTTGGAATGAGAAGGATGGTAAGCTCATTGGTGAGCTCACAGAGAAAGCAGCATCTTATCACTGCATCCTGAAGAGCGATGATGTGGGTAGAAAACTGGAAGGAATTTATCAATATTCACAATTGCACCGCTACCATAAAGAGAAATTGTTAAACGGTCAAGGTGACATTTTGCACTACCCAAACTTCAATAGATACCAAAAATCTTCGTTGAAGTTATTCGACTCTAAATTACATAAACTGGAGCCCTTCATAGTTCGAAACTTGTACTAGATCTAATCTCCCCTTTTTTAAGCTAAACTTTAAGGTATATAATGAAACAAGAGATGTCAATGGTTTCCTCTAACGGCTGCCCGTAGTTAGTATCTTGTAGAGGCACCCTCTTTTTATAAATTCATAATTTTTAGGACCCTTATTTAGCCCCATTGATAAACAAAGATCATTAGCAATTTACGACTTTAGTTTTCAGAGTAGAAGTGAGGCGCAGAAATATTCCTCTAAGCCTTTTCTGCAGTGATCATCTAAATCTGTGTAGCCTGTGCAGCCTGTTAATTTGGCTTGTCTTTAATGCAGAAAATAATGTGGTAGCTTGGTCAATAGAGAAATACATTGATGTGGACATTCTCTAATTTCTATCCACTATTATCATATATAGACATGTCAACTTAGCTGTGGAGACAGTGAATATTTAACATGGACCACTATTAGACGTACATTGATAGCGATAGCTGAATCGATTATTCTTGAATTCATCAAAAACGTGGAATCTTTATTTGCCCCCTTTTAAAGGGAACTTTGCTCCTCTGAAACATTGGATTGGTTTTGTTTGATCCATATAGCCAAGCCACACACAATCCTAGCGGAACAGGGTAATAAAATAAATATACCAAAAAAAATTTTTTTTTTGGACACGCAAATCTTTGAACAGATTAGGACCTATTTTCGATCTAAGATATCTGTCTTTGTGAATTTTTTCTCCTAAAAGGGATAAAGCATTGGCCTTAACAAGTGGCGTGTTAATAACTTTCTAAGTAGTGTCTCATTTTGCTTTCGCACTGCTGCATGGAAATTGGCTCTTTTGGGATAAGTACCATTAAGCATAGACGTGTTTGTGTGGTCATCAGCCAATGAGCAGCAGGCCATCTGTGATCCCTGTCATCTAGATCCTTGTGAGCTGGTCCATGTTACCTTAATATTGCGTCATCTCTACACTGTTTGTACGTTTTAGGAAGAAAATAAATTTTTATCAGAGCCTCCTTTAGGATAAAAAAAAGAATAACAAAAATAGGAAGTATTAACTCATTACAATCAACTTTCAGAATAACACAAGGATCTCTATGATCATTATGACTTTGTATTTGCAACATGAAAGCTGTTCCAGTATAGATTATGATTAGTATGCCCACTTACGGACAAAAATACATGACCGAGTTTTTTCTTACTTCTGACGCAGTTGAAAATCCTATATTTATGCAAGGATTGTTATCCTGTCCATTGGAATCCTGCCAATCTTCCATATATTGTCTCATAATTTTAACTGTCAGCTAACCAAGGCCCCTGGTATTTGAATTGTCTTTGATTTTCATGAGTACACTGTTTATTATAAAAGTCAAGAAAATTCCCACTCTCTCAGCGAATGCTGCAAGCTGACACAATAGCAATTCAAGAAAAACAAATTTCATTAAGATGCTAATGTTAGTCTATATCGAAGAAGGTGGTGTTGGCTCTTAGATAGCCGTTTATCCGTTTATCAACCAATGTTTTGTTTTCATTGAGACCAATTGAGACTCTTATAGAGAAAGGTATGGAGCTCTAGAAGTTAATTATTGACACGCACCATAGCCAGAGTTTGATATAAATATGGTATTCCCGGTCTCTCTGCAAGCAAGTCGAATAATAGTTCAACAACAGCTCTCATGCAAAGGATGATTCCTTATTACTTTTGGATATTTGTCCTTATTGGAGCAGTGTTTGCTAAGGATAGAGATGGTAATAACTCCCGTGTCGTCTCCACTTACGGTTGTGATGTCACCGACTCATCCATTTCAAGTGGATTCAGCGTCCAGTTCTACAACTACGAAAACAAGGATTTGAAGTCATTTTTCAACGCAAAGTTCATGGCGTCAGGCTATAGGAAGCTCAAAAAGACTTCAAATGTAGTTGGAGTTAAACATCCTAGATTCAAGTTGATCGAAACCAGTGACGATCCCAATCTTCGTGATAAGGTCTATGGAGTGTCTGTGACTGTCAACCATTTCCTTGCCCAGTTGACAGGTTATTTTTACGCAAGAGAGTCAGGATACTATACCTTTCGTTTGTCTGTTGCTGATGATGCTTGTATGGTTTTCTTTGGTTCTGCAGCCGCATTCAAGTGCTGTGACAAAGAGGCGTTTGTTATCAGCAAGAAAGTAACTGATGACTACTTACTTTACACAAAAAAGACAATTGATGAAGAGCAGTACTCATCAATGACAAGCTCCATCTATTTAGCAAAAGGATATTTCTACCCAATGAGAGTCGTCTATGTTAATCTGGAGAGATGGAATGCAAAATTGGACTTCAGCGTTACTACTCCATCTAAGAACAAAATCACGAACTTCAATAATTGGATTTTCGATTTCAAAAATTCGAAAAACAAAAAGCGTTGTCATGCAACAACAGCTACCCCCAAAACTTATACCAGAACTACTCACTGGAGTCATCATTATACTAAGACTTTTACTCATACGTTAAAGAATGGTGATGTTTCAAAGGTTATCGATCTTCCACCATACAAAACGACAAAGACGGTTCCATGGTCTGGAACATTTACTACTAGAACCACTAAAAAGGACAAAATTGGCGATGTTACYGTGATTGTTAAGACGCCAACTCATAAGCCACATACTGTCACAACCACTAAGCCTTGGACTGGAACTCGTACTACCCGTACCACCAAGACCGCACATAATAAAGATGTGACTGTCATAGTTAAGACGCCAACTCATAAGCCAATTACCACTACCACTACAGAGCCGTGGACTGGAACTGTTACATCCAGTACTACCACCACTGGCTCGAATGGAGATGTCACTGTTATTGTTGATACCCCAGCCTCAGCTCCGTTCACACTTACTAGAACTACATCATGGACAGGAAAGGTTAGATCTACCACCACTACCACTGGAGAACATGGCGATGTGACTGTTATTGTCGAGACTCCAAAGAAGAAGAAGAAACATACTACGACTACCACTACTCCATGGACAAGAAAGATCACATCAACC